>JAMJFZ010001816.1:6367500-6877500 GCA_026225945.1 Cricetomys ansorgei
CATTCGCTCAGTGTCCCATCAGAACTGCTCCTATCAGGATTATCAGTGACCCAACCACTAGGACAAAGTCCTGCTGATTTCACAGTCCCTGTCTTCTCGGTTTGTCAGCCGCACTGGGTGGGGCTTTGCTCAGCTGGTTTCCAGGATATCACCTCCTCGCCTCTGTTTTCCTTTCTCTTAACTGCTCTTCCTTGAACTCCTTTGCTATAACCTCTCATGGTTTTGACCCCTGGGAGGTGAGGCAGGAGTCCTTGGTTCCTAGTTTGTCTCTCTTTATGATGATTTCTTTGGTTATCTCATATGGTTTCAGGTGTCAATGGCGTCTCTAAGCTGTCCTGGGGCATTTACCACTTCCTGCAGGTCTCAGCTCTAATTTCACCTTGTGCAGAGGCTTTCAAAAGCCATGTTAATAAAATAAGAGTCCCTATCCTCATTCTGTGTCTCTACTCTGATTTTCTTTTCATTCATTCATTCATTCTCTCTTTCTTTTCTGTTTGTTTGTTTGTTTTACAATAGCACTTATCTGTATAGTTAAAGCCTTTTGGAAACAAAAAACATTATTTACTTTGTAGAGTGCATTGCACATAGAAAACTACCAAATGATGATTGCTGACTAAAACTATGATCTCATTCAGTCCTGAAGATCCCCCAACAATCCTATTAGAGAGCTTATTACAGATGAAGAAACAGAGTAAGCTTAACCCGTTGCCACAGTGCTGGCAACACAGGGAGCCTTAGACTTGAATGCACATCCACTTAGCCGTGGAAGACTAGAGGATCAGCTAGTGAGGCACTCCTCCCTGGGTACAGAGCTCAGCTTCAGGATAACAGAGAACCACGGAAGTGGCAGTGGGGGTTGGGGGTGGGGAGCCGGAGAGTGACATGGCTGGAGGGGGTGTGCGGACTTTAGTAAGAAGCTGACTTCATCCAAAGTTAAATACATTTGCCTTGTCACTCAGTCATGGGGACTCTTTGGGTCTATTTGGCATCTCGTTGAAAGTTGGTTAACGGAATATTTCATATCTTGCTAGCACTGAAGTGTCATGTGCTGATAAGATTTGTCAGGACTTAGTTAAAAATCTCCTTCTTGCTGTATCTATAGCAGTCTGTGAGTTGACATAATCCCCAAAGAAGCTTATATGTTAATACCAGACCACCATCTGCTGTGCTCACGTGATGACTCAAAATGCCATTACTCAATAAATGTACTAGCAAAATACTAAGCTAATGGAAGCATATTATAGTTCCCGCTGTGCTTATGGAAGGTAGGGTTTCCAAAAGCCTGGTAGCGCGGACCTCTAAAATATCCATATTTAAAAATCCGACACCTGTGGAGTTTGTGCTTTGTGAACTCTGGCTTTTCAGGCTCCCTGTACGTGGTATCGTGAGTTTAAGAGCTATTTCCACAGGCATGGTTAAAAGATGTTAAAATGCATCCCATTTCCATGTTATAATGAACTGCTGTTTTCTGTTTCAAAGGGATCTGGCTATTCACCCTCCAATACCTCCAAAGCCCCGCTCTCCCATTGCTTCTCCTAGCCAACTGAGACGGAATGATAGGTAAGAACTTGCCCTGTAGAAATGAGAGAAAGAGAATTGTGAATGGCTTGGCGCAAAGCAAGGCCATGCTGTCTGTGTGCATTCATTGATGCAGATCTTCTAGTTCTACCTATCAACACACACACGCCCTTACTTCTGCTTTAAATGGTGATGGCTATTACCTGTCTTATGGAACTGTACCTTTGAAATAGCCATGGACCAGGAGAATTGAAAGTGTTGTGAGAAAAATCTCTTACAAATAAATACTTGATATAAATGCATACATGTATTGGGCATATATCTCAGGCCTATTAAATGTAAAACACAGTGAACTACACATGTGAATATACTTGATTTGTATTTGCTTGTAGCTAAGTCTCCCACTAAGAGCTACGTATTGTGTGAGAGGATGTTCTTACAGCTTTGTGTTACCGTTTTCATCCTCAATTGTGCTAGAAGCATCTTTATGCTGTTAGCTTGATTTATTTAACTAAAGAATTTTGATTTATCTCAAAACTATTATGGTTTTTGAAGGATATTCTAATGAACTTATCTCCAAGTTGGGAAGAACACACTCTCTTTTCCACTTTGCCATTCTATCAGTCTGTAATTAACACTTAGAAAAGATTCGGAGGCTTGACAATGTTCCTAGGGTGTCCCTGTCCCACAGTTTGATAATCTTGAACCGTTTTTTCAAGATGGATGTCCCGTTTCTCATCAGGAAGGTTAAGCCCCAGTGTCTTAGCAGAGATTGAGTACATCAGATCTGCTTTTATCCTGCTTTTACTTCTTTTGTATTTTTGCCTCTTGAGGGCATTTTTTTTTTGACACGTATTAGACACAATTATACAACTATTGTTCTTAAGTCACAATTATAGATGCTTTTTTTTTTTGTAGCAAGAAGATGACCTGCTAAAAATCACTGACCAAGGAACAGGGGTGTGTGGTCTGTGTAGTCTTCCTTAGGGGGTAAAACTCCAAAGCTGAGCTTCCCATGAAATCCCTTCAGATCTCTGAAATCTTGTCCTTAGGACATTGCTTTAATGAGTCAGGAGAATAGTTTTTCACTGGACTAATTAATGACATGGATTAGTTTTATGACTTTTCATTTTTTCATTTCTGCAGCTATTATAATTATCTCTAAAGAGCAACGTCTCAAGCTTCCCGTCTCACCTGATTGGTCCTCTTAGTCGTATAGGATTAAGCAATTAAGTCATAATTAGCATAGATTTTTTTTTTGAGGAACTGAAATAAGTTATCCTTGTTCTGCCTAAATCCTAATCTAAAATCACCGGCGCTAGAGGGCTGCCCTTGTTTACCATGTTTATATTCAGAAAAGGCTAAGTTCCAGAGGAATTGGTCAAATCCACTTCTACTATTCTCATTTCTTTCTTCTGCTAATGATCCGAAAACTAAAAGTGGGACAACTCGCGTGTTTTAAAAACCCTGATTGCTTTAATCACAGCGTAGTGATATTAATGAACGAATATGAAAAGGAAGTGTTTTCTATGTAATTAACACATGTCCTCAGGAGAACCAAAAAATGGTTGAATATAGCTTCTTGAGAATAAGCAAGAATGTGTAAGTAGGTCAACCACAGTCTGAGGAAACGAGGGAAGTCTTACAGATTCTGACAACCTAGCGTTGTACAGTTAGCTGCTGTCCGTTCACCATGGCCCTCCTCAGTGTGGCAGATGGATTTGAAATGTAGACTTATTTCTGCTTTTATCTGAGCAAATGCATCCCTTGGTAGTATTCACATGGGATGAGTCTTTTAAGAAAAAAAAATATTATTTTGGTACCTAACAACAGAAATGTTTCTTGATATTTAAAATGTTAGGGCATTATCCAGTAGAGAGAAGGAGAAAATACTTTGACGAATGAAGATAAAATAAGCACTACTGAGATCAGACATTTCTAAATGTACCTTGTAGTGCAAAAATAAAAAGAAGTTGATATTGTCAAATTAGCACCTTGTACTTTTTAGATTTTCAAAAGGAGGGGGGGTTGGATGAATTCTAGCCAATACAAAGAACTAATGCTAAACTTTTATCAAGTCGTATAATGTATTTCTGAACATAAATGTCTTCACATGCATATACTTTTAACATGGTAGAGTTTTCTTAACTAACAGGCACTTTTTTTAAATCTAGGCTGACTCACGCAACTAGAGCAAATACATACGGAGAAGCCAATAAACATGCTGAGAGAAATATAAGGTACAACAATCTCTGTCTACATGCATGTAATCTACCAATGGAAAGCATGCTTTGTTGGAGCAGTTTAAAATAATGAATGAGATGCAATTTTTTTGACAGATTTGGCCATAATGAGTAAACTGTTTATTTATTTCTTTTTGAGACATGGTTTTACTATGTACCCCTAGCTGGCCCAGAACTTGCTAAGCACACAAGGCCAGTCTCAGTTTTACAGCGATCCACCTCCAGAGTGGATCTGGATCTGCCTCTGCCTCCAGAGAGCTGCTGCTGAAGTGTGATACCATGCCCGGCTGGGCAATAGGAGCTTTTATTATAGGTTTGTGTTCTTTAAATTAGCCATAAGATTTGCATTACGTATCCAGAGTTGCCTGGAGGAGAGGGTGAAAGGAAACCCTTGAAGGAAGGAAGCTTGCTTGTCTCTGTATTCCTTGTACTGGCTTCATATAATATATAGGACACTGCTGCTATGTGAGTATGAACAAGGGAACTATTTTGCTTAGTTGAACTTGTGCTACCAAAGCTTCCCATTGGGTTTGGCTGTAGAAGCAATGCTCAGCCTCTCCCCCAGTCTCAGGACAGGTTCACGCAGCATGCGGAGTTATTCCACTAAGAAGGCATTCCCAAAGATCCGCTTTCCCCTCCGGGGTCCAGATTCACACCTGTTTTGCACATCCTACCTAGTTTAGCATTTATTCTGGATATGCTTTATTTGTGTTTCTTCTTTATTATTTAGAGAAAGTAATGGCTTTTGGAAATACGTTTTTTAAAGCCAGGCATGGCGGCACGCACCTGTAATCTCAGCCCTTGGGACGTAGGAACAAGAGGATTGTTGAAACTTTGTGGCCATTTTGGTAAACATAGTGAGTTCTTGGACAGCTGGGGCTACATATGGAATGTTGAACATGGTAGAAATTGTCTTCCATAGGGAAGAGCACACCAACTGGCCATGCAATACCAAATGATGTCATTACATCATAACCTCAAAACTAAAGAAATTGGGTTTTATTGTTGGTGAGCCTAGTCTTTACGGCTGAGCCATCTCTCCAGCCCAGAAACTGTTCTTCCTTCCTTCCTTCCCTTCCATCCCTATAATATGCCAATTTCAGTGAAAAATGACAGGTATTTTCCAAAGTCAAATTTCTTATGTGTTATCTCTTTGATTGAAAAGCCCCAGTTTGAAGCACAGACCACACATGTAACTTACACTTGGAGAGAATCTGACTTCCCCATACTTAAAAGTTTTTTTGTGAAACTCTCATGCTACACGTATCACGTGACGTCAGTGCATCTTCCGTGAGAGTTTAGTGGTCCAGTCCACTGAAGAAACTCAGTGGCAATGGCGGATGCTGCTGTGTGTGTGTGTACCATGAGTGGAGATGAAGGGATTGGCAGGTTATTCTAGTAAACTCATCATTCTTGAACGTGGAGCGTCCTCTTCACCAGACATTCTGGAGAGCTCAGCCACCGCAGTCCAGCTCCATTCCACTGACCTGCTTCTCTTTCTGTTCTTCGAAGGAACGAGGATCTCGATGACATCATCAGGGTGGCTGCTTCACTTCAGAAGTCTGACAAGGGGTGAGGTCACAGAGCTCCCAAGCCTCTTCGTTCCCTCTTCTTTGTGGTCTAAAGCCAGTCAGTGCCTCTGTAGTGTCTAAACATGAGCCAATCCCCAGTGCTGCTTATTGTATATAATCAAGAAGAAAAAACTCTCAGCGTCTCTCTATAAGCACCTATGCACGATGGGACTTATAGTGGGCGGTGCTGACATTTATGGACACCCATCTTCATCTTCCACTGAGTCTACCTGTCCTGGTGACTCAGATCTCACTCATACCTCCAGTCCTGTATTTGTGTTACTAGCCCAGGTGTCCACTGATTTTTGCCCTTAGCATCTCCATTTCAAATATGTATCTGTATCCTTGGGCCATTTTACCTTTCTTCACAGATGTGCTATTTTTCTGCTTCTGTTCTTCCCTCCCTGCAGGCTCTACTTTCAAAAATCATTCTCAGCTCTTCCGTCCCTTTCCTGACTATGTAGTATATGTGTGTAGAACCTAAGTATCTACAGTGTGTCTTGTACTCACAGGGCCTCATGCCAGTTCAAGCCCTCCTTGAGTCCAGGGTAAGAGATTAGCATAGCTGTTCATTTTGACCTCTCCTCCTTCTCCCCATTACTGCCCCTGAATGCCAGATATTCTTCTATAAATACCTGCCACAGCTTCCCATTGCTCATTTAGATGCCCATGACTGACTATGTTTGCTAACCTGGACCAAGAATAATTCAGTTCCAGAATCGTTTCTGACTTCACCCACATATTTATCCCATATTCGATACCGGCTTCGACCGCTTCTTTTCTACGATTTCCAGACACACTTGTTTCTGCCATTCCTTCCACATGGTGATCTTTACCAGTTCAGAGCCACCATGTCCATCTAGCCAAACTCCACCATTTTTGAAGATTCAGGTCAGAAAATCGCCTGCCCTGTGAAGTCTTCCTTGTGTGACTACTCCCGCCTGTCTCAGTGATCAGAGCCCAGCTCTTTCTATTGCTCGGTACCTAACTACATCTGCTTTTGATCTGCGTTATCTGTATAAACGTGCCATCTTCTCTTTAATCTCACTGTGATCCCTTTCATCATCTTCAGGGGAGATATTTCGTCTTAGTCACCAGAGACCATTTACATACTAACATGCAGCTTTGTCCAGAGGAGGAATATGTGGAAATCCTGGATATAAATGTTTTGTTGTTTTAATCCCAAACCTGGGTTTTTCCCTGTTCAATGTAATGAAGAAATGATACTAGATGCCAGCATTCACCTTCAACCACAACGCTTGGAGGCTGAGCAAAGAAGGCCAGCCTAGACTGCAGAGTGAGACCCTCTCTCAACAACCTGACCAGAGAGGAAAATGACTCTTGGTTTTCTGTGCAATTGATAGGAGCTCTGTATTAGATGGGGACTAGGTAACACCTGCATGGTTCATGTTCAAGGTTCATTTTTCTCTCATGGAAACAAACTCCTATATTTCTGATACTATTAATTTACTTTGAAGTATTCTTTTCAGTACTGGGGTTTAAATCTAGGGCTTTATACATGATGGGAAAGTAATCTGTCACTAGATTTCCTCAACTTTCTGTCAAAATTTTAAAATTTCAAACCCAGGGTCTCTCTAAGCTTCCCAGGCTTGTCTTGAACTCACACTGTAGCCCAAGTAGGTCTTGAACTTGTGATCCTTTTGCCTCAACTTTCTGAGTGTTTAGGATTACAGGTCTGCCCAGCCATGCCCAGGTTCCTGTCTTGTTTTTAATAACGATAGAACAGGTTTTCAGCAGGAGATTGGGATCCTTGGAGGAGAGAGAGACGAACGGTGCTGAAGGGCAATGGTAGCATGGCATAAGTCACCCCGCGCAGTGAGAGTAGCAGCTGTCCTTCCTGCCCCTGATCCCCGGCCCCAGGCACAAATCTCACAGAGACATACATTCATTATAGAGAGGTTGCTGCTTTCACATGGGCCAGGGAAATGTACTGTGCGCTGTCCAAGGGGAATAGAAAGAGCTTCATTATCCCAGTTGCTCTTTGTGAAATAGAGAGCTGCTGCTATCTGATTAAGGGCATTTAATTTGTTGCAAAGACAATGTTGAAACTTAACACTTAAAGTTTTTTTGTTTTTTTTTTTTTATCAATTTACAGTCATTTTGAAAGCTCGGGTTCTTCATTCAGAACGCTGTCTCCATGGTGTTTTAATCTACCACAGAGTGCCTTCTCATGATTTATGTTAATTTTCTTGTGATAAACACCAGAGACCTTGAATCCTGAAAAATCTTGTCTTTGTGGTTCATGCCAGTTACAAAGGTTCTGGGGCTAAAATTAACATGATTCTTGTAGCCGCTCTTTCCCTTGGGATAGAAGCAAAATTTCAGCCTTTGCTTATCAGGTAGCTTTCCAGCAAGACAATAACAGAACACTATGTTTGGATACTTAGACAGTTTGTTTCCCACCAGTGTAGAACATTGTTCTCCTTTCCTTTGCAGTCAGGGTCAGTAACTGTTTTTCAAACACTTCAGTACTTATCGTCAACTTTCAGTCTTATCATTAATGTTGCTATAAATGAATATAAATGCTATATCAACATCAACAATATAAATGCTATATCAACAATGTTGCTATAAATGAATCATCTACACATTGGTGATAAATTGAACATGTTGAAGGCCTCTGGGAGGACTGTCCTGAACACTTCTTCTGGCAATACGGGCTTACTTAGCATCTTCACCACAGAGAACAGACTCATGCACTGTATCGCTCTGAAGCTAAGATATTGTCTTGCTGTCTACAAATTCAGTTGAACAGATAAATTTATCAACCATTTATTGCATGAAAATATTGGCAAGGTACTATTGATTGTAATGGCTAAGATTAGGTGAGAATTTGTGGTTTTGTAGGCCTTATGCTCAGAACTGTATATTAACTTATTGATTCCTTGTAAAGATGAACGTGATTAGCATTTTTGTTTTACCTGCGTGAGCTGAAACACTTCACTCAGAGTCACCAATGAATCATGGTGTCCTTTAGATAGCACTATAGATGCTGCTGGTTTAGAAGCTTCAAGGTGTAAATGCTGGTCTCCTGGTCAGCTCCAGAGATGACTCAAGAAGAAAGAAAAATGTTGAGAAAGCTGGGAACGTGTGTGACTCTATAGCAGCAAGAGAGCCAGGATACGTGAATGGGAACACTAAATGTGAACACTAAACACTAAATGGGAAGGCAATAAAGAATGCTCTTGGGGAACACCCTACCCTGGACTTCCTGCTTGGGCAGGAGAGCTGAGATCATGGTTTAAGAGAAATTTTCCAACCCAGAAGTGTAGCTTAAATAGGTCACTCCTTAAAAGGCTGCCAGAAAGGGGCTTTGCAGTTCTCAAATAGGGAAACAGGCTTGCAAATTTCGTTGGCACTAGAATGAACTTGTAATACAGTTTGAGACGGAAGTCAGTGTCTTCTGGTCTTGCTCTCTGTGCAGATACATTGTGTGAGAACAGAATCTATGATTAGCCAGTATACCTGTAGTTGTTGATCCAGTTAAAAATGAGAATTAAACATCTACCAAAAGGTAGTGTGTTAAAGACTGACTGGATGCTTTGTAAAACATAGTTTTGAATTTTAAGCAGGGCATATAGGAAGGAAAATTAACATGCAACAGGGCACAATTACTGTTGCTATAATACATAGTGAACCACAAGGCATATTAAAACCCTCATGTGCTACAAGAGTTCCAAACATAGGGAAGACGTCAGCTGATGGACCAGGAGAAGCTTCTTTGCCAGCATGCTCTTGAGGACCACCTTGAAGGATAAATAGTTACACAGATCATTAACATGGGGCATGTAGCCTATTTCTGAGCACTCAGTGTTATTTTAAGTCAAATCTGCCCTTTGACTCTGGGAGGGCTTTTAAACTAACATGAGATTTTGTTTTCTCTTCCCAAAGTGAAGAACTGGATAATCTCATCAGAATGAACAAAAGCTTGAACAGGTGAGGATTTGAAAGGTCTTGTGCTTGTCTTACTGTTGAATTGAACATTGTAACTTCTTGTGTCATCTTTTCAGAGTTGAAAACAATGTTCAGTTTTAGAATAGAAGAGTCGACATGTCTGACTAGTTAGTAATACATCACAAATCTTGGATAAAAACGTGCAGAAATATATATATATCTTAAACTTCATACACACACACACACACACACACATATATATATACACCACAGTTTCTGGTATCTTAATATATTTATATTACACAGTTTCACTTGATCACTGAATATTTTTATTCAGTAATTTTTATTTTATTTCATTTTTTATTTTACCACTTCAAAACCATTTGTTATTATTGTCTCACAGTTCTGAATCATGTTCAATTGCAAAAACAAAAGAGAGACAAATGAATGTTGGAGATAGAAAGGGAAGTCAGATACCAAAGGGAGAAAGAGATAAAGAAGTGTCAGTGGTTTCATTGACCTAAGGCTTTGATATAGGGTTTTCATATGCTGTTTTGATAACAGTGATCTGTAGGGTGACTGCCATCAAGTCACCCTACATCACTGCTTCTCAGTTTCCTCACCTTTACAGACAGGAGGCTGCAGATGAGGAGTCGTGGAGGTGTCTGTGAATGAGTGGATGTGGCTGATCTCATGACGTGTAGGTAGTGGAGGGACCAGGGCAAAAAGAAGGGAAAATATCTTGTCAACAGCATCTCAGCACCAGCTCAGGAAGCCACATGGGAATTTGGAGCCAGTGCTGAAGGACGTTTCAGGATCTCCTGAAACGTCCTGGTCTTACATCCTAGATACCTCTGTAAATACTGGCTCATGTTAAACTGACATACACACACACACACACACACACACACACACACACACACACATATATAACAGCAATTAAAGAAAAAGGTATCAGAGGCCATGAATCTGGCATATGTGGGAGGGGATGAAGAGAGGAAAGGGAAATGATGTAATTATATTTTAATTTCAAAAAGAAAAAGGAAGAAAACAGGCTGGAGAAATGGCTCAGTGGTTAAGAACACTTGCTGTTCTTTCAAAGGACCTGTGTTTGGCTCACAGAAGTCTGTGCCTCTGGCTCCAGGGTATCGGACAGACTCTTCTGACCTCTGCAGGCACCAAGGAACGCACGTGATGCACAGCCATGCTGGCAGGCAGAACACCCATATACAAACAAGTTTTAAAAAAGAATCAGAAGTAAATAAGAAAACATCTGATGAGCGTAAAGGGCATGTCCGCACACCCCTCATGGCCTGCAGATCCCCAGTTTATCGGTTTGCTTGCATTTTCTCTGAGCCTTACTACTGTAATTCAAATTTGCAGTTTGGAAAACACCTGCATGGAAAAAAGCAATTTCTAGAACCAAAGCTCATCTTCCCCAGCTCGCTTCTATTTTACATGTAAACTGGTCCATGCTTTTTATAGTTAAGCATCTGTCGTTGTTACTGATGAGATTTTTAATCAATATATTTAAAGAAACCAAGGACTCGATGGCCTCTTCCGGGCAAACCCGAGGGCACAGCAGACAGACAGAAGGTAAGAGCGCCTGTCTGCCTGGGATGTCCTGTGTCCCAGGCTACTTGCCTTGCTCCTTCAGCTGGGGGCGGGGGGGGGGGGAGGAAAGCTGCAACTCTGGGGGGGGAGGCAAGCTGCATCCTCTGACAAACACACTGGCAGATGGGCTAGCTCTCTCAGCATTGTACATTTAGTTCAGACATAATTGCCCGGAAGGATCTCTGCTCTTCCATTCAGTGAGAGTAAATGAGCAATTCATAGAAAATATTTATTATATCTGACCTTTCAAGATAACACACAACCTCACTTCAACATGCAGTTTTTATTGCAATTCTTTTTGTTTCTAGAGCCCAGAGTCTTGAAAGTCTCATCTATATGAACACCCAGATGGACAGAGATGGGAAAGGGTAAGAGTCAATCAAGCCAGGCCATTCCGATTGAGTCTTTTGACGGCCTCTGACTTTCTCTGGACAGCGTCAGGTGCTCTGGTGGCGCAGACTGTGTGTAAGGGTCAGGGCAGGCTGGGTGCCTCAATAAGGGATCTGCTGCCATCCTATCCTGTATCTCAGTGACCTGGTCACTCTGGGGACTTGTTTCCTTATCCCATAAGGAGAAGAGTATGCCATAGATAATACTCCATACTCCGTAACCCTCTCGTGCTTAAAAATGAGAGCACCCTGATCAGTTACTATAGGAAGTTTATGAGCTAAGTATTCTGACCCCAAGGCACTTTGGATCTGGGAATGGAGCCACTCACCACCGACGTCCTTAGAATGTAGAAGGCACTGTTTAGATGGAACCTTGGCCATGCTTCCTATGTTTGTGTTTGCATTGGTATTTGCAAGTATCTTAGTGCTGAAAGACACTGAAAAATTTTGTAGCGGGTTAGCTGGTAAGTAATAACTAAACTAGTAGCTTTTGAGAGATGTGGTTACAATTTTAGACGGAGAATGACAAACTAGAAAATTGGCTTTTCGTTACTGATATTATTTTTCACGTCAAAAGAAATCAAATTCCTGACAGTCTCCTTAAATAATTTCTGAGCTGTCAAGAATGACAAAGGTTAAGGATTTATGAGATTTCTATCATTTTTCTCCCCAAAATGGTCACTTACTTTGTATTTAGTTAGACATTAAACTTGTCTTTCTGAGGTGGTAATTATTTCTGTTGTCACATTTATTTTTAAAAACCATTTATCTGTGTGTGTAGACAGAATGGTGCTCTAATTTTCCATGTCAGTCCTGGCAGACACATTTTCAGCTCTCTGGTCCAGAGCACACAGCAAAGTCTATGTGACGGGAAGCACGCTTGCAACCACCGCACAGGCCTGCTGAGGTGTTACAGGTGACTTCCTCCAAATGGAGAATGAAGGAGGAAAGAAGTCTGTAGTTTCGCAGTGTCGATTTGTGTTTTCTAAGAGATAAATAAGATTTCAGATATTTTAAAACAAGAACCTTAGAGCGCTCTAGGAGAGTGGGAGAAAATAAGAAAAGCAGGAAGAGCCTTGACTTGGGATGTGGGGTAGCTTGATGACGTCTGAGCTGTTATAGGAGTAAGCAACCTTGCAGGGACAGGAGGGAGAATGTGCTCATTTCTTGTTCTTATTCCCCTCTTCCATCTTACAGTGAAGGATCGTAATAAGCCGATAATCTTACCACAGTGAAATCAAAGACTGGAGTGCCCGTGTGCACTAGGTCAATTGTGTTGCACCAAGGGAGTAGCGTTCATATTATCTATTATTCTAAGAGAGGGTCTTGCCATGTAGCCCCAGTTAGCTTCAAACACACAATCCTCCTGTCTCTGCTTTTCAGGTGCTTAGATTACAGGCATGGACAGCCACCAGCCTCTACTAATATTAAGTTTTTGGAACAGGAAAGTTCTGTTCTATGCTATCAGTTTGCACGAAGTATTCCAGCCGGACCATGATTATTCTCACTCATCAAGGCGATGTTAGACATTTTAAGGACAACTTTTATGGGAAATAATGTCTCCAAGCCCTCAAAATATTTCCATTTCAATTCAATTACTTGATTTCTACCTAACATGAATGACATCTTTTTGTGCTGAGATAGGACACAATCTCCATGCCCGTATTAAACTTGGCATCCCTCCGATATACCTCCCTCAAAAAAACAAAAAACAAAGGCTGACACCTGGTGGGAAAGTTTGCCTTTAGATTGATTCAGTTGCAATGGAGTAATGGTTGGTATCTTGATATCAAGACTTCTCGAACAATCTGCGCCACTTGAATTAGGTATTTCTAGGAATTTCCAGTGCTTTAGGCCCTGATTGAATCTCACGCCTGCTGTGAGAAATCTGCAGCTGTCCTAAGAGATTCTGAGCATGCCACTGAGTTTCTCTCTCACGTTTTTCCTCGACCCCAATGCTATACAGCAATCAAGCCTTCGGAAGTCTTAAGAAAATCAATCAAAGGACCGACAACGAGAAAGGGTAAGCAAAACTCCTCCATCGGCGGGGCTCTTTCTTGTGGTTAACCCCTTACTACGATCGATAATGCCATTTCTAAAGGGTGGCCATGCAAGTTCACTATCAAATCTCTCATTCTGTATTTATTTAAAATAATGAAAACATGTGCCATATTTTAATGTGAATCCAGAAATGTAAAGGACCTAAGTTCTGATCCCTAGTATCCATGTGAAAGCCAGAGAAGCAGGAACATCTGAAACCCTACCACTTAGGGAAAGGGGTTCCGAGGGATTCCTGGGGCTCACCAACCAGCCAATCTATCTAAATCTGTCATCTCCAGGTTTAGTGAGAGACCCTGTGTCGAAAAGTAAGGTAGAGAGCAATAATACAGTGATGTTGACCTCTGACATTCACGTGCGCACATTCATACACTTGTGCACATGTACCCACATGAACACATGACGTACACATGAACATATATGCATGCCACATACACAAATACACAAAGATAAGGCAAGGATATTTAAAGCAAAGGTCTTCCTGGTCAATTGTTTCTAGAAATACCACATTCAGGCACATTTTCATTTCCACAGTTAGGAACACTATTGTTGAGATGAAACACCATCACCAAAGCAACTTGGGGAGGAAAGGGTTTATTCAGCTCACATTTCCATAGCACTGTTCATCACTAAAGGAAGTCAGGACAGGAACTCAAGCAGGGCAGGAACCTGGAGGCAGGAGCTGATGCAAAGGCCATGGACGGGTGCTGCTTACTGGCTTGCTCAGCCAGCGTTCTTTAAGAAAATGCCATACAGACCTTTTCCTTAATTGTAGTTCTCTCCCCTAAGGTGACTTTAGCTTATGTTAAGTTGATATAAAACTATCCAGCACGACAGTTTTCAGAGAATATTGTGAATGTTGCATGTACTCTGACATAAGTTTTTTTTTTTTAATTGAAAATTAAACAATATATTCAGATCACCGTCTTCTCTGTAGCTGTAGATTCAGGGCAAAAAGATTGTTTATTCTTTGGATAATTCAATCACCGGTTCTAGTCCTGGAGCCCTGGAGCATTTCAGCCTCCAAACAATTTGATCTTAAGTCTAGAACTGGAAGGCTTCAGCCTCAGCCATTGTACAGTCTAAACCATTTAAGCCTCAGAGACTTTCTGCTGACTGAGCCCCACTGACTGGCTCCTTCTGAACTCAGAGCTGTACTCATCAACTCACTCACTGTTCTGACTCAAACTCTTCTCCAAGCTGCTGGTTCAAACTGACCTTCTGAGCCAGCTGACTGTTTCTGACTGAACTCTTCTGACTCTTCTGACTGACTCTGCTGATTCTGGCTGACTTCTGAAACTTCTCTGACTGAACTGCTCTGCTCAGCTTCAAACTGACTCCCTCTTCCCATCTAATACTGTTGAACTGTGTCTCTGCCTCAGACTCTTCAGACTCCTCACAGTGCTTCTGTGTCTTATCCTGTTTGCATGCCTTATCCTGCCTCTGTCATCCTCTCTGCTTCTCTGCCTTATCCTCTGACTCTCTGAGCCGAGAGCCTTCTTTTCTATCATAAGAGTTGGGCATGTCCTCACTATGACTCAGTCTACTAACTCTTCCTCTGCTTTGTCGCTTTGCCTGCCCTTCACTCTGTCTCATTTCAGATATCACTTCGTATATGGCACTGACTCCTTCTAAGCTCTGTTTCCTGTTTCTGCTTTTGTCTTTTGGATTAAAGGCATGTGCTACCGCTGGAATTAAGGGTATGTACTAACATTCCTTCTACATTACATCTGGGCCACACAGACTTCTTCTGCATGCCATCACTTCATATAGACCCTGGATGTGATCCCTTCCTATCTATCACATAGATAAAGGCCTATTCCTCTACATCTCTTCCCCATATCTTCCAGATCCTCTGCCACTCAACTCTTTTTCTTTCTTTCTTTCTTTCTTTCTTTCTTTCTTTCTTTCTTTCTTTCTTTCTTTCTTTCTTTCTTTCTTCCTTCCTTCCTTCCTTCCTTCCTTCCTTTCTTTTTTTTCTTTCTTTCTTTCTTTCTTTCTTTCTTTCTTTCTTTCTTTCTTTCTTTCTTTCTTTCTTTCCTTCTTTCTTTCTTTCTTTCAAAAACAAATAGACAAATAAAAACAAAAACAAACAACAGGAAAAAAATAATGAAAAAATGCAAAAGCACAAGCACTCCCACACACACCTATAAAATTCCCAAATCAAAACCCATGATACACAAGTAAAAGACAAGTAAGATTTTAAAATGCTCAATATTAGACAAACAAATTCTACAAAAACACATTAGAATTCATTTTGTGTTGGTCATCTATTGCTGGACATGAAGTCTACACTTAACGTGGTTTATATACTCTGTGAGACTTCTTTGGCGTAAACTAATTTTTCCTTTTCAAGTGGTTGTCTATTAGAGGTAGCTTCCTGGTTAGGGCTGGGAGATAGTTGCCCACTTCCCCCTCAGTTCTGGGACCCCCATCCAGCTTGAACCTGTGCAGGCTCTGTGTACAAGGCCACAGTCTGTATGAGTTCATATGTGCATTCCTGTGGGGAAGACACTGTTTCCTTGGTGCTGACATAAATTTAAATTTTAATGATTTTTTTTTTTTACCTCCAAAGAAGCCAAGATCTCAGATCAGTTATCAAAACGAATGCCATGGCAGATAAAAGCAGCAGAAGGTGAGAACTGCTTGGATGTCTCTGAGTCCTGGTCATCTTCTCTTGGTTTTACTGGTGACCTTCTCAGTGGTGTGGAGGGAATCACAACTTTGAATCTGTCTTCTCTCTTTTGTGTCTTACCTCTCCAGCCCTGTTATTCACTTTGAAGAGTATATTCTTACTATATCTAAAATTTCACTTATATACAGCATGACAAAATCTTGGAGATTTACTTAACTATATGATTTGGTCAATTTTCTACTAAAATAAATTTGATATCAGAATAATAATTTTCCCAAAAGGCTTAAGTTAATCACTAAAAATATAGGATGGATGATGTATATCTAATTCTATGGAAATGTCATGAAACTAATCCTGACATTCTTTTTATAAGAAGTAAAGACCTTGATGATGTTATCAAGATCAACCCCAAAGGAAATGAAAATGGCACGGAGTAAGCCTCATGAATGTGCTCAACTCTGATTTCAACATAATAATCAGAAGGCAAATGATTTGACTTTTTAGCTTCATGACCATATTTTAAAGTATGGACTTAGCCAACAAAGATGAGAGATGTGGCTATTCATGCTTGCCATCTATGAATATATTTATTTTAAAATAATCGTCTCTATGTTTAATACTGATTCAGAGCACTGATTTCTTTTTAGGGATTAATGAGTGAGTAGAATTTCTCTTTGATCTAAAGAGTACAGCCTTCACATAATTTCCTCAGTACAAATTCAGAATGACAAAGTCAGCCAAGATGGCCCTGACTAAGACTCACAAATCATCTTCTCTAAGGACGGTGGTTTCAGCAAACAGCCCGGGGGGAGGCTGGGCCAGTGCCTAGACAGGGAGTGCGGACTGGCTGCTGCATTGCCTGTCCAGAGCCATGGTGCAGGCGTCAGTACCCTGTTCCTACCTCTACCCTGCCCCACTGCCCGCTCTGAGCTTAGCTTATGCTCCTCTTGGTTTTTAATGGGGCCACATGTCCACCCAATAAGAAGCGAGCCGTTATGTTTCCTACTACTAATGAGGTTGGTTATTTTTTTAAGTGTTGCTCTTTGCTATTCATAATCATTTACTTGAGGCAAAAGCTATTTAAAAGGTTTGGGCCAGGGCATGATTGAGAGGGTTATATGAGGGCATGCTTTCTTAGTATTTTCAATGTTGTCAAGTTATTACATTGTTATCAATAGTTTTCTTATTGTTAAAACAAACAAACAACCAAAAAAAAAAAAGAGAGAGATTTTTGTCAACTGGTTGAGTAGGAATTTATATACAGCCTGGTTCCAGTGGATAACTAATTTACCTTACTTCACTGTGGCCCACTGGAGGTGATCTAACTACAATGTCTCTGAGGGCAAAGCTGCTTCTGGCCATAGGTCTCACATACATTTACATCCTGAGAGCAGAACAGAACAGAACAGGACAGTGCATATAGACGTGTGTTGTTAGCAAATTAACACCTTAAATGACCTTCAGCCTGAGATAGAAGAGAGTCGTCATTTACACATAGAGCTTTAAATGTTCACACTTTTCGTGTCTTAATATCCGAGCTACTATTCATTTGATTAGTGTCTTATTTCAATGACATTCAGTAGAACTCGTTTCCCTTTCCAAAGAAAACAAGACCTCGATGGACTGGTTAAGGTGAACCCTGAAACAAATAAAAACAGGAAGAGGTAAGGTTCTAAAGCTTCCCTTTGCCTGGGATTTATGAGCACATCAGAACGCTAGCGTTTAGGTTTGGGGCAGTGAACTGAAGGGGAAGCCTAAACGCTCATTTATTTCCTCGAACACATTTTATTAAACAGTTTGATACAAGGGATGCAGAGCCATTTGCATTTTGTTCTTTGGTGACATTTGCTATCTGGTAATGTTAACAAATTATAAGACAGTTTTGCCTGAGCTTCTCAGCTCTGTTAATTATTCCATTGTATATGAGTGTACATGTGTATGGATAGATAGTGTGTGAGATGCATGTGTGAGTATTATATGTATAAAAGTGTATGTGAGTATATTAGTAGAGGTACACATAAGAGCACATGCGTATGTAGGAGTAGAGTGTATATGCATGCTTATGTACGTGTGTGTGTGTGTGTGTGTGTGTGTGTGCTGGATAGTGAGTGCTGGGTAGTGTGTGTGTGTATGTGTGTGTGTGTATGTGTGTGTGCTGTAATTTGAAACTGACCTTGTTGTCATGTGAAAATGGTGTGCCACATAATTCCATGAACTCTTTTCCACTCAGTTAGCTCAGTGCATGATATTATTTGCTGATTCTGAGATGAGTCACCAGCGGCCGAAGGCTATGCTGGTAGAGCAAAGCTCAACCAGCTGAAAGCTGTGCTCACACTGCTAAGCTGACCTGCTTTTGGCCGCATGGCACAGTCAGACGCACAATCACCCAGTTAATCAGGCAAAACAACTGAATCTTGTATGCTCTCGAGGGTGGGGGAAGCATTGGTCTTTTTGGTTCTTTAAGTGGTTCAGGAAGCTAACTGCGGTATTGATGTGAACAGAGAATCTGAAAGCCCTGGTTCAGACTCAGCTTCTGGCTAACTATGTCACTGACGCTCGTTCACTCAGCGTCTTAGTTACTTCTCTATTTCTGTGACAACCTGGGGAAGAAAGGGTTTATTTCACCTTACAGTTCTGTATCACAGCTCAGCTCTTAGGAAAGCCAGGGCAGGAACAGACAGGGCAGGAACCCCGAGGCAGGAACTGGCGCAGAGGCCATGAGGGGAGCTGCTTACTGGCTTGCTCCTCGTGAGGGGCTCATCCTGCTTCCTTACAGCATCCAGGACCTTCCACCCAGGAGTTGTCCTCAGGCTGCTGCCAGTGGCAAGAGGGAGCATCAGCTCCATGCTCAGGAAAGGACTTCAAAACCTCGCTTCTTTCCTACTCCCAGCTGAATTTTGTTTTCGCCACGAAAATTCATCCAAAACTTTTGTCCAAAACATGGCCCTCATTTATTCTTCCCTCATTTATTTACTAATTTCCTAGCCTTTTCTCTTCACAGGGTCTTATTTTGTTTCTCTCTCTGTTCTTCCTTCAGGAACCTTCAGTCAATACCTTAATCTCTGTCCTCTGGTAACTTCCCTGAGTGTACTTTGTACCCCCAGAGTGTACTCTCTGAGGTCTTGAGTTTCTTTCTCTTCTTGCTTGTCTCCACGTTGGATTAGCTGGCATGATGTTCCGACCCACACTGGTGTGCCATTTGTAGCAATTCGCTGCTATAGTGGTTCAGCCAAGAAGACAAGGAGGTATCTTCATTGGTGCAAACCCTGCCAGACCTCAGCAGAGGGAACCAGCATCATGGCCAGTGCCATACTCACAGTGGAACCCCGAGCGTCTCGCTCAGGTGTTTTTATTCCTTCAGAACTCTTGAGGTATTCTACTGATAGCTCAGGTATTCTACTGATAGCACATGCAGATCATTAGCAATTAAATAACCGCTACAGGAATCCAACACCTGCAAACAATACAAAATGCCCTAGACAACCCCTCACTCAACAGTGCATGAAACAATTATTTTAAATATAACTAAAAATAAACTTCCCCAACACCCAGGGGTGACACCACTCACTATGTGGTAGGTGCACATCAACCATCAATCAAGCATCAAGAAAATGCACCAAAGGTGTGATCACAGGCAGATCTGGTAGGCATATGTTTTCAACTGATGTTCTCTCTTCCAAAATTACTCTAGAGTGTGTCAAGTCAACATAAAACTAGCCAACATTCTCACCTCCCAAAGAGGGATTATAGTACTCTTGTGAGCAGCACATACTAGATACAAAAAAAATGAATCATCAGTTTGTGCTAGAAAGACATTCAGATTAATTATATTTTCATAATGGTCAAGACAATCTGTATGCATTTAGCTCGACATCCCAAATTATGTTCCTATTTAATATTTATTAGAAAACTTCCAACTGTGACTCGTTGTTCTTTATATATTGAAATGAGTATGTGTGTACATGTCTAAGAATGTACTTATGTGCATATGTTTGGAATGCTTGCTTGAATGTGTGTATTGCTATATAAGCACATGTATGTGCTTACAAGTGGAGCTATGTGCCTGTATATGTATGCAGGTGGGCATGTACATGAATGTATGCATGTATGTATTTTGTACAAGTGAATGATTGCATATATATGAATAGTGACTGTGTGTTTATGTATGTTTGTATAAATGAGTGTATGTGAACATGGATGTATGTAGATGTGCAAACACACGTGAGCAATGTGTCCATATTTGTATGTGTGTATATGCGTATATGTGTTCTTCTTCCCTTTCTTTTCTTAAAAAATTTTTTTGAGACAATGTTTCTCTGTGTAATCCTGGCTGTCCTGAAACTCACTCTGTAGACCAGACTGGCCTTGAACTCATAGAGATCCACCTGCCTCTGCCTGCCACTGCTTCCCAAGTACTGAGATTAAAGGCTTGTGCTGTCACTTCCCCTATGTATGTGTTTTCTATAAGCTTTCAAGGATAGTGCTTTTAATTTACTTTTAACACAACGAGACTCTGTAGATGTTTTAAATATAAGGTTAAGGGCTGAGGACATGGCTCAGTCAGTGAAGAGCTTGCTTTGCAAGTATGAGAATCTAAATTCAATTCTCAGCATCCTTGAGAAATCCAGGCGTCACAGGATAGTCCTGTAATTCCAGTGCTAGGAAGGCAGAGACAGGAGGATCCCTGGGGTAGCTGCCCTGCCAGTCTTACCAAATTAGTGAGCTCTACATTCAGTAAAAAGGCCTTGTCTCAAAAGATAATATGAAGAGTGACGTAAGAAGATGCAAGACATCAACGGTTGTAGAAGTTTATTTTTAGTTATGTATAAAATAATTGTTTTGTGCACTGTTGGGTGAGGGCTGCCTAAGTCTTGGTGTTTTGTACCGTCTGCAAGTGTTGGATTTATGTGGGGATGATGGATTGCTCGTGATCTACATGTGCTATCACTAGAACACTTGTGTCTCATTAAAAACACCTGAGATTAGATGCCCAGGGTTCCACTGTCTAGTATGGCGCTTGCCATGATGGTGGTTCCCTCTGCTGAGGTCTGGCAGGCTTGCACCTATGAATATGACTCCTTGTTGTCCTTGGTGAGTTGCCACAGCAGTGTACTACTACAATCAACCTCTGATGTGCACGTGTGCATGTTTGCACACACACACACACACACACACACACACACACACACACATACACACACACAACTTTCTTCTTTATAAAAAAAAAAAGCCTTCACTTTTTCTATCTCAAGTAGAATAAAGTTATAATGCTTACAGACGGCCTTATATTATCTCATCAAATAAACCGTTCGTATTTCAGGTTCATTTTTGCCTTAAGGCATTTACACACAATACTCCAATTTTCTGGAATACTGTTACCATATTGTCTTTTTTTTCAAACAAGTAATTTTTGACTACCGAATGTGATTAAATCATACACACCCACTTGTCCTCAGTACTACGAGCACCAAATACTCTTTTTAAAGTATAGCATATGTTGTTAGCTCAAAAATTGTGCCATTCACTTAGATATTTGTCTATGTCCTGCCTTTCCCTAGCTTGGAATGGAAGCCTCAAGTAGGCTAATTCTGCATCTGTTTTGTTCACATTCATCCCACCATTTGGCAGAGCCTAGTTCATTGGGCTTTGCTATTTTTGGACTTCAAGAATGTAAAAATACTGATGATATTTACACATGAGACAATGACTCACCCAGTTAAACTGCAAATGATATATCATTATAATAATTAGATTACCACAATTAATTAGTTCACTTTTCTTTATTGACTTTATGCATTAAGAATTTAAATAACCTTATACAGTTACAGGACTCATTCATTGTTTAAAGGGACTGAAATCTTCTTAATATAATGTTAGCAAATTCCTCAACCAACACCCTCAAAGGAAGGTCTTACGATGCTTGCTGATCTGTTATTTATTTGAACACTCAAATCATGCAATTGTAACCTAGGAATTTTTTCCTAAGACCATGTGATTCAAATCCCATAGACTTCATTGAGGTGAATCCCAGCAAGGACTAATCTGGAGTACAGCAATGATTTCTGTGGGGTTAATTGTTTCATTATTACCACAATTAAAGTCCACATATTTTCTTTGCTGTCTTTAGTCTGAGTGTCACATTTTGAGACATCTGGATCAAGCAAAAGCTTGGGTCAACATCTGGTTGCTCCTAAATACGGTATCTTTGATGTTGTGTAAATGAAACCTCAGAGACATCTTCGTGGGGTCATCAAGTGTGGGGAGAGAGTGCTAAAGCTTCCTCCTGTGGAGGCTCTTCTCCCCATGTGGCATCCTCTGTAGATCAGAGGAGCGTTTGCTGGTGAGACTTATGTGAAAAGCACATGCATATGCAATACGAAAAGCATCATTTTGGTAAGATCAGAAGCAGGCATGTAGTAAAGGCCAACAGTGAAGTACTCAAGTGTTTTCAGCAACTGTGGAGTTCATACTCCAGCCAATATGGCTTACATCTTGGTACATTTCAGAAACCTACTGACTTGTAGTTTTGTTACCGTTTGTTCCTAAAACAATCAGATACAATGTGTCATTCTAATGAATTATAAGTACCAAAAGTAGATACCAGCTTGTTTACAGTGCGTTTAAAACAAGTTGGTATATTTATCGTAATACAGTTTTGTAATAGAAAACTCGCCAATAAATGTCAATGCATATGGATTTTCAAGTTTATCTTACACATGTTGGAAGTTCCTACTAAGAGAGAATGTTTTCTGGAATATTCTATGAGACAAATACATGGACTAATTTAAAAAGTGTTTTCTTTTGTATACTTGGCAGTGGTTAACCCAGTACCATTAGATGCACCAGAAAAAGAGAGAGTCCTAGTGAAATTATGCTAATAGCCAAAAGTGCCCAAGATTTAAATATTATTTCAGTGAGTTTCTGATACATATATTTACATATATATGTGTATATATATTTGTGTGTGTGTATGTATGTGTGTGTGTGTGTGTGTGTGTGTATATATATATATGTATATATATTTATAGTAGGCACCTTTTAGCAGTTGGATACTGATAGCAGTGTGGAAATGTACGTTGTTCCTTCTGTGGCTGAACATATGATTAACAAAGGCCACATGGGAAGGATAGTCTTTTCCTTTCTTAGGGCAGGTCAGCTGCCTGCCTAGTGTGAGTGCTAATAGTGTGAAGAGTGTGAACATGCAGGTGTCTAGGAAGGAGTTTGCATGCGGCAGTACAAATATGTCTGTTTTTGTATATATGTATATATCCCTCCACAGTCACCATTAATTCTTTGGCATGATTTCAGTGAATGTCCATACTGTTTTTGAGCCTTAATTAATAGTTTCATTCTACTGGTTGCAAACCTACCATTAACCACTCCATTTCTTCATTGTTTTAAAGGGGCCAGAGCCTTGATAATCTGATCAAAGTCACCCCAGAAATGAACAGAAGTAACCAAAGGTGAGAGAATTATGTGTTATCCTTCTTCTTTCCTGCATCAACTTATAGCGCTTATGAAAGGAAGAGCTGGGAAACTTGGGCCCAGTAAGCCTGATGCTCACTGCTTACTAACTGGGGTTCTGAGCAAGTCCATGACCACTGAGCTGCTGCTGGCCAGTCACAGCATGAAGATCATGTGCTTAATTCTATCCTTGGCAGCAGAGAGACAGAAGGATCAAGGGGTATAATAGTGATAAGATCAAACAAAACAGAAGTGCTCTAAATAGAAATTATTATCAAAACACCATTTATTTATGACTACAAGATTAGCACGACTGCTTCTAGAGGCGGGGTAAGTTTTTGGGTAAACCATTGCTTTGTTCCAAAGAAAGCTAATGAAAAAGAAATCTCAATCGTTCTCTAATGTTAGGGTTTGTTTTGAGAATCAATGTGAAACTGAGCCAGCATGCGCTAATTTGTACGAAGGTGAGTTTTACTCCTTTAAGCTAAAGACTTTGACCAGTATTGATCTCTATCCAAATTTAATAGAAAAGTTTATGTTGAGGACATGCAGATTCACAGGATTCAAAGCAAAATGGCCAATTGATTTAACTTCTTCCTTTTCTGTTATTGAATGGGCTTTTGTTTATTTGGTCTGTTTAAAGTTCCAAGGGCCTTAATAATTTCATCAAGGTGAATTCGACAATGGGAAAAGTTTCCAAGGGTAAGATATATGTTCTTCCTCTTGGCTTCCTGCTGACCAGTAAGTGTGATGAAATCATTAGTTAAGTTGGCAGGTCCCAAGTGACATGCTCACTCTGACGTCCTTATGTCCGAGAGGTTAGAGATGCTGTCAGTTAATTTCCAGTCCCATGAAGGGACCTGTGATCGTTGAGGTTCCAGTTCCGATACATGCAGAGCACATTGTTATTGACTGGCACCCCGATCTTTTAGAAAAGGATGGTACGGAAGGGGGAAAGCACTGCAGGCTCGAGCCACAGACACGCGTCTAGGTCTTGCCCCAATCTAGTCAGTCTGTTTGGATTTCGGCTTTTTCATTTTAAACTGAAGAACTGCAGCGGCCTGTTCACCGGACCGATTCAATTACTAAATTTCAACAAAATGGCTGGGGTCAAGGCTCTAGTGAATATTTTATAACAGAATATTTATCAGTTTTAACAAATAATTCCAACCATTTGATGTAACCGATATGGTTATTTCTTCCATAATTTGAAAGTCTTGACCACTCCACCAAAGCTGTGCCTGAAACCAACAGAGCTAACCAAGCATAAGGCTTACGGAACTTTCATCTCTCCTTTTTACCATATTCACTGTTAGGAAGCAGAGAACTGTCTACAGTGTCCTAAAGCATCCCCTAGGGGGGTACAAAATCAGAAGTGGGTATGTTACCAACCCACAGGCTGGTACTGGAACCCCTACACAGGGTTCCCTGGCTATGAACTGTGGCAGGGGACAGAATTCCTGGGAATACAGAGGTGAGCTCACTCCAGTGTAAAGTTTGTATTCCATGCTTGGTGCTTAAAGTGAATGGGAGAAGGCAGCATCCTGAAAGGACTTATGAAAACCACGCAGCTAAAATGACCAGAGTCTGCAGATGACAAAAGATTCTCCCGTCTTCTTTCTCCATTTATTCCCTTTCTTCTTTTTGCCTAAAACCTAACCAATTCTAAAGTTAGGAAGTCACTTTAATGTGTGTGTGTGTGTGTGTGGTGTATGGCTATTCTCATGTATGTGTGTCTGTATGTAGGGGCTGACGCATGGAGTTTGTGTATGTGTAGACATCAAAGGTTATGTAGTGTGTTTTCCTCAGCTGCCCTCACAATTTATTCCTGAGGCAAAGTCTCTCACTTGATACCAATGCTCACTGATTAGGCTAGCCGAGCTAGGATTCACCTTACCGAGCTAGCCAGCATGCTCTGGGGATCTTCTGTCTGTTCTCTCAAGATCTGTCTTACCTGCCTAGCATCTCACGTGGGTGCTAGGAAACCAAATTACAGGCTTTATGCTTGTGTACTAAGTGTTATCCACTGAGGTATGTCCCTAGCCTAGGAGGCCATATTCAAAAAAAACATACAGTTCATTGAAAAATAAAAATTATATTTATCTTTCATATAGAAAGAACTTTCTCTATGACATACCATGTTAAGTAGACAAAGAAACATAGCCAAACTGTAAGCATGCATTGCTATATCAGCTCAAATTGAGTTAGATATGAATGGGATGTAGATATGTGCCTTCTTCAAAACTGTTTCCTGTCTCTTCCAGGTTGTTTTCTGCTCTCTGTTTTACAATGTATAGCTAATAGCAAAGTTTATACAGGCTAGACCAGAAGTTGGCAGATTTTCAAAGATCTAAATAGCAAATAAATTAGATGTGAAAGGCCAAAGTAATTTATCACTTAACTTCATAATCCTGCCGCTATCATGAAAGCAAATAAAAAATACCTTGTAAATAAATGATAGTCTTTGTGTTCCAATCTTTATTATAAAACCAGTATGCAAGAGGAATTTGGCCTGGCTAGGGATGGGGGTGGAGTGCTTAGTCAGATGATCCCTAGCCTAGATAGTTTGCATCTGGAACGGAGAGGTGATTCAATTCATAGTGTAGTTGAAGGAACTTCTCGAATACCACCACCTGCCTTTGCCTTGCACAAATGACTTCATCATAGTTATACTGAGCTGAAGATGTTGCCATCCTGTATCTGATCTTTAGCGCTAGGTTGTCCTGAGATCTTATAACCCAAATAAAAGTAAAACCTTACTGTCAGACACTAAACTTAGAGACCAAATAGATACTTATAGTGACAGTGTGAAATCCAATACCAAGCTCTGAAGCTTCTGTTCTGAATGGCTGTTCTGACTGTAGAGCATTCATGGGCATGTATAAACTTTGCGTCTGGTTCATTTTGGTGTGTGATTTTTTTTTTATTTGCAAATTTTTATATAATAAAATTTGTTTAAGAAAAGAATTCAAATCATGCTGGAGTTTTTAATTACTAAATATTAATTCGATTTGATATTAAGGTTGAAAAGTATAAAATGGTTGTTCTTAGTTAACCTTGTCAGTGATTGCAATGTAATACTTTTAGGAATCAAGACCCAAACAGTCTTACCAAGGTGACCCCCTCAGCAAACAAAAGGTAAGTTTTGAGAGATTAATGATTGATCAACCCTCTGATTTATGTAAAAGGAGTACAATTATTTGGCTAAAGATGTTTCAAATGAGAGCATAAAAAATGAGGACATGCTTCGTTGATCTGTAAAATACTAGACAAGGTTTTCTTTTATTATTGCTTCCATTTGCTTTATTACAATATTGTTTAAGATGCTAATCCTGATGCTAATTCTGTATAATTACTACTTGAGAAATTCCCTTTGACACAATAATCACATAAGTAGGTTAATACTGCAAATTCTTAGTTAATAAATTATAAGCATATAAAAATGAATAAACTGTAGAATACGTTTGTTTCTCTCTCATAATCACAAGGATTAATATTTAAATGATTTATGAGAAGACCGGCAACATAACGGGTGTATACATAATTAGACTATTTTTGCATGACATTGAAATTACTTCTGCTCTTGAGAAATTAAGACCATTTACATATTGGGAGCCATAGTTAACAGAAGCATGGCAGAGAGAGTCCAAGCTATCTCTCACAAAGCCGCTGTGAAGATAATATTGATTTGGGACATGTGCATTGAAGGAGCTACTGTGAACGCGTGTGAGAAGGTGTTCAAGGAAAGCGTGCAGAGTTCACCTGCAGTTGTCCTGAGCACCATCTGAAGCAGGTCCAGGGCAAGAGCGAGAGCACAGGCCGCACTTGTTCAGAGGTCCAATTTGGTTTGCCTTCATTTCTTGGGAATTTGGCCCCAGGAACTGTCTTAACCCTTACAAAGCTCTTCTTTATAAGGGACGGTACTATCTACCCCTACGATCTCAGAACTTAGGGTTAAGGCAAGAGAACTTAGAGTTCAAGAGCAGCCTGCTTACCAGGTAGGAGGGAGACTCTGTCTGAAAACAAAACAATATCCAAAAGTAATTAATGATCAGAGGTAGACACTTTTTAGCACTTCACCTTTTGTTCTATATTCCCATTGCACATGTGCGCGCACGCACACACACACACACACACACACACACACGCATGCACACTCACGTGCACGCGCGTGCACACACACACACTGATTTCTTATTGACTTTGACCCTTTCTTTTCCTTTGTTTTAGCAATCAACACGGTCTTGATGAACTTATTAATATAAGCTCCAAAGCTGTCAAAACTACCGCTGGGTAAGGAAATATATATGCTTTGTTTTTTTCTTAACTGAAAATATGAATATAAACAGCAAACTGATTTTATGGGGAAATTGAATGAAATTCTAAAAATATCTTCGCTATTTGTATATGTACCTGGAAGCTTACATGTTACCTTCAGTATTTAGATCCAGCAAAGCACAGAAAGCTGAAAATCGTATTTAGAGGAGTCTCCTCTGAGTCCTACGTAAGGCGGTAGATGGGAACAGCCGGGAAGGGGGAACAGGGACACAGCTGGGGAGGGCCTGTCGCGTTCTATTTGGTTTGTAAAGAATTAATGCTAAACTTCTGCTTCTGAAGTTTATCAATCAATAATCTCTCAAATCTTTGTTTGCTGAGGGGGTCACCTTGGTAAGACTGTCTGGGTCTTGATTCCTAAAAGTATTACATTGCAATCACTGACAAGGTTAACTAAGAACAACCATTTTATACTTTTCAACCTTAATATCAAATCGAATTAATATTTAGTAATTAAAAACTCCAGCATGATTTGAATTCTTTTCTCAAACAAATTTTATTATATAAAAATTTGCAAGTAAAAAAAATCACACACCAAAATGAACCAGACACTCATGTAGCCAGATACCTCATTCGATACATCGTTTCTTCTTTGTGGAGACAGTAGAAACCTTATAAAGTTTATTATTCCTCAGAGGGCTTATGCTTACAAAGGGGCTATGGAGTTAAATTTAATAATTCTTTAAGTAGTGTCTCTAAGATAATTAAACTCACTTCTTGTCTCTGATTACATACAGCTCACATTATCAATGCACACACACAAACACACATTATATACATTTTATGTAAAGTCAGGAACAGTTTCATAATCCATTTTTAAGTTGTGTTGATGCTTACAAAAAAAATCATAAAACCTTGCCGACAGAATGGAGGAAGCTTGGAAAAATCTCAGACCAGCTGACGGGAACAATTTTGAGAATCACCGTTTCAGCCCAGTCTATTTCGCGGAAGAGGGAATAAGGACTCAGACAGGTCAAGCGATTTTGCCGGGGTCACCGAGAAATCAAGGGAAGATGGATAGCAGCTCTCGGATCGCTTAGGCAGTAAATAATTACTGAGCACCTACTGGGTTCACTGCTATCACTAGGTATCATTTGCTTCCATGTTAGGTATAATTACAGGCCACGGACACGGAAAGAGATTGCAGTCGTCACACTCAATCTTATGAACAGCAGGCAATTAGCATAGATTAAAGCTAATTATGTACCAGGGGCACAGAGATGTTACTCTAAGACAATAATAGGTTGTCAGTTTAATATATTAAATTCGGGAGCCCTCGCGTACTGCTGGCTGAATATAGAACGCATTGTCAGTGAATTGCATTTAAGAAGAAGAAAAAAAAGTGAAATGAAAAGATGTTGTAATAAATGCAGTGACATTTGTATTTATACTCCTGGTGTCCTGGGCTAGATGTCAGAAAGGACAGAGTTGTAGGCGGTATTCAGTCCAAAGCTCCTTATTTACAGATGACTGTAATGAGGCTTGGGTGCAAATTCTGTCTTGTGTGAGGCCTGTTTCCACAGCACATAGACTCCAGTCTTCAAATAAATGGAGGTTCATTAAATACCTTGGGAAATACAGGATGCTGCAAGGATAGGACTGTGACTTTGCTGAGGGACAGCTAGGAAGTGTCCCTTAGTGGTCTGACAGGGTCAGTTGAAAGATCACATAGGGGCAACATTAGTGCAAGGGTGTAGATGACTACCATACACCCCAGGATCCTAACCGCCATGGAAATGATACCTAAATATCCAGTACATCCTCCACCCCATCCATAACACAAATACAAATCAGGAATTTGAGTAGAAAAGACATTATATTTTCCCAGGTTGAATTTAAACATTGAATTCCTTTGTTTATCGGATCCAGGGCCTGGAAACTGTATTTGGTGTTTTCAGTTCATTGAGATAAGTCACGTCTGCCACTCAGTGAGAGAATTCAGTGCCGTTGCTTAGGTCCTTGCTGTGGTGAGACAGTGCTGCCTTTTTAAAATCAGTGGTGGCACATAGCGTGTCTTTATATCTGCTGGGCTTTTGTCTCTCACACTTTGGGAATGCCCCTTATTCAAGTTTAATAGTTAATTTAATAAGTAGCAATCAGCAGTCACAGAATGAATCAAATTTTAAAGTTCTAATCTTGTCAGGGCATTGTTTATTTCAATTTGTTTCTCTCCCCCCTCTTTCTTTCTCTCCCTCTCTTGCTTCTCTCTCTCTCTCTTTCTCTCTCTCTCTCTCTCTCTGGTGTTCTTACTGGGCTTTATATAATACTGGCTTGGATATCACTGTTTTCGCCTTATAGATCAAAAATCTTGTTTCATGCTCAGTAGACCATGTAGAAAAAGAAGCTTTGACATTTGTTTTTGCATTTTCTGTCCTTTTTAAAAATTATGCTCATGGAGAGTACATGCAGGCACACAGAAATTCATTGTGATTGATCCTAAATGTAAACAGGCTGTGACTTTTAAACACACCCTTCCCTTCCAAGCTTTTATTCCTTACTATTTCTTTTTCCTTTTAGTATATTAGGATAATATACTAAATAATATACTTCATTTTAAATGGTTGCATATTTATCACCATTTAGTTTTTTTTAAACAGTTTCCAGCCTCTATTATCTCATTAAATCTTCTCAGCACTTATTTTGTAATGAAATGCTTTCAATTAATTTATTCTGAGAAATTATGTTTTCAGTAGTGCTCACTTGCCAACCATTCTTTCCATTATGTTTATGGATTTTTAAAATTGAAAATATTATTCTTGAGAATAATTCAATACAGTAAAAATTCAGGTTGAGTTTTCCATCTAGCAGGGAGATCTGAGAACTCTGAAAAGATATTCCCAGGGTGGACAGACATTCCATGTAGAGGCTCGGGAGGAAGCTGGCCTATGCCCCGACCTTGCTGGTGACTCAGTGCTAAATGGCATCCTCTCTGTTTAACTCTGTAGAAACCATCTTGATTAATAAAATATGTCTTCAAATTTGTCAACCCAAAAGGGAGTGTTGAAGCGAAGGGGACCCAGGCAAGCTGCTGTCCCAGATGGTACTGGAAGAAGATGCTGTCAGTCTTGCGATCATTGGGCCATGGCACTTGACATGAACTTCTCTGAGGATATATTTATAAAATGTTAAAGAACGAATAATCCAATTAAAGTAGGCAAATGAGCTGGATAGACTCTACTTAAAAGAAGTACAAACGCCTAATAACCTAGCAGAAAGACACTTGATATCATTAGTCATAAGTGAAATGTAAATTAAGACTACTTTGGATTCTACTGTAGTCAAAATGTCTATTATAAATTTAAAAAAAAAAACAAAAACATCAAACTCAAACCATAAACAAACAAAATTCCAAATGCTGTGAGCATAAGGGGAAAGCCACCCTGATACATTATTTGTGGGAATGGAAATTAGTCCACACTTCATGGGAATCATTATGATGTTCCCTTAAAGAACTAAAATCAGAGCTGTCACAGGACCCAGCTATTCAACTCTTGGGGATATATATGGAATGTCAGCCTTCAAAAAGGACACTTTAATGCAATTAAGTGGGGTTTGTATCTTGATGAAAGCATGGTTTGTTTTTTTTTAAAAAAAAGCCAAAACTAGAAATAAGAAAGTGAAGGAAGATTATTACCTGTACCAGGTAAGGAAAACAGGGGAATCATTTTCGAAGCAATAGTTTCCTTAACCGAGGGACCATATTGTTGAGAAAGCTTGTGCATATCCACCTTGAAGAGCAGTTTGAGGGCTGACACATTGCTCGGCACAACGTGAGCATCAATGAGAAATCTCAGTTTCAGGTTGTAGAGCTCAGGAAAGACAGGTGGGCACACTTAGCTAATTTCCCCAAAAGTTTTAGCAGAGAGGTCAAAGGAAAAGATATTTAGAAGGCATGTTATTGTAGAAGTTGTTCCCAAAGTTGTAGCTTTGACAGTACTGTCTTTGGGCTTTATTGTTGTGAAGGGACACCAGAACCACAGCAATCTTTATAAAGGAAAACATTTAATTGGGGCTGGCTTCCATTTCAGAGGGTTAGTCCATTGTCATTACAGAGGAAAGCACGGTGGCATGCAGACAGACATGGTGCTGGAGAAGGAGCTGAGCGTTCTACATCTAGATTGGCAGGTAGTAGGAGCAAGAGGGTGTATCACTGGACCTTGATTGAGCTTCCGAAACCTCAAAGCCCACCCCCCGGTGACATATTTTCTCCAACAAGGCTATATATACCTTCTAATAGCTCCACTACTGATGAGCCTTTAAGGGCCACTTTCATTCAAACCATAAGTACCTGCACACCCATGTTTGTTACGGCACTCTTCATGGCAGCTAAGATATAGAATCAGACTAGCTGCCCACCACAAATGAATAGACACAGAAAATAGATTAGTGCATATACATATGCATGTATTTATGTGAGTACTGTTCAGCCACAAAAAACAAAATCGCATCTTTACCAGGAAAGTGACTGGAACTAGAAGGGGTGAGGAGATCAGAGCATGATCAAAGCAGGTTATGGAGAGGTCACAATGATATTCAATGGTTTGTATGATCACAATGTGCTAATAATTATAGTTGAAGGGGTCAGAGGGCTACTTCGAATGCCCACTTCCCAGCCCTCGAGACTGGAGTTATACCAAAGAGCTTGATAATATGAGCCCAGTGGTGTAAATACTGTTCTGTAGTTGAGAAAAAAACAAAACAAAACGAACAAACATACATACATACAAACAAACAAACAAAAGTAACCAGTGGCTCCTCAAGAGGAGAGTAGACAGTTTATAGAGGAGCATGTATGTAACTTAACAATGAACACCTGAGCTCAGTTCAGTCCTTCAGTCATTGTAAACGTATGATTTTGATGGCCTGCTCGAAATACCTCTGCTAGGTTATTGTTCAGGATGTCCCAGCTTTTGAGCTCCTATTTTTAATATTGATATGACCTTTAAAATGGCAAAGGCTTGAGAATCAGCTTTGTGTCTTCATAACGTTGACACAATGAAATGTAAAAAGGTCCGTTCTTCGATGCTCTCTGTGGAGTGCTGAAGGTGCATGCCCTGGTAGGCTGCCTGGGAACGAAATGCCTGGACTCAGAGCAAGGTCTCCTGTCAGTGCAATTCTTCCTGCCCTGGGCTTGGTTGGAGAGACAACATTACTGTTCTCTACCACAACAATGTATCCCAAAACGTAATCATTTCCTCCTGTAAGAGCTGTTCACGATGGCTCTAAATCCTGTTCTCTCTAACCCTTAGTGCTTTGTCTTTTTCCCCTTAAAGACATCAAGATCTTGATAAGTTCATCAAAGTAAAACCTGATGTTCTGACAAACAACCAGAGGTAATGTGTGTGTGTGTGTGTGTGTGTGTGTGTGTGTGTGTGTGTGTGATTTATTTAATGAGTTCTGGTCAGAAAGAATATTGTTTTATTATTCCAAGGAGAGATAAAGCCTTGACCTTCCTAAAACAACTTTATTATTAACCTATTTTCTTTTTATTATTCACTGAAAGAAACCAAGATCTGGACAGCATCATCAGAGGGAATCCCGCAGTGACCAGATGTGATCAAAGGTACTAGAACTAAAGCTGATGACTCGTGTTTTCAGCTGTTTTCCTTGTATGAAATGGACGTTTACTGTTGCCGTATCAATCTCACATAACCAGATTACCATTGCTAATTGAGCCCCTTTCACTATTTTAAACAGCCAAGACTTCGACAATTTCATTAAAATGAAGCCTTCCACTCCCAGAGACACAGATCGGTAAGTGGCCTTACCTGAAAGACTTTGATGTAGTCCCAATGTCCTAGAGTAGGAATGTTCTGTTTTTGTTTTTGTGAAGAAGACTTCTAGTTTTGTTTAGTTTTCAAAGGACTCATTTATAGCCTGTGTGTCTCTTGTAAACAGGAGACACAGCGCATTCTTCTTGAATCAGTTCCCTGGTTTGGGAGTGAGCTCTGGGTTTCTAATTTGTACCAAGACAACCTAGAGTGAAATGGAAAATGAATACAGCTAAATAAAAAGAAAAAACACTTTGAGGCAGTTAAACGAACTTGGAAAGAGTCTTTAGCTTCTTCAAAGCCCCAGACCCTCATCTTTTAGGGGACCACAACATATTATAGCAGATTGTAACCTTGAGCTTATATCTTGAGTTTTGAAGCTGTTCTCCAGCTTGCTATTTTTTTCATTAAAATAGAATTACATTACTTACCCTTCCCTTTTCTCCCTCTAGCCCCTCCAAGATACCCTTCCTACAACACTTCTCATGCTCCCAACTCCCAAACTGAGAGTTTTTCTTCTTTCTTTTTCTTTATTATTGTTATGTACATAAAAGTACATGTGCGAACAAGAATATAGATATAACCTACAGTGTCTGCATGTACATACCTTCAGGGCCGACCACTATGGATAAACATAAGGTGACTCATCCCTGGGAGTGATTAATTCTCTCTCCCACTAGTCGCTGGTTTTCTATGGTTTCAGTCTATGGGTGTGACCCTGTGAAATTTCTCCCTCTCACATTAGCACATCTGTTAATATTGCCAGTTTCCTAATCTTGCTTGTGCAGCCATTTCTAGGAAAGGCTATTATTCCATAGCAGACTTCCTGATATTCTGGCTCTTACGATCTTTCTGTAGCTTGTTCCACGATGTCCCATAAGCCATAGACGAAGGAGCCGTAGTACAGATGTATCTGTTGGAACTGGATTCTCCACTCTGTTGATCTCTGCATTGTTCTTAGTTGTGGTTTTCTTGTGATGGTCACCACTTTCTATAAAGAGAAGCTTCTTTGATGAGGAGAAGGTAGCTACATTTGTCTGTGGGTACAAGGATGAGATTTAGAACATAGTGAGGAATTATGATGGTTTAGCAAAGTGATGATAGGATCGTAGATACCATGCTCACACTAGCCCCAGAAAGATGTATAGGTTTCTAGTAGCAGGACTGATTTCCCTCCTGTTGGGTAGGCCTGAAGTCTAATTATTTGGGTGGATTTTTCTTGTCATCAATAACAGCTTGGGGAGATTACCAGTCATGTCGGTAACAGGTCTAGTAGCCACAATTGATTATGCAATAGATAATAGGGGAACTTTGTAGCAACGCACATTTTATCAGTGAGTTAAAGTTCACATTGTTCTACTTACTTGAAATTTTATCATAATAATTACATAACTGGGAATCATGGCCTAATATTCTGAGATGAAGGCAACAAATTATTTACAAAATGTACCCTGAACCCACCAGGAGAGACAGACAATGTAGCCTGACCTTGTTTCCTAAATCAAGACCTTATTTTGCTCGTGTATGTTTTAATCCCTGAGGTGTTGGGGGTCTTGAACGTAGGGAATCCTGAAGGTAATTGAAGAGCAATGGCTACTCAGAAGGTACTTATCGAGCGCCTGGCAGTCAGACTGAAAACTGTATATGATATTTCCTCACTATACCATGAGACGTATATTCATATACCTTATTCTGTAAAAGAAACCATAGCTCAAAGATGCCAATTGCCTTCCAAAGGAATAAAATATACAGTAGATATAAACTCAGATTCTTCTGATGTCATCACCAAAGGTCTGTGGCTAAGTGATCCTGGACTCTCTAACAGTATTTCCTCCAGAGAATTAGAATAAAATAGAGTAATTTCTTCACAGTAATTATTGGAGTATATTTTTCTTGTCATCAGTAAGACTTTTGGGAGATTACCCATCATGCTGGTAACAGGTCTAATGGCCATAATTAGCTATACAGTAACTAATACAGGAAATGGCCTCAACCCCTGCCTTGTACCTACCACCGTCAAATGTGTTACGTCGGCAATGATAACTCCTCTAAGAGTTTTGCCTCTGGTTTTACTGCAAGAGGCAAACTTTACAAAAGATAGTTTGTATTTTAACATCTCCTTTCCCAAAAATCCACAGGAAAGCGACAGTTTCCTTAAGCAAGTATAACGGATTTTCTTTAAATTAGGCATCATAGAATTCTACGATGCCAGCTTGGTCGGCTAATGTAACCTGTCTGCCTATTCTTTAGTAGGGCATTAGATTTATTATAAATAGCCAAGAATCATCACACCGTAGACAGACAAAAAAGACTGAATTATTTTAAAAGAGCGAGTTTACGGAGTGAGTCAGCCACCTGTGTCTACCATGTAACCATGCTGCCCTCTTGATCTCAGAGAAGGTAAAGAAGGGGGAATTCAGAGCACATGGTAGTGGGATGAACCGACACAAAGTCCTTTTACATCAGTGCGACAAGACACAGGCACTGATTATTTAATAGCAAAGCAGCAGCGAATCGGAGTTCTTTTATGTGCTTTTGCTGACATTTCCAGAAGCTGAATACTTAATTCACAGTTAGAGACTGAATAAACTTCACTCATCCGTCAGAAATGGATACAGGCATCCCTGAGATTCCCCTGAGATCTGCATGAACAAATGCAGATGGGCACAGAATCTACATTTACTCAATGAGAAATAGCATGGCTTTTGTCAGCAATGCGAACTGACACTAAAGAGAGATTCTGTTATCTGTAGCCAATAAGCTGACGTGTGATTAATTATTAATGTTCTAAACTTCTGCTTCCAAATAGGTACTGAAGAATACCTCATATCACTAGTGATGTTAATTTTTTTCTGGTAAAGAAGGGCATCATTAACATAAGGCAGAAAACAATTTCTATTTGTGGTCATAGTTCCGTTTATCAATACTTCCCTGTCGCTAACATATACCATCCCAGATTTTAGTTCTGTGACATGAGGACTGTTTCTTCCTATCTTCCTCCTGCACTCATATTTCATCTCAAGACGTAAACATTGTGTAAGTTACTCACTCTGTTGCTTCGTTCCCTGTAATCAATCTATCTACCAATCGCCACTGTGGATGCTTCTCATAATAACCTCTGGAAGTGGTCCGCTGCCCTGCATTTCCCATAATGCTGTTGTAGTGAGGGTTGTTTTCTGGCCCTCTAACCATTCTGCTGCTGGCCATGACTTCTACCTTTCAATCCGCCCACTGGGATGAACGGTGATCGTCCCACAAACCGGAATCTGGTTGTGTCATTCTCCTAAGTATAGCCCTCCATCGCCTCGGTCTAACCTCTTTAACTTTGTCTCCACAGACCACCACGATCTGGTTTTTTGTGTGGTTTCTCACCCTCAAGTCCTGTTACTCCTCTCACAAGCAAACCCCTTTCCCATCCCCGTCATTTCTGGCTTGTACTCTTTGTTCCCTGTCATTGCGTCGCCAGAGAAGGATACTGTATATCCCCTGGGTACCAGTCTGGGTATTTCTCACTCAGAATCAGGGGAGACCCTTTCAACCTCTCTCTATACAACATCCCATATATGCATCTCCTGAGTGAACTATTATTTAATCATCTTTTTCTTTTCTTAATAATCTATTTAATTTGAATTGTACGTGCATTGGTGTGAGTCTGTCAGAGCCCCTGGAACTGAAGTTGTAGACAGTTGTGAGCTGCCTTGTGGGTGCTGAGATTTGAACCTGGGTCCTCTGAAAGAGCAGCCAGTGCTCTTAACCACTGAGTCATTTCTCCAGTCCCATTAATCATCTCGATCTATAAGGTCTTTAGAGGTATGAATGGGATTAAGTTGTTTATTTCTTTACTTATATACCATAATAACATAATGACACAGTGCCTGATATATATTAATTGTTTAACAAATATAACGTGAATTAAAGATTAAATCTCAGAATAATCAATGCTTTATGATAGTCTACTTAGGTAAAATCTGTTGTATTCCATTTCTAACAGTCTAAGGCCTCATCACCAAAAATAGAAGAAATCTACTCTTTTGCGATTCATTTCTTTACTTGAGCCAATAACAGTTTTTGCTCAGTGACTCAAGAACACTAAAATTATTACGTGTTATATTTAAAATATGTAAATCGCACATGGGTCTATTAATTTCTTGAAAATAAATTCTTTAAGAATACTCATTTAAAAATACTCATTGAAAGAATTATAAAAACATGTAATTGTCATTCCATTTTGCTATGACAATAAGTTCAGTAATTATGTGAGTTATTTGACAAAATGCAATATTCTTTTCAAGAAGATTCATTTCCAGCTAAAAATCTGCAGGCTAAGATTAATTCCTGACATAAAAGAAAAAAAAAACATAGCTAATTTTTATGTGAAAATTTTTTAATTTTGTAAGTGCGTTGGACACTTTACAAGAGCAGATTAAGTTAGCAGTGTAGCGGGAAACATATTGTACCCTATTAATACACACCTCCTACGTGCACAGGAGGGGGGAGAGTCGTCAGGATTGAGCTAGTAACTTTCTTGTGTCAGAATCTATCTTAGGAAGAGCTGAAAAGTGAGAACCTCTTCAATCCCCCTTGATTTGCTCTGTAAAGGAGTGCCTACTCCTTCATAGAACTATGGAGAAGGTGGTACATTATTACAAATTGGAAAATTCTCATACTGAAAAATATGCATGCAGCTTTCCACCTCAGACAATTCACATTCTGCCCCAAACGTTTCAAAATCTACATTTTAAAGGCATTCTCGGGCCTGATGTCAGGCATGTGCACGGTCCTGGGCTGGATGCTGAGCACCAAAGTGGAAATAAAAGACATGGAGAGACTTTGGATCGAGCATTTGCTCAACCTTACAACATTCAGCTCGGACTTCTATAAAAAAATCTATTTTCACACTCTGACTCACAGTTTTTCTTCTTCTGCCACAGCATAAAAAGACACCTTGTAATACATGCGATCTCAATTAAGGAGCATTTATTTTTGCTAGCCTTTAACTTCACCAGTCTAAACATCTTTTACTGGATCTGCCATTCTCCCTAATGCTACCCAAGCGAATGCATCGTTTAGTTTACTTTACATCGTAAAGCATCGTATGCTTTACATCGTTTAGTTTACTTTAAATATTGGTGTAGGTTATTCAAATTAATAACATTATATCATACACAGCCAAACTTGATGTGTCCTGTTATCTAATAAAACAAGAAAAGTTCTGTTTAACATCTAATAATATGGTTTGTTTGATGATTCACGCTACTTTGGGAGCTTTTGCTTTGAAGGCATAGGCACTGCTTTTGAGTTACCTAGTTGTGGAGAATGTAAGATTCTGGCTTCCTCTGCTTCCTTTTTCCTTCTTTCCAAAACTACAGCCCAAAGAGCAAGAGGGAAGTGCGTAGTCAGGGAAGCATTCAGTGTCTGCAGCAGTCACAAGAGTAATCTTGAGGAATGGAAGATGCCCACCCTCAGGCTGAGAAACTCAGTATAGACTTTTAGGAACACCCTAACAAAACCCACAATCCCTTAAACACACGAAGTTCTGGAGGTGAGAAGTCTGAGACCAAGTTGTCATGCCATGGTTGGTTTCCTCTTAGGAAAATCTCTTCCAGACTTTTCTCCTGGTTTGTAAATGACTGCTTGTGTCTTCACGTATTTATGCAACACATACTTTGTTCAAGTCCATATGAGACCTCACTCTCAAGTTGTAATTATAGATCACAGCTTCCTTAAATGTAGTACTTGGTTTCTTCAATGTTATCACAGAGGAGAGAGAATAACTAGAAAAACTTGCTGGTACAGAATTATAATTTCCCAACATTAGTACATCCTGTGACCTTTCTCCTTTTATCATTGCCAGTTTGAATGAATATGTGATGCTCCATATTTCAAGCTTTCAACCAGAAGAGACCCACTTCCTGGTGAAGGCTGTCAAGATAATATGGCAGCCTCTGATGCCACAAAGATGGCTTTTGTAACAATTAGTGAAAACCATCAGGGTTTAGGCAAATCCAAAGCCTTCAGTCTGCATTCTAAACTTGCAGGCTTGACCTTACATAACTTTATTTGATAATATGGAAGAATTCAGTTTTGACTTTTACATCATTCAGATTACAACAGCAATTAATATTCCTAAAATACTGTACACATTACATAATCTAATTGGAATATTTCAGCTCAAACTAAAATTATTTTCTAATTTCTACATTTTTAAAAGCATGCAGATTTTATTTTAAGTGTGAGGTTTAAATGGTTATCATATGCTCACTAATTTGCATGTTTTATCAATTATTAATGGTTTGAATATTACATGGGAAGAATTAAATCTCTCTCCACATAATTATGAAGACATTTTATTGTAATTTGCATCTCTAACAATGTTAATTTTGGGAGTGAGAATCCGTATGCTGATTCTTTGTACAGTAACTTTATTCGAATCCAGTATTTTGAAGCATGAGAAAGGAGAATTTTAGGAACTGGAGTTAATTCCAAAGATGTGAGAATTTAGGACTGCAATAAAAATGAAAAAGTCCTTCAAGATTATAAAACAAATAACTCACTTCTCCATTGCTGCTTTCTATTAACTATTACTCTTTTTTTACTTGGTTAATTCATAGCTGTAGTCATGGTGTCATGACTCATAGTTTTCTCACCAAACCTTGTGCTATTAGATATTAGGAGCCTTATATACAAAATGAAGCTCAAGCAATTATGTACTGGAGGAAATAGTAGAGGAAATGAGCTTCACTGTTTTGATTCTGAAGTGAGCTTCTCAGTAGGTTTTATGGCAAAGGCTTTCCCAACCTCATGAAGACAGGACATAAGACCTTTGAATATTGTGTTCATGTGTCAATGACTAATCTATTATAATATCCCAGAGGACCCTGTTCCACAGAAGATGCAGAGCCATTGAGGCAGCCTATGATGTAAGAATCTAATCACCACATTTATCCTCTCCCTTGTGAATGTCTTATTCAGTTGTTGGGCTGAGATTTTTATATTTCTGTAATCCAATAGCATGAATGAAGTCTCCAGCTCAAACACCAGAGTGTTGGTTTTATGTAAGCAGGTAGCTTGAGTCTGGCTCTTGATTCTCCTGTAAGTTAGTATTGGCTTTCACTCAGTCTTTCCAAGCTTCAGATGCCGGTACTTGAAGATCCTGTGAGATCTCAATGAGATAATTTATGTCAAAAGTGTGGTTAGTGCTTCAGGACACAAACTTAGAGCTCATTCAATGTGAGCTGAACACTTTCCAGACTGCGTTTCCCAACCTGTCTAAAGAGTGACTTCTCTCTTACTTATAAAACCTGCACTCATTCAAATGCTGTGAGAATGAGGACCTTGTGCATACGAGGCAATCTGCCATCTACCACCATATTCCAGCCATGCTTTCTTACTTAGAGATTAAATACTTCAGTGTCCTATTTCCAGTTTCCTCAACACTTATAAACCAAAGATGACTTTCTTGATTTTTTTACTTATTGTAGTATTTTCTTATTTTCTACAATTGTGTTGTAGCTAACACACACACACACACACACAGACACACACACACAGACACACACACACACACACACACACACACAGGTTTTGTTATCTATTCATTTGTTTCTTTTTTTCTTTAGAGACCAGAGCCTGGAAAAATTAACTGAAGTAAAATCTCATGTCTCTGAAAATCAGAATGGAAGGTAAGATTGATTGTAATTGGCTTTGTTTCTTAGGATTCCATATGTACCCGAACAGTTCTTTACAAGATTTTTAGGGGAGTTGAATTGCATCATGACATTTAAATATAAATACTGTCCAAACAAGAAAAAAAAATCATAGCATTGTATGTTTAATATCTAACACAGAAAAAATGAACAGTGTTCTAATTGTGTTAGAATTGCTCAGTCCTGTTGCTCAGTCCTGTTACTTGGTATAAAAGGTGTCATGAGAATTCAAAACCCTCTACTTGGGTTGTGAAGATTTATTTTTATTTGCTGTTGCCTGGTGGAATTTCAGTACAGAGACAAGTATCCTGGGACTCCCTGTGTTGGATGGCTATGTTCAAAAGCACACACCAATTTCTCATAGCTACAAAGCAAAATCTAATTTTGAGATTTCTTCGTGCGACAGAGTATGAGGGCTTCAAAACTGTTGTTGACTGTTAGTATCTTATTTGGCATTAAGAATAATAGTAGGAAAAGAAGCTTTACCTCATTGCTACACATAGCTTAAGTTAGGGGGGAATTGATAACTTCTTCATGTGTAACTTCTACCCATGTATGAAGGACTCTAAACATACACATTTCCTTTCTTTAACCTTCCAAGAAGCCTCTGCTTTTTTTTTAAAGCTTCTGTGATTGTATAAGAAATAATATTGTTGGTGTTTTCTGCAGAGAGTGGAATGGCTATGGACAGAGGAGTTAGCTCACGTTCCCACACTAGTCTGCAAGATGCCTTTGAATCAGATGGAGTTTATGTTGCTCTGGTTCTCCAGATCATGTGTGTCTTGTCATGATCCCAACAGAGTCTCGGACTGAATGAGAGAGGAGAAATGTTCAGTAGGATCTGCAGCTTCTAGAAACACATTCACTTTGGGGACGTGCATAGGACTGACACTTAACCAACCTCATTCGAACATTATTTGGAAGTGCTCAATGTACTAAAAATGAGCTGACTGGTGAAATGCAGCTAAGGAACTTTCCATTTACGTTTACTTAAAGGCTGACCCATTTTTAGTTTATGAAACAAGGCTTTGTAGGAAGGATTGACCAGGAAACAATATAGTCACATTGAATATTGGGGCTTTGGTGTATAAATTTTAGGAAACTCAATTTAGTTGAGAACAGTCTTGTTTACAGACTATTGCCCGCCTCTGTTTGTGCATCTTAAAAAACTGGTTTTGTTTTCAATTGGCACTGCTAAAGACAATACAAATGCATTTCAGTGTCACACATAGCCTTTTTCTTTGAAGCTATGCATCTCTTAAGTTGAACTTTATAGTGTGTATCGTGTGGTTGATATTTATTTAGTGGTGCTGGAGTTTGAAACCAGAGTCTTATGAGTTCTAGGCCAGCACTGAATTTGAATACTCTTCAACAATTCTGAGCTAAGTTTATTATTCTTGGAATGACATAGCCTAATAATCATGCCAGAAAACCTTCTATGATATTATTGATCCCACCTTTTCACTACTTGCTACGACTTGGAAATTTGCTCACGAAAAAATTCCCTTAAAGCAAGAAGATCTTTAAAGATGAATAAATGGGAAGTAAGTTATGATAGATGAATACACAATATGTTAATTACAGGCACAATTCCCCAGAGACATTTATTGACATGGAAGTTTGTACACACACTTAGGATAACAAGAATATAGTAGCTTTAAATTTATGATCTTAGGGCCTGATGCATTTAAAATAAACACAGCACTCACGTTTGTAAAGTAGTGAACAAAACAGAGAGAAAGTTTATCCTAAGTTTAATTCATAGCTTCATACCTGGAAATTTTAGTGTATCTCCAGCCAAGCATGAATTTTTTATAGTTTAAAAACTAAGATGGTTTTGGGTACCTTCTTCTGGTATTTTTATTGATTTTATTAGTTTCTTTTCTTTTTGTATGTAAGAGATGGTCAATTAGCACATTTTCTTCTTTAAAGGTTATATAGGATAAGTTTAAGAGTTGGCTCCGTAGTTAATAGCATGTACTGATCTTTTAGAGGACCAGAGTTCAGTTCCCAGCACCCACGTTGAGTAGCTCACAGCTGCCTGTTATTCCAGCTCCAGAGGAAATGCTGTCCCTGGCTTCTGTGGGATCCCACACTCACGTGTACAAACCCATCCACACACAGCCTGTTTGATAATTAGGCTTACTGAAATCTTCTACAGGCTTTCTTGTATTTGCTCTCAAAACTTAGCAACACAGAAGATTCAAAATTACTACACTTCTCACTGTTTTTTCATTGAGAATTTCCTCTGTTCCATGGCAGAAATTGAATGTGTTTATGCTCTGTTAAACATGATGACATTTTTAGATCAACAGAAATCTAGGTCAGACTGCTGCAGTCTTCAAAGTATTACCTTTCATTAAAGCAAAATGGGAACTGAAATGTCTCAAAGCAACCCCTGGCTCTTTCATTAAGTTGATGAATTCTTAGACGTGTGGTACAAAGAAGTTTCCTAAAGGGTACCTATGTTGTGAAAGCGGTCGAAGAACCAATTTTCAGTGGACTTTATCCTTGATGAAAATACATTCTATCCTAGCGTTAGATAATATGGCCTGTGTTTGTGGATTATTCTTAAAGGTAAGGCAGTGATTTTTTATGGAGCCAGTGCAATCAATAAAGCAGTCTAAGCCTTTTGCATGTATCTGTCTGGAAACCAGGTAGATATAAAGAAATATTGTGCACTGAGTAAAATTTTAATAAAGCAAAAACACATGTAAGTGACCTTGATTTTGGGTGCCAAACACATATGTTTGCTTTCGCAGACTAGATGGCCAAGTCAATGGATTCACCAACGCTCTACTGAAGGAGTCCACGGTAACCTCTGTCTATTCTTACGAAGCCAGAAACACCCTCAGGTACTACAGACAATTACAAAACTAATGATAAGACTATCCCTGTGTTCATTTGTTTACATGCAAGATAACCATTTCTTTGAAGCATAGGTCTTTCTATGTGTAAATACCCTTGCATGAAAGTGTTGAGTCAGGAACTCAATTATTTCTGGGTCATACACAGAAGAACATAAATAAAATGCGTGTGTTGCTTTAAAGTCTATAATTAGACAAAGCATGATTGTGACTCTGATGTTGGCATTCTTCTTGTAAAGACTTATTAGTTTTGGGTGTGTATATTTGTGTAGCTAAATCTATGTGTGTGTTTCACAAATGTGATGCTGCCCACAGAGTCCAGAAAGTACCAGATTCCCTGGAACCAGAATTACAGGTGACTGGGAGCCACTCAATGTGGATGCTGGGAACCGAACCCGGGTCCTTCGCAACAACAAGTGCTCTTACCTACTGAGCCATCTCTCCAGCCTGATGGTATTCACATTCTTGAACTAGATCTGTCTGGATGTATCATTAAACCTGAGGTTTGAATACTTAATGAAAATCCATTTTTAACTTAGAGTTTATGGGGGAAATTTATGGCTTAGAAATGAACAGGGCTTCAGGGAAACAGACACTAAAGGACACTACACGGATAGTTAAAATGATCTTCATGCTCTAAGACAAATTTACTTAATCATTAGTTTTCATAATAATAATTCCAAAGTAGGACGAGACAGTGGTGAGAGGAATTAAGTGGTAGAGGAGGCAGAATTCTGCTGGAGTTTATTAATAATGCTTGAACATTTTCATTTGAACAGTTGATTTAAAAGGAATGTGTGTGTGTGTGTGTGTGTGTGTGTGTGTGTGTGTGTGTGTGTGTATTACTGTTTGCATTGAATTGGATAATAGTTCTGTCTTTATCATTCTCCCAAGTGACATTTCAAAATGAAGCTGAATGCTTTTATTGCAGCTCCAACACTGGAACCAGGAATGCCGGGCCTAAGGACACTGTTGTCTATACAAGGACATACGTGGAGAACAGGTAATGGAAAAGTGCTTCGGGTATTTCACTTCTTGTAACTGTGAAACGAGGCATGCCGTGCGAGAGGTGCTACCATTTCAGGGTGTGCTTTTTTCATAGAGAAGATAGCTTAAGAATATTATAAGTTCTGCACATAAAATTTTATGTTGTTCCCAATATTAAGAAGTTGCTAAATGACTCACGGTCATTGGATGAACTCAAGTATTTCAGATAACTAATGAGTAAGTAATAGGATTTGCAATCGTGTGTTCTCACATAACTGTGTATGACTATTTGGTTATAACAATCTTTTAATTTGAGTCACCTCAATTCGAAGGCATTATGTACTATGACTCCTAATCTGACATAGAAGGTATATCTTTAAGTGGACATACCATTGCCCAAATTTACAGAGAATCTATGTCCTGTGAAACTGTATGCTTGGAATGATGGATATTGCCAAGAGTGTCAGCCAAGGTCGTGGATTCACAACACACTTAGTTTTCAAGGAGTATAAAAAAATAAGAATTGACCTAATTACAGGGTAATAGAATGGCAAAGCACACATGCAGGTATGTGACATGTGTGAGTTCACTTCAAAGAAGCCCAAGGGAGTTCGGGATCTCCTGTGTACTCCCAGGGCAACTGAATGTCTCTTTGGGTCGAACCCATGTCTAACCTACACACGCTACCTCCAAAGTGATTGTTCTTTCAATTGAGGTCCTGCTCTATGGTCTACTCCACGACAGTAATTACTATATATTTTAATTAAACTAAGAGATAAAACATTTAAGAGAAAATTTTAAAATAAAAATTAGTTACTGAATCTGAAAAGAAACTGGCACATAGGTAAACAGTGCGAGAATGGTCCACAGTAAAGACAAGACCTGAGCTATTGACGTGAAAGTAGGATAAAAGGAACAGACACTTATTTGATATTTACATGGTATTCTGTTTTCACATGTTGGTAACCCTTTGGGATAGCACTTCAAAGCATTTTGTTTTCTCATTGAAACTAAGGCCAACAAGTGTGATACCAGTTTTTAAGAAACAGTAGATTTCTAGAATTAGGCACAATCTACAAAACACTATTTTCCAGAATTTTGACTTATTGAATTGTTGATTAAAAATTATTAACTTGATTTCTGCAAGTACAGAAACTAAATCACACTTGAATCCCCTAACAATATTGAGTATTGTTTACTTTTGTAAACTACTGTGTGTATGTTATTAGAATATCTGCGTACGTGTGTACAGACAGCAATTCTCAGCGCTTGGTTTCTGCGCTGGCTTCAACAGTATCACTTGAGAACTTGGTAGATGTGAACATTACCTGGCCTCACCCCAGACCTGAAGAATCAGAAACCCTGCCACTGGGGTCCTGGCTATCTGTGTTCTAACAAACTCAACAAGTTTCTGATGCTGATGTAGGTTTGAGAACTGTCAATATAAAAGATAATATCGTATCGTGTTCAGAGCGTTAATCTGGAGGGTTGAATATTCTGAGAGGATGGTTTCGCTACTCTTTGTTAGCCTAACATGGCAATGACGTACCTCAAATATCTCCAGCTTTCTTAAAAATCTACACTGACAGGGCAGTATAGTGTGAGGTCTTCAGTGTTAGGTTCAGGGTTGGGTTCTTGTTTGTCATTTATTAGCCTGATAGCCTTGGGAAAATGTGTGTGTGTGTGTGTATGTGTGTGTGTATGTATGTGTGTGTGTATGTGTATGTGTGTGTGTGTGTGTGTGTGTGTGTATGTGTATGTGTGTATGTGTGTGTGTGTATGTGCGTGTGTGTGTATGTGTGTGTGTATGTATATGTGTGTGTGTGTATGTGTGTATGTGTGTGTGTATGTGTGTGTGTGTGTGTCTGTGTGTGTCTGTGTGTATGTGTATGTGTGTATGTGTGTGTGTGTATGTGTGTGTGTGTATGTGCGTGTGTGTGTATGTGTGTGTGTATGTATATGTGTGTGTGTGTGTGTATGTGTGTGTGTATGTATGTGTGTGTGTATGTGTGTGTCTGTGTGTATGTGTATGTGTGTGTGTGTATGTGTGTGTGTGTATGTGTGTGTGTGTATGTGCGTGTGTGTGTATGTGTGTGTGTATGTATATGTGTGTGTGTGTGTGTATGTGTGTGTGTATGTGTGTGTGTGTATGTGTGTGTGTGTATGTGTGTGTGTGTACACACGCACACTGGATTATGTGTATTTTGATTTATGTTAGGCTATTTTACTTAACTTAAACCAATTAATTGGTTAATTTCTACAGTACTGAGAATTAGATTTAGGGCTTTCCACATACCAAACAAATTCTTTACCACTGAGTTGTCTCTCCAATCCTCCTATTTAATTCTTATTTTGAGACAGGATCTGGCTAGTTTTCCCAGGCTGGCATTGGGCACACTCTGTAGTCTAGGCGGACCTTGGACTTGTGATCTTCCTGACTCATCCTCCAAAGCAGGCAGGATTACAGGGCTGTGCCCCCAAGCCAGCAGGGGTTATATTAGTAAATAAGTGAGGTACAAACACAAATTATGTGAGGAACAACGATGTCTTTATTGCTTATACTTAGATTTAGACTGTCTGTCTCAGCCTGTGCTGTCTCCCCTGGTGATGTGTTAACTTGCTGAGGCTGTTGCATCCTTCCTTCTACAGATTAAAAAAATGAAAAGTGTAAGGATATCATCTGGGTTTGTAATATTACAAATAACATAATAATAATAGTGTATGAAAGAATGTATATTTTCTTACCTGTGTAGGGCAATTGCATCAATATTAGGAAAAAATGCCCTGATTTCTCACATGTTCCTACATGTTCATTTCTAGCAAATCACCAAAGGATGGCTATCAGGAAAATATCTCAGGGAAATATATACAAACTGTTTATTCAACTTCAGATAGGTGAGTATGCTTGCATTTGCCTTAGAGACATAAAATGTATATATATTCACACATCTACTTTCATGTGCATATACATATATGTATATTTCTCTTTTCTCTTTTTTTCTGGAGATGGTTCTGATTGGTGAATAGTTAGGAAACTGTTAGCCTTATTCATGGAGAGACACTAGAGGAGATCCCTGCATTTGGGAACCAGCTCCCCAGCTACTGTCTGGTTTTAAGCACTTTAATCTAGAAGATCTTCCATACCTTCAAAGCTGCTTCCTTGGCCAGCCCTGTCTCTGCAGGTGATTCCCAGGAGCCCCAGCCTGCCACATTATAAGTAGCCCAGCTTCGTTGCTTCACTAGACTGCTCCCAACCCTTCTTGTGATTCTCCAGAGGGAACTGCATGGATCTACTGGTCCAACCCACTCTGAGCTCAACTCAGGTCCTAGGAGCAGAGTTCGGATGAGTACACAGTTCATGCTGGAGAACTGGTCCCATTCCAGGCTTTTTCTTACAGTGCCCCTACTTACTTTTCCATAAAGTGACACAAAAGATAACAGTAAACACCTAGTAGCAAATACATGGGGAAATGGACTGCACACGACGTATATATATATATATACACACACATTGTATTATATATGTATTGTATACATGTACGGTTGGAGTCATCCAAACAGTTCTCTTGGTAGCTTGGAGAGAGTTAGGATACAGGGATGCAGATCATTACAAAATTATGTGTGCATTTTATAAGTGTTGGCTATATTTTTCATTACCTCATCACATATACTGCTCTGAAACCTATGAAAATGCATGGTAATAATGCCTTAAAACCAGTGAAGTCTACCAGGAGCTGTTTAAGACAATTCTAAGATCTTTCCAAAGGGAAATGAATTTTCCTTAAGGTTCTGGAATGATGTAAGTTTTTTGACTATTGATCATAGCTATAGTTCATTTGTTGCTGGATATTAAGTTTCTAAAATAAGTAAGAAAAACCATTTTTTTCCATCATCAAATCTGTGGCAACGCCATACCTTTCTCTAGAGAATAAATTGATTTTGTCATGATCTACTTCCCTGTATCCTAATTCTCACCACGGTACCAAGAGAACTGTTCAGGTGATTCTGATTGTACAGATCCATCATTTGTGAGTTAATAAACACACTCTTGAATGGGATTCCATTTGGAGCCTATTGGATATTTTCAGAATTAAAAATTTACATTAATCTGCTATACAATGCCCCTATGTAATGTATAAAGTAATATATATATACATATGTGTGTGTGTGTGTGTCTGTGTGTGTGTGTGTGTCTGTGTGTGTGTAAATTGGTTAAAATGCTTCTGGTCTAGTTCAACTGAGACTGAGCATCCTTTTCTGCCCAGATAAGCTCTTGATTGCTGGCAAATTAATAACTTGAGATTCTCCCTTGTGTTGTGTCCTAGACATCGTTAGGGAATTAATTCTATTACGAGGATGAGTAAACAGTGTGTTTCGTGATGTCGGTGTGGTTCCTAAAGCTCCATCAGAATCAATACAGTCCCGTGTGACTTTCTAGGAAATACACCAGTCTCTACATGATGGCAAATTGTAAATGGTTTTCAATTATGTCACTACAGGTCTGTCATTGAAAGAGATATGTGCACTTACTGCCGCAAGCCTTTGGGGGTAGAAACCAAAATGATTCTAGATGAATTACAAATCTGCTGCCATTCCACTTGCTTTAAGGTAAACACGTGCTTATTTCATGTTGCTAAGAAATGCACAACGACAGGAAAAATGCGTTTATTGAAATGCTTAGAATGAAGTTAGGGCTTTAAACACTCTACAATCCACATTAATAATATGCTACTTACGTATTTCTTGGTATTCTTCAGCTTCACCCTTACAGGTCTGTAATTACTATCTTGGCTTTACGCTTAGCATTCACTCCTGACACATATCTTAGATAGGAAACCTAAGCCTGTAGAAAAGATAAACGTTAGTTCATTCATAAGTATCTGTAACATCAAATACATAACAAAATCACATAGAAAAACAATAGACCATTGAGAATAAAGCTAGGAGCTTTTTTGACACAAAGGAAGGACTCACTTTGCAGTTGGGACCATGGTTAATCCTGGCTTAAAAGGTAACAGAAATGTTCAATAGCCAATGCTTCCAGTTTGGTTTTAATCAGCTGTTTCTTTTTTGTTGTATTTTTGTTTTTGTTTTGTTTTGTTTTGTTTTGAGACAGGGTTTCTCTGTTGTTACCCTGCCTGTCCTGGAACTCACTGTCCTGAAACTCACAGAAATCCACCTGCCTCTGTCTCCCGAGTGTTGGGGTTAAAGGCGTGTGCCACCACTGCCCGGGCCAGCTTTCTTTTCAGTTCCACAGTGGTGTTGTAGGTCCCCATACGTCTCAGTGTAATTGCATGAACGCTGAACTTGGGATACGAAGATCTCAATTCCGGCTCTGCCCCTCAGTATGGTGGCCTTGTGGCTTTGGGCAATCACTTAAAGGACAATGTCCTCAGTTTTCTACCTGTCATATAGATGACTAGGCTGTGGTTCTCAACACTGGTTGCGAGTTTTACTCATAGGGATTAATTAAGGGGAAAAAGCCTCTTAGAATACTCGGACAGAAAATTTAAGATCTCAGAGATTATTTTTGGACACTGGTAGTTTAAAAAATAAACTCCTTATATTTATCTAATATGCATCCAATTTGAAAATCACTGGCCTAACTCCAGGTCCTTTAGAGCAATAGCATTCTATGGTTGATGTAAATTATTTATTTTAGCCAAATAGATGTACTGCTTTTTCCATTGATTGCTTGACCATCAATTGCCTAGCAATCAGAACTATAGTGCATTATTTTGAAAATAAAAACCACATATCCAGGCTGGTTAGATGGCTCAGTGTGTGCACGCACTTGCTGCCACACCTCATGACCTGAGTTTGATGCTTTTAACCTACATTTTGGAAGGACAAAAGTAATTCCCACGAGTTGTCCTCTGACCTCTCCTTGAGTCTTATGATACATAAACACCCAATAAATATGTAAAAATAAAAAAATAAATGTAAAAAACAATGTAAACCACGATCCAATATAGGATTATAAAAATATAAACTGAAAGTGAAAGTTATTTTGTGTATAGCATAAAATTATCTTCTAGCTGCAAAATATACTCTTTTTAATAAAAAAAATACTGTTAAAATTTAAAATTAGTATGCATAGGATCTTCTAAAGTAAGGAATTCTCCTGGTTATTGCTTTTGGTAAATAGGAATAACTCATTTATTATATTTTAAGTGATTCAATTTCATTTTAAATGCTAGAGACTATAACAGAACAAAAATGTTCCTCACGCTCATAGAAAAAGACAAATTGCTCTACATCCATGGTAACGAGAACCATTTAAATTAGTTTAAATGTTTAATAAATGGATCAAAGACAATTTGCTTTAGTAATTCATCTTGAAAGCCAACCAGCAACTCATATTTGGAAGCTAGCCAATCAGTAGCAGACAGGTCCAAAGAAATGGACCACCCAACCCTTCCTTTCTTCTGTAACCAGGACAACTCAGAACACCCTACCGCCATGACCCAACCCAGAATGATCAGCAATTTGATTGGCTCAACAGGTTGCACCTGAGTTATACAGCACTCCCTTGTGGAAGCAAATGATAAATACAAGTCTGTGTTTTTGCTTGAGACACTGGATGGTTCATTCCTGTTGGCACAGCCAATTTGTGAAAAATTCTATCCGCTCCATTGTGAGCTGGGTAGAAAACTTGAGTGGTAGAGATGCCCTGAACTGTACCTGCATGTAGAAGGATGCTGTATAATTTTTTTTGAAAGGTTTGCCATGTCGATGATAGGGAAGCTCGCTCAGTTTCCTCGTGGATTCTCTTCAGGGCTGTCTGTGGCTTTCTAAGGAGGGTGGTCTTAGAAGAACTGAAAGGTATTCTATCCCCCATTCCCTTGAGACTATATTCTCAGTCTATAATATAAACTTGATATATTATTTTCCTTAGTGTGAAATATGCAAACAGCCTTTGGAAAATCTACAAGCAGGTGACAGTATTTGGATTTATAAACAGACAATACATTGTGAGCCTTGCTACTCTAAAGTGATTGGTAAGTGTTATACCCCGCGAGCAGCAATCATTCTTACACTGCTGACTACTTAGCATTGCCAAATAGGACGTATTTCGATAAAATTCAACATTTTATTAATTACAGTTAATGAAAAAGTAAGCACAGTTTAACTGTGGCAGTATTTTGCGTAATGATATAAATCAGTCAACATTTTTACTATGTTTTGCTATTAGGATACAGTTTAAACAGAGAGACTATTTAGTTTTAGAAAATTTTCCAGTTTGTGAAACAGAAATAATTTTTGCTGACTAAATGATTGCTTAAGTTGAGTCATTTCTGTGGAAATACATTTAAATACAGCCTGGTTATTACCATCAATGCCATTTAATGTTACTTTTACCTGAAATAGTTAATTTTATATAATTTTATGTTAAATATAGCATGTAAAGTTATGCTTTTTTTTTTAACAGTGCAGGACCAAATGTTAGTCTAATTTGGATTCTTAATTAGCATCAGTAAGGAGAAAGGGAAGATGTTATGGGCATACATTTTAAACTAAGCATGAGAAATTTAAGTCTTGATCTAAAACACATGCAGAATGTGTCTGGAAAATAAAGTCCTGTAAGATGGAACTGATTGTTACAAGAGAGTATGTTCAATTTATTTTTGGATTCAATAGTAAGTAGAACAAGAGAAACGAATTGCTATTGAGGGGATTGTCCATAGCAGCAATGTTTAGAAGGCCTTTGTTCCTGCCGACCTTGGCGTCGTGAACGAAAGGAGACTATTTGGGATTCCTACTTAGGATCAGAAGTACAGAGGTTAATGACAAATGCATGAGCTTAATGAGCTACTGGGCTACTACATCTGGAAGAACACCCAGAAGCCCACATTCTACCAGGTTTCAGGATCCATTACAAGAATAAGCCTAACTGTATTTGTACGTCACTTTCTAGTTTCTGCTTTGCCCAGATTATTTCTAATGCTCAATTTTCTTTCTAATTCTGCAGTCCTAACCAATCTAATATTCTATCCTGATTCTGGGTGTGCAAGGCATAATTTCAAAACTTCCAGTCTTCTTGGAGTCCCTCACACGATGTTGGGGGTGTGGTCAGCAGAGACTTTTGGGGGTGTGGTCAGCAGAGACTCAGAAGTCCGCAGGTCTTCCCCTGCCCATGTGTACTGCATAGTAATGCTTAAAAAATCCATACTCATAAGCTGTGACTCTCACTTGTTTCTGAAATATAGGCACTCAGTGTGTGGCACTTCATGTTTGACCAAAGCCAGGGTGAGAATTCAGAACTAGAAGGAATGATGGAATGCTTTATCCAATATTATCCCCTGGAAGGATGACTGTTCTTTAGATTTTATTTGTGGCTTTATTTTCATACTGATTTATGTGTTGAACTGTTTTTACATTTTCAGCAAAGTGGATTCAGTAATGCCAACACGTGGAAATGAAGACGAAACATTTCGATTAAGGAATTTAAAGCTGTAATTTTAAGAACACAGCATCTAGAAAAGCTTTACATTGGAGAGTGTCTCTTGTATCAAAATAACAGAGTTTTGTTGTTGCACAAATAAGATAATTACTTTGAATAAGGTCATGTACATGAAAAGCACCATCTGGTATCTAGTAGAACTTAGTGATAAAAATCCACATGCTTCCAGTTACCAAAGTCAATGGCAGTGAGCATTGTTAGTCCTGGGCAGGCCATCTCTGCTCCATATTTGGCTGCCTATCATGGCTTCCTTATAACCAAGTGTCTCATCTTCTTGCCTTTATTACCCTAATAATTTGTGTTAGAGCATTATTGACCCCCTGACAAATAGGCGGATAGAAGAAAGATATACTTGTTCTTTGTCTACAAAAGAAAATGCACACAGAAATTTTCTTATAAAGTTCTGCAGCAAGATGTCAATGTAACAAGTTGTTTGGACCTTAGAAAATCACTTCCAGTTTCCAGACTTCTGTGATGTTGTCTGTGACACCACGGACATTAGACAAAAAGATGTCTCAAGTCCCATTTTGCTTTTCCATTTCTGTGATTTTAAGAGAGATTTGCTCTTTAGAAACGTATCGGTATATTTGTTAACCGTACTGGGATATAGAAATAATTTGACCTAAGTTCTATCCATCAGCTTACCACACACATAGGTTTTATAGGCTATTCTTAAAACACGAAATAAATAGCTTTATGGGTGATAGGTAAAATCATATGACACACATAATTTGTTAAATTTTCTTTGCATGCATTTCAAAATCTGGGTGTACCAATAATCTGAGAAGTTAACAGGTATGGCTTACAAACATGTCATGTATGTTCGCGCTACGAAGAGTTTCTATTTACAGAAGGCTGGTGACAATAAAATGAACTGCCAGTTACTGTAATGTCTATCATTCCCTAACATTGGTTTTGGTTTTTTTTTTTCCCATTATACTGATTGCAAGTTATATACTGTGCTATGGTAGTTAATTTATTTGTTAACTGCTTAAAATATAGCTTTCATTTTGAAATGAGAAATTGTTATTATTGGTAACAGAAAAAAATGAACATAAAACGTATGTTATAGACACACAGCAACTGTTTCTTGAAGGAAGAGTGGCTAGGCGTGCTGGGGTGTAGAATTCTAGGGCACTTGTGGGCAGCTGTGAGAACACAAACTAGGGAGATTAAAAGAGAGCTGCATGATTTGCAAACAGTGGTACAGTCAAATAGTTATTCTCCTGTGTAATAATTTCATGCATCTGTTCCTCTTAGACACTGGTCCACAAAGTGTTAAACACAAAGTGCTTATCAAAATTCAGCAATGTATAATTGTCCTGTGAGGAGGGAGCCAGAAAAACAATTAATAATAATTTGATATTCATTAATTCATGCTTGATGAGAAGCAGTGGTAATTGAGCCATATGTTTTATTGTTCTTTTATTACATGCTATCAGAGTGGATCAAAAGAAATAATTTTTTTAGAGTTGAAATTAACTGCAGAAAAGCAAGGATTAAATCGCCCCCCTGTCTGTCTTGTAAAGTACATTAACATCTCAATGCTTTTGTAGTAATTAAAAATCATCTGAATATCATTTAAAAATATAGAAATCTGAAGAGAACACATTTCTTGCTTTTCTATAGCAGTTTTATGGGCACTTTCTTCTACAATAATGTATTAAACCATCCCAAAAGCTGTTGGAAAAACAGAATACACACATATCAGAGAGACAAAGGTTTCTGATTCAGTAAGACATCTTCATTATGTCTGAGGCTTTTCTCACTATTTAAATGACAGATTCTTTTTAACAATTTGGAATATTTCATTGTTTTTGTCATCAATTAATCACATTACGGTCGGCATACTAACTAATCCTGAACAAGATTACCAAATCACCAATACCAGGTCCTGAATTCATCGCAGAGATTATGAGTCTGCTTTTATTGCTCACCTTGCTTCATATGCTTATTTCATATGTTCTGTTTCATATGATCTGTTATTTCATGCTTTTTTCCTATGTGCTATCTATTTGTTACATACCTATGGGTCACTGAGTGTTTTGTTTGTACTTAGAATTTCATTTGTATTAGTCACAATACAAAAGTTGGGCACCAGCTGGAGTGGCGGCATAGGTATGCGATGCCAGCACTTGTAAGGCTGGGCAGGAGAATGTTAAGTTCAAAGCCAGCCTGGGTAACATCGCGGGACTGTTTCTCAAAGGAAAAAAAAATAGAGTTGCCCATTCTATTAATGATCTTGCCAGATTCATTGGATCTTTGACCTGCCATTTGATAAGTGTGGCAACCTTAACAAGTTAGGATCACCTACATGTCTTCAACTGGCTAATTAAACAGAGAAGGAATGGTGAGATGCAGAGATTTATCCAGTGGCTCTATTGGGAAGAGGGACATATAAAGATAACAAATAATGCTCCTTTGCCAAGTCCATCTCCTCCCAGTGTGTCCTAGCAAGGTGCTCAGACAGGTTGCAAAATCAGTGTGGAATATCTTCCCAGAAGGCAAGTTATTCTGGTTGGCAACAGGTTTTATCGTTTTCTTTCTCCCTGTTTCAATAGTCTGATATCCAAGGCGGGGGAGGGGGTGGCACAAGTGTCTCTCTTTAGAATCTCTTTGCTCCTGCCAGGAAGGTTACAACCCTCATAGGGCACCAACAGCAGGCCAAAGAAACAGCACCTGTCTATCTTGGTGAGCCAATGAGAATTTTGGTTACTCTTGGGAGTATGGGCAACTCAGTGGCAGCTGTATCACTGAGAAGCCCACCCAATGGGTGATCCTCCTGAAAGCTACATTCCCCTGGAGCTTCCTGCCTACCAGCAGGCATTAAGCTGACTGGAGAGCACCCCTCCCCCACCCCCTGCAATTGTTTATTGTTTGTAGAACTCTGGAAGGGGATTGGTGTCTAAAGAGTCTTGTAAATTTCTGAGCTTCCTCAACTTCCTCTGGGTCTCAGTGCCCAATGAAGCAGCCCAGGTCCTCGACCTCGCTGAAGGGAACTTAACATTTTACACAGGGTATGAGGGGGAGTGTGTGTGTGGGGGGGCGACCCATGCAGAAAACGAAGCATGCTGGTTGTGTGAATGGGGTAGTTGTGAACATGATCTGGCAAGAGGAGGAGGGACTATTTCAAATAAGACCTAAGTTAAAGGCAGGAACTGGCATCCGAAACCGCTTGGTTGAGGAGCTGGCTTGGGTTTGGCAATGATCAGATCACATTCCAGGTAAGTCTGGCTTTGCTTCTTTTCAGCATAATGAGATGGAAATTTAAATGTTAAAAGAGAGGTCAAGGGATTCTGAAGTTTTCTTTAGCCCCCATATTCAGATATTTAGATAATCACAATATTCAGATATGGCTCCGACCTGTTCTCTGCTAAGAGCACTTAGCTCTGAGTCCCAGGATGAAGTTTCTCTTTAGGCAGAAGAGCCCACGTGAGGGACTGCCAGGGGTGATTGGCAAATGGGACCTGGATCCCACCCGGAATGGAGACGGGGTGGTGTGGTGCTCCCTTGCTTCATTTGAGGCCCAGATGCTTTTGTCAACTGAATACATTAAATGTAAAAGCAGCATCATTCCTAATTGAGGAGAGAGTTCCCGCTGGAATTTTATCAACTGTCAGTGTTCTTTTCCTTGTTGCAATATGAAATCCTATCTGGTGGAAAGAAACATTTAGAACTTGATATACCTCTCTTGACAATCACAGTCTGTTAATTTTGTTTTTTTTTTTTTTTTTTTCCCCAAAAAAAGAAATGGAAAGATCTCAAGAATCAGGGTCTTTCAGGTCCTCACTGGTAAACTGGGTCAAAGGTTTCCCACTAAGAAGGGTCTGGGCCCCACATCCAGGACAGCTTTGGTGTGATTCCACAATGGAAGGAGTGGCAGGTTCCTGGGATTAGTGATCATGGTGGAATGGTGTTGAATAAGTAGACAAGACACAGCTATGGTACCTTGTCAATCCATCCTTAAAATGTGCCTTCAGCGCCACATGTATTAAATATAATTTACAGCTGACCATTGGTTCGGCTTGAGTTTGGCCCAACACAACAAACCCAAATGGAATTATACTTGCTGAATTTCCCTGCCACCAAGCTGAAACTAAAGTATTTAATTGATTTCCACAAAACCAGGAGAGATAACAGGCCAGTCAAGGCCATTTTTAGACAGTATGATTTGGGAGTCCTTTCTGCTCTAATGTTTACAAAGAAGTTAATTTTGAGGCAACATGACTCGATTTTGTTCCGTCTTTGCTTTCTCCTATAAAACCGACCTCTGACCCATTCAAAAGACTCTCCTTCTATTTGATAGCATAAGGTACTACAATCACAAATGATGTCAAGAAGATCTTTAAATGTGCTGTAATTTTGTGTTTTGACATGACATGTTACCTTTCTCAGTTGGTGCCATTGAAATGTTAATTATATTTATGAATATATTTCGATCACATTTAGACCAATATGGCAACTAACTCATGCTCACACATTTTACAAAGATTCAGAGTCTGACTCATAGGCCTACATGTGGAAATGGAACTTGCAGACGAAAACAGGAGAAGAAGCAAAACACTTTAAGGCTTGGTGAAGTTTCGGATAGAACACTAGGAACCATTATTTATAGAACAAAATGTAATGATCCGGAACAAATTAAAATGAAAAAAAAAATTCTGCTGTGTAAAAGAAACTGTTCAGAGAATAAAAGATAAGCCACAGACAGTGAGAAAATATCTTCAAAACGCTTGTCCCCTAAGGAAATTATCCCCAATATGTGCAAGTAATTCTTAAAATACAACAATGAATATTTTTTAAAAACCCTCCATTAAAAATGGACAAAAGATCTGTACAGTCATTTCACAAAAGAAGATACATAAATGGATAAAAGGCACATAGGTACTTAGCAACACATGTCAGCAGGAAGTCCAACTCAAACTACAGCGAGTTACCACTACTGGCTAGAGAGGCTCCAAGGTACAAGCTGTCATCAGCACATCCGCGTGATGCACTTGCAGTAACTAATGAAGCTCTGATGAACTGGTGTCTGGATTCTTTTGTGGATTTCCATTTGCCTTCTTTCTGCCACAACACCCCAACCTTGGACTACTTCACGTTTCCTCATCACTCCTCCTTTGGTTCTTCTTGCTTGTGATGGTTTCTTAGGCTCTGATGATTTCGTTGACTTCTTACTCGAGTAATTTTTCTGATGCTTTTCTTGTGAGTTTGTAAGCACAGAAAGGGAAGACTACATGACCACATTGTGAGAATATCCTGTGCTCTCTAGTGCGTTAACCTTAATTATCTGGTGAAGGTAGCTTTTGTCAGGTGTTCCCTCTAGCCAGGTGATTCCTTTTTCTTTCTCTTTCCCTACAGAATTCATTTTTATTTTTAACTTTTTATTATGCCTGTATTCGTGTGTATGGGCGCACGTGTGCGCATGTGTGCAGGTCAGAAGATGACTTGCAGGACTTTGTTTTCTTCCTGCACCCTGTAGATCCCATGGATTGACGTTAGGTCCTCTGTGTACACCATTGCCTGTTCACACACACACACCATGTGGTTGAGTGTTTTCCTATTTTATGGTACTGGAAGATGCTTTAGGCTCATGTAACGTACAGTTCCCGAGACAAAAATGAACCTTATCTCTGTTGGGTGGCGCTGGGGCACACCTTGAATCCCAGCACTAGGGCGGCAGAGGCAGGTGGATCTCTGTGAGTTCAAGCCTGGTCTACAGAGTGAGCTCCAGGAAAGGCAGAGATACCACAGAGAAACCCTGTGTTGAAAAACAGCAAGAACAACAACAACAAAACAAAATTACCCTTATCTCTTTAAATGTTGATTTCTGGTTCATTAGACGTCTATCCTGTAATTTTCCTTTCTCGTTCTCTACTGCCAACACCATCTTTTATGATCTGTTTGAAATCACGACTTCCAGCATCAGCTTTTACGTACACTGTGGCGTGACTAAGTGTCTATAATGAAGAACACCTAATATACTACCTCAAATAGGGAGCTTTTTCTCATTGTGTCTCACAGCAAAAGAAAAGTTGACTTTGTGTACAAAACTATCCAGAGCGTATTGTCGCCCTGTCGCGCTCTACTGCCTTGTGACCAAGCTTGGCTCAGCAGCTTCGCGCTGACCCATGACTGAGAAAGGCAAAGGATATGAAAAGTCACCTCCTTTCTTTCATTCACAGACAGCTGCCACTCATACCGACTAGACCTAACTATAGGAAGGCTGTGAGATGTGTCTCCTGCCCCTTCTCCTGCTGGAATGATGCCCTTTGTTACTGTTCCACTGCTGTGAGGAAACAGCATGACCAAGGCAACCTATAAAACAGAGCACTGAACTGGGGGCTTGCTAACTGTTTCAGAGGGTTAGTCTATGAGCATCACGGCAGGGTTGCACACCAGCAGGCAGGGAGGCGTGGCCCTGGAGCAATACCCAAGAGCTCACAACCAACTGGTCTGTAAGGTGCAAGCATAAGGGGGGCAGGAGGCAGAGAGAGAGAGAAGCAGGGAGACAGAGAGAGAGAAAGAGAGAGACAGAGGAAGTGAGAGAGACAGAAAAAGAGGGAGGGAGGGAGGAAAAGAGAGAGAAAGAGAGAGAGAGAAGGAGGGAGAGAGGAGAGAGAGAGAGAGAGAGAGAGGGAGAGAGAGGGAGGGAGAGAGAGACACTACTCCTAGCATGGACTTCGGAAACTCCAAAGCCCACCCCAGTGACATACTTCCTCCAAACCTCCTAAACCTTCCTAAACAGGCCACCAACTGGGAACCAAACATTCAGATAGACCAGTTTATGGGGGCATTCTCATTCAAAACACTACAAATACACTGAGTCTTTCACTATGACAAGAAAGCAGGGAGGTAGATTCTGGGAGCCACCGGTCCCTATGAGACCGTGTCTCTGACATGACTGGGATCTCTCACTAGTGGCCGATAGCTCATAGTCTACCTGGACATGGTCCTTATAGACAACACTGTGGTTAGATTTCTCCCAAATCATTTAAAACCGATTTTTAACATTAAAAGGAAATGTTTTAGAGAGATGGAGATCTCCAATCATGACCCATACCATGACACAGTCCATTTTTCCACGGTAAAGCTGAGAATGACACCCAACAGGTTAACACCTCCTTTGCTATAAATGGAATTTCTTAACGATGATAATGATCTAAAAATGACCTCACTAGAATAGAACAGCACCACAGCTTAGCCTTCCATATCAGCCTTTTATTTGGACACCGCGATATTTTATAAACTTTCAGAATTACAGTGACTCGCTGCTGACTCCTACATAACTTGTGGTTTTCATTTGTCTAGGTGTCTTTCATGAGCTGCTTTTTGTGCCCTGCAGGTTTCACTATTGAATTCGTTAAATTGAGAGTCATGTTGGGTCTGTTTACCATGAAATGCTTCATAACATCAAATCCTGGAACTGAATATAGATGATATACTATATTCAATAACTCATTATTGATAATATACATTCTAGGCCTCCGAATAATTGTGTTGATGATTACTGCTGGACCCACATTGCTAGATTTACTTTAGTAAAAATGATTTGAAACCAAGTGGTGATGGTGCATACCTTTAATCCCAGCTCTCGGGAAGCAGAGGCAGAAGGATCTCTTTGAGTTTGAAGCCAGCCTGGTTTACAGAGAGAGTTCCAGAACAGCCAGAATTACAACAGAGAAACCCTGTCTTGAAAAAAAACAATGATTTGAGTTTGTTAGTTTTATTACATATTCTAATATTTTCTCTGGAAGTACAGCTTATTTATTGGTCTTTAGAGTTCAGGCTGGCCTTGAACTTGTGATCCTCCTGCTTTAGGCATTCAAATATCTGTATTATAGACTTTGGCCATCGCACTTAACTGACTTAAAATTCCATTCTAAATACAGTCCTCCTTTCCACTTGTAATTTTCATCCTTAAATTGTATGTAAAAATGTAGCTCACAATGCATTTCAGGGAAGTTTGTTGGTCTTTAAAGGCATCTTCACCACTGGTTTGAAGTGCTTACATCCACCATTTACTGTTGGCATGACTACAAGTCAGAGAGGTCTCACAACCTGCAGGAGAAAATGCAGGTGTGACGTGGCAGCCAGCCCGCCTGGCACACTTCATTCTGAGTAAGAAGCATGGCACACTGTGCTTCTTAAGAAGTCAGAAGACTGAATTCTGAAATAGCCTTGGGATGCATCTGCACTCCCCACACCTCCTTTAATGTGCTTCTTCTGCATAGAGGGAGGCATAGAGGCCCCCGTGGTGTGAGAGCTCACTGTCCAATCCGAGGTAATATGTTAACCAATCACGGTCCATAGGCTTTCACTATATAAGTGGTTGCTCACATGCAATAAAGCAGATACTTTCCTGAAACTATCCCCATGGTGGTTTATCTCTGTGCTGTTTACCGACCCATGGGCATTGGTGTCTTGGAGGGGGATGGCCTGGTAGGACAGCACCAACCATTGTTAATTATGATAACTTACTAAAGAAATTCATAAAACGTGGAGAAATTTCAATATTCATAGTTACAGAGAGAGGATGCAGTGGACAGAAGCCAAGGGAATGGGGCAGAGGACAGTGCCGAGGGCGCTCGGTGTTGCATCATAGACATCTGCCTCTGTGCGGCTGTGTGTACTGCACCTAATTCCCCAGTAACGATTCATGAACATGAGTACTGAGTAAGGACCCCAGGGCAGCTCCCCTGAGCTTTGGTGTCTAGGGTTTTCTATTGGAATGTAATCATGGCACCATGCTGACTACGTGCATGGCACGTCCTTCTGGGGGTGGAGTGATTTGGAGTTGCCTGAAATTGTAGCAGTCAGGCTGCTGCTGGCCAAGGAAGACAAAGAGGCTTTCTCATACATGCAGACTCTGCCAGTCCTCAGCAGAGGGAACCACCACCATGGCCAGGGCCATCCTTGACAGTGGAACGCCGGGCATCTGCGCTCAGGTGTTTTATTGATTCAGAACTCCTCAGGTGTTCTACTGATATCATGTGGAAATCATAAGCAATTAAACAATCCCTCACAGAAATCCAACACCTGCAGACAATACAAAACGCCAAAGCCTATGCATCCCTTTTTCCAACAGTGCACAAAAACAATTATTTTACACAAAACTAAAAGTAAACTTCCACAACATGAAATTCTTCCCATAAAGCACTTGGTTAGAGCGCAATACCTAGCGTGGCTTGCGTTCCTAGGGAAACCTAGACTCAAGTAGAAAGGTGGATAATACAAAGGCTTAAAAATTACCTCCCAGAAGCCTATGAAAACCCTCAAGTCTCTCTCTCTCTGGGCATAGCTAATCCTTTTCTACTCAGCCTTGATGTCAACAAGGAAGCTTTGTAAATCTCGACATGCTTTCAGTCCCATAACAGTGTTACACCAAGAAGGGGAACTCGGCTCTCAAAACATAATTACACAGGACTCCATCTTTGACTAGTGCCTCTCAGAGGCCTATCGAGGAGACCCGATATATACTTCAGTCCACTTTGGTTTGCTTCCCTTCCCTCTTCTGTTCTTTTTGTCCACACCACAAACCACTCCCACAAGTCCCAGCATTTCTAATGTAACTCCTGCCTTCTCTTCTCGTTCTGGTCACACTAACCAGTAGAACCATTAAAATATATCAGCAGAAAGTTACCCTTGTCTTTTGGGAGGTGAAAGGCAGAAAATTGGGGACACACATTTTCTTTAATAGTTAGAAATAACAGGGAAAAATCAAAGCTTCTGTCCATATTCATATTTTTGACGCAATAATAACTCCCCTCACGGGATGACAGCTGTGTCCCAGGCACTTCATACAAATGTGTTTTGGGATCCAATCTCTCACCTTTTCAGTGATGTCATAATCTGAGAAGTTTTGCAGCCGTTGAGTAGAGGTAATGTCATTCAAGAAACACAACAGACATATACTGTGGTTGTTTTTTCCCCATAATTTGCCATAGCAAGATGAAGACACACAAATATAAAAATATCTAACCTCAAGGGTATCTTTTTTCTTCTTGATTCTTCCTCCAACAATTCTTCCTCTTCTTCCAACTCCCCATCTGCCTCCTCCAACAACTCCTCCTTCACTCCCCTTCCTCTTTTCCTCCTTTCCCCTCCTTTTTCTGTTCCTCTCCTTTTCCCCTAGTCTCTGCCTCTTCCTCCTTCTCCTCCTCCTCCTCCTCCTCCTTCTTCTTCTTCCTCTTCTATGTTTATAACTCAATCCTGAATGGTTAATCCACAGTAAAAATGTAGACACGTGTTATATTTCACTCTTTCATGAGAAAGGACTGCACCTGTAGGTACAGGTTGAAATGATGGCACTCATAAAGGAGATGCAGGAAGGTCACAAGTTCTAGGCTGCTTAGCCAGACTCTATTTCAAAGAATTAAAGGAAGCAACACTATCAATAACTTCTGTTACCACTAATGTTATGTGGAGATGAAATCCATTGTGAAATGTCAATCAACTCTCTTTGGTAGAGAGAAATGACTTAGAAGGATTATCCTCCAATCATGTCCTCTAACAGCTCACCAATTCATTAAATTGCTGAGACACATACTCCCAGGGAGATTATAACTGAATCTGAAAACAAGTTTTAGCTTATTTTTCAAGGAAAAGGAATCAAAGAGACCCTTTCGACTGCATGTCACCCATTCCGTCCCTACATTTCCCACTTCATTTCAATTTTCTGAAGACAAATGGTTAACACTATATATTTGCAATATTGTAAATATCCATGTATACATTTATAATACATCTAAATATATGTCTCAAATTAGCTATAATTTCCCAATCTCCTTAAATATCCGTATAGTGTTCACAGTTTCCAAAATATTCCATAAACTTCTATTTATGTTTGGACTATGATTCAAGTAGTCCCTAGAAATTGCCTTTTATTAACAGTTCTTGTCTCTTTTGATGGCAGTAAGGTTTGAATCTAGAATGTCTCCAGAAGACCATGTGTTCATAACTTGGTCGCTACAGCTTGGGTTTCGGGGAACTTGGTGAGACTTAAAGGTGGGGTTAATGGAGGTCACTGGGTCACTGCAAGGCATGCCCTTGATGGGGAGAGTAGGCTTGTAGTCCCTTCCTTGACCTCTTTTTCTCTTCCTGGCAATGAGACGAGGGAGTTCCCTCTGACATGTGTTCCGACCATGATGAGCCAACACAAATGCAAAGACAAAGGGCACAGTGATCACAGACCGGAACTTCTAAACTGTAAAGCTAAATAAGTCTATTCTCTTCTAGGCTGGTTGTCTCAGGTATGTGTGGTAATTATGGGAAGCTGTCTAACATGTGCAGGTTTTCCTCCATCTCTCCTCCACCCCCCTTGGCAATTTTGTTGTTGGAGAAGACCACCAGCAGCAGCTGTACCGGGTCTTTCCCCCTGCAGATTACAGTTTTATTTTCTGATGAGGTTGCACAGGACAATCCACAAGTCTTTCCTCTCCTAATGTGTGGGACTCTGGGATCAAATTCAGATTGTTGGGATTGGTGACAAACACCTTTACACACTGAGCCATCTTGCTGGTTTATGTGTTGTGATTTGTACATGTTTGTCCGTACCTGTATTTCTGTTATTGTACTGGTGGTAAAGGTGGTGATGAGGTGTGTGAAAGCTCTCTCTCTCTTTCTCTCTTTGCGAGCTCATGTATGTACAAGTGCATGTATGCACATTGTATGTGGAGGCCGGAGAACAATGTTTGGTGTCAGAACCCAACAAGGAGGCTAAGGTGTCTGGATAGCCGTAATCAGGGATTCACCTATCTATGTTTTCCACTGTTGGTATTACAAGTACATTCTACCATGCCTAGCTTTCTTTCTTTCTCTTTCTTTCCCTCTTTCTTTTTTCCTTCCTTCCTTCCTTCCTCCCTCCCTCCTTCTCTCCTTCTCTCTCTCTCTCTTTCTTTCTCTCTCTCTTTTTCTTATTCTCACTCTCTCTTGTTCTTTCTTGTTGTAGGTTATAGCGATTGACATCAGGTCCTTGTGCTTATAAAGCAACCATTTACTGAAAGCTATCTTCCTAACCCCACAACCTTCTTAGTATGTGACATGAAGTGCTTCCATCAGAGACACGTAATGTCATACCTCTCATTTTATGAGGTTAGGAACTTATTAGGAATTTCAAGATATAGCCCCTCACTTAAAATTTTTAACCAGTGGATACCAATGAAAAGACCCTTTGTCTCATCATCAATTTGGCCATTATAAATTTCAATAGAGGTTGTAGAATGAGTTGTTTTACATTTTATTTATTAACTTTCTGAGTCATAAGTAAAATCTAATAGTCCCCAAAGTAGGTACATTCAAAGAGTCATCTTTGCTTAATAGAAGTGAACAGTTTTGATGTATATTAGCTGAAGGTTGATAATATGTCTGCTCATACTGAAATGGTTCCATCTCTGTGTAGTTTGAGCTCATATAAATGTTCTCCCAAGTGTTTTTTTATGCAATCCAACTATTTTGGGGTAAGAATTTCCAGGGTTAGCTAGTGCATTCCTTAGACCTATCAGCCATCCTTTCTTTTTCCAAGAATCTTTTTTTCTGTGAGTGTAAATGGAATCTAAAGACCCCAAGAAGCCTACAGAGTTAGCCATTGCTACTCAGCTGGTCTACATCCCTAGGCTATTCCCGTGTGTGGTGCTAAAGGTAAGTTTTCTTTTATGAAAACTGTGGAACGAGTTCACCCTGATGATGAAATGCATTCTGTCGAGGACCCTAAAGTTAAAATCATGCATCTCAGTGGCTGTTCATCCCCTGTGCTAGTCCTGCCAGCTCTCAATGATGTGAATGCATTATCCATGTACTTCACTCTGTTGCGTCTACAGTTCATAGCTTTAAAGTAACCAAACCAACACCACCACCCACAGGGTGCTTTCCTCAACTCACAAGAAGCTCTAGTAAGTGACAGTCAGGAATCTAGCTATGGTCTGTGGCTAGCTGTCTCTTCTTGGTTCTGATTTGTTCACTTTTGTTTCTTTTCTTTTTTTTTTTTTTTTTGAAACAGAGTCTCTTGTAGCCCAGGCTAGCTTCAAACTCACTACATAGCTAAAGGTCAGCCTTTAACCCCTGATCCTCCTGCCTTCACCTCCCAAGTGCTGGGGTTACAGTCTGTGCTAACATATCTCCTGATTTATCATTCTTCTTAAGCAAAGACTAATTGCATGGTTTAAACATCTTTTCTTTATGTTATTTAAATTCTGGATAACTTTGTTGGAACGTTATGTTTTGTGTCAGAAGTCCAGCTCAGGGGGAGGGAGGGAGGATTTTCTTCTTAGAATTAACACCTTTTAATTCAAAATGACTTACAGGGATGTCTACAGCTAATTCTTATCTCGGCTATACATTAGCTGGAAGGATATCATATTTTCAAAAAAACACTCTCTTAATGTGACAAGACTTGCAATGAGTTGGTCCCCCTCCATGCGAAAGGCACAGTAGGGGTCAAGCCATACTGAATTATGCCAGGTTCTGTCTGGTATCCCCCAACAGTTACCATAGCCACTCTGAAGTACTGAAGTAACAGATGGCAAATTTAAAAGAACAGCTTTTAAAAATTTAAAACAAGTCCAAATGTAAACCTCCCTCATCTTCTCCATTCCTTTCGGTGCCAAAAAAGAAAGAAAACATCACAAGTATGATTCCGAGTTGCTTATTTTAAAAATATCATTTATCCTAAGTTTTAAATTCCATTACAACTTATATTAAACATTTTTTAAAAACACCAACCCTTCATTTAAAAAAAATAATCACTGTTCCTAGCTGATGGTCAGGATACAGAGGCAGGAGTCAAAATCCAGGACTTGTAAGAGGGAAAGAAGCCACACCCCTCCTCACTTCGTTCTTCCACATGGGTATGTAAGTCATCACAGCAACACATGTGGAATTTGTTTTTAGGAGAAAAAAAATGACGTGTAATTTATTTCTATTGTTTTTGTTTAAAGGGGAGACTCAAAAAGCCCTGATAACTTCCTCTCCTCTGAGTGGGAACAGGCGAAGTGATTTCAACTGTGTGGCACACTAAAGGCTTATTTTCTTTATTTTTTTCCATACTTCTCTTTTATTGAAAATAGATTCTTAGCCAGGTGGTGGTGGCATACGCCTTTAATCCCAGCACTTGGGAGATAGAGGCAGGTGATTCTCTGTGAGTCTGAGGCCAGTCTGGTCTACAGAGTGAGTTCTAGGACAGCCAGAGTTACAACAGAGAAACCCTGTCTCAAAAAAACAAAACAAAGCAACAACAAAAGAAAGAAAGAAAGAAAGAAAGAAAGAAAGAAAGAAAGAAAGAAAGAAAGAAAGAAAGAAAGAAAGAAAGAAAGAAAAGAAAGAAAGAAGATAGATCCTTTTCTCATGACAATATATCCTGATTTTAGTTTCCCCTCCCTCTATTTCTCCCAGTTCCTGTCTCCCTCCCCTCCCCTGTGGATCCACTTCCTTCCTGTCTCTCATTAGAAAAGAACAGGCTTCTAAGAGATAATAACCAAGCACGACATGCACAGATACAAACACTCTTACACATAAGATAAAGTAAATAAATGTAAAAATCACAACAACATAATGCAAAAAACTTAGAACCACCATCTCATTACTGAGTTAGGCTGGCAGAGTCATTGTCTACATTTCTGCTGAATTATTTTCAATTTTCTTTTTCATAGCTGTATTTACCCTCTTCTAGGGAAAAAAATCATTGAATAATCATTGAATGAACTTATATTCCTTCCTTCCTCCCTCCCTTCCTTCCTTCCTTCCTTTCTCCCTTCCTTCCTTCCCTCCTTCCTTTCTCTTTCTTTCTCTTTTTCTCTTTCTCTTTCTCTCTTTCTCCTCCCTCCCTCCCTCCCTCCCTCCCTCCCTCCCTCCATCCTTCCCTTCCTCCCTTCCTCCCTCCCTTCCCTCCTTCCTTTCTTCCTTCCAGATAAGGTCTCACTGCAAATCTCTGACTAATCTCAGACTCTCTATATAGCTCAGGATGGCCTTAGATTCCCAGAGATCTACCTGCTTAGATTTACCCAGCATCTATGCTTCTGAAGTGCTGGGATTAAAGGAATACACCACCGCTCTTGACATAATGGATCTTTTCTTTTTTATGCATGCATGCACACTTGTATGCCTGTATACATCATGCATTCAGTGACCACGGAGACCAGAAGAGGGTGTTAGAGCCCTGGGACTGGAGTTAGAGATAATTGTTAGCCACCATATGGGTGCTGGGAATCAAACCTGGAAGAACTAACTGCCAGTATTCTTTTATCACTTAGCTATCTCTTCAGCTCCACGAATCAATATTTCAAAAGCATTGTACTGGCTAGTTTTATGTCAACTTGACACAAGCTAGAGTCATCAGAGAGGAGGGAACCTCAGTTAAGAAAATACCTCCATAATATCAATCTGAGGGCAAGCCTGTAGGTTATTTTCTTAATCAGTGATTCATGAGGGGAGGGCCCAGCTCATTGAGGGTGAGGCTAACCCTGGGCTGGTGCTCCTTGGTTCTATAGGAAAGCAGTCTGAGCAAGTAATGGGAAGCAAGTCAGTAAGTAGCACCTTTCCATGGCCTCTGCATCAGCTCCTGCTTCCAGATTTTGGTCCTGTTTGAGTTCCTGTCCTGGGTTTCTTCACTGATGGAAGAATATATAATGTGGAAATGAAAGCCAAATAAACGCTTCTCTCCCCAGCTTCCTTTTTTGTCGTGATGTTTTCTTTACAGCAATAGAAATCCCAACTAAGTCAAGTCTGTATTTTTTTTTCCTCTGTCTTCTGTTTTCCAGTAGCATCTGGGAAAGTTCAGATATTATTTTCCATGTGCTATTAAAAATTGCTTCTATATATCATCAAATTAAGTCCAGAGTCTGAGGACAGAATCTCAAAGCTGGTTGTAAAGCTGTAAAACTCTCCTGTTACAAATTCTATTCTGTTCCATCTGTTTGGCTATTCTCTATTCTCCAGAGCCAATAATCTTTGAGCTTGAGTTCTGGTTTGGTAGAGGCAACCATATTTTTCATAAAGCATCCCATTGCAATCAATACATATAAATCTTTCTGGTAACAAGCTGTTTCTGAAGATAAAGAACAAGAACATACTGTCATACATTGCCTCATAATAGGTATTTGTCTTGAGAAATGTGTTTTCAGGTGACTTCATCGTTGGGAGAGCATCACAGATTCACTTACCTGATGTCACCCAATGGCATGATCTTATGGGGCCGCAATAGTGATGCAGTTCACTGTTGAACAGAACGTCGTTGTACAGTGATTAGTTATCTATGTTTGTTCTTTTTCCATTGCTGTGGTAAAATACCCATAAACCAAAGAAACTTATAAAAGGAAGTGTTTATTTGGCTATGGTTTCAAAGGGGAATTTGCCCATCACAGTGGAGAAGCACGGCAGCAAGCAGAAGATGTGCTGGTTGGAGCAAAAGGTGAAGGCTCACAACTAGAATCACAAGCAGCATGCAAAGACTGTGCACTGGGAATGGAGCAAGGCCTTGGGATCTCAAATGGGACCTGGCATGCTTCCTCCATCAAGGCCACACCCCCTAAACCTATCCAACCAGCACCACCAACTGGAGACCGAGTATACAAATACCGAAGCCTGTGAGGGACATTCTCATTCAAACTGCCACATCTCTGTAGGCATGATGACACAAACTTTTTGTGACAAGATGAGAATCAGCATCTCTATGGAGACTAAAACTGCTCCTAGATTATAGTTGCAGTGTAGATCATCTCTTTATAATCTTATTATTATTGTTTTCCAAAAAATAATTATATGTATGGAGTGTGCACACTCCTTTGAACAAATATGGTGCAATGTCTTTGAAGCTGACTCCTGGAACATGAGGACTTGCACGCTTAGTGCTCTCTTGCCTCTTGCTCCTTGTTGTTCAGCAGTGAGGTTTATTAGATTCCAAGAGCGATATCCTTGCGGCTGTGCCAGTCCCCAGTGGAGAATGACAAACTATAATTGTAGGAATGCCTCTGGTCCCACATTGCACAGACCTTAAATGCCTTCAGCTTGAGTTTGTAACACTTGTGCACAATTGTGCTAAGTTGTGTAGGGGAGTCTTAAAGAAAATGTAAATTATCAAAGAAAACTACTATTTCTTGATGATGCAAAATTCTTGGTAGCCACTGTCATCTCTCAGCACCCAACTGAGACTTAGTGCACATCAGACATTTGCTTATTAAATACTCTACCAACTCATTTTTCCCCCCTTAGGCTAGAAAACTAATTCTCTGAGTGAATGGAAATTCTACTATATTGACTTTTGGGATGAAAGGAACATTTGAGGAAGACATGAAAACAGATTGTTTTACAAGTAATACTTTCAAAACCTTAGAATCATTCACTGTGGTGATAGTATAAGTGGCATTTTTTTCTCCAGTAAGACTCAAATTGTACCAAAGTCATTTTATCCTATATTGTTAAGCTTTGAAAAAATGTTTCTTTTTTTTATGTAATTACTAGCTCACACTGATTGTACAAATGTGGAGAGATGGCTCAGTGGTTAAGAGCACTCGTTCCTGCAGAGGGTCTATGTTCTCAGCACCTGTATTGGGCAGTTCATAATCACTATAAACTCCAGTTACAGGGAATCCAAGGCCCTCTTTTGGCCTTCAAGGGCACCTGCATACATGTGGCACGCACACACACACACACACACACACACACGCACATACACACACCAAATAAACAACAAAAGAGAAAACAAAAACAAAACCTAAGAACCACTCAAAAAACAAAAACAAAACATCCCCCCAAACCTATCAAATTAATGAATTTTTCTGTGACTTCTTCAACTAGGCACTCAGTGTGCCTGCATTATTTCTTCTCTAGCTTGTCCCTGCCCTCTCCTTACCCTCAACACTCCTTTCTCTCTTTGTGGGCCCCTTCCTAGTCTCTAGAGTACTCCCTCCTTACTGCCCTGCCATTTCCTTCTTATGGACGAGAGAAAAACTATGTGACACTCATCCTCTAGGTCTATATTATGCTGCTGAACAGTTGTACTGGCCGCTTATATTTTTTTTTCTTCAAAATTTGGGACTTTGTTTTCTTGTTGACGAACAATATCCTCCTATGTACAAGGGCCGTATTTCTTTATCCATTTCTGTGCTGTTTGCATTTCTTGGCTATTGTGAACAGTGCTGCTTTATTTAATTTAAATTAGTTTTTAATGTAGCATAAAGTGGTGTGTTTTATTATGGCATTTTTTATGCACGTGTCTTATTTTACTGTATTCTTACTCATGTCCCTCCACACTGACCTCTTGCCTTCCTCATCCCCTCCTGCTGATTCCTTTCTCCCCGTGAAACAGTCCTCTCCTTAGCTGTCATGCCGCATGGGTTCATCATCTTTCCTTTTCTTCCCTTTACTCTAAGAAATCCTTCTCTCCCCTCATGCCTTTCTATTTTCACTCTTTCACTCTATATATCTCTCGCCCTACCTCCCTTCCTCCCCTACTTGTGCAGGAGTACACACACATGTGCAGGAGTGTGCACCCGCATACACCCACACACATGCGCACACACACATCTATTCTGCATATGAGAGAACATGTGTGCTATTTGGGTATGCACATATTTTCAAGATGCTTTACATATTACTATTCTTCAAGGTTTTAGTAATCTTTGGCACTTATTTTCAAGAAGAGAAAATCTGAAGTTATATATATATATATATATATATATATATATATATATATATATATATATGCCTGTTTTAGGTAAAAACATTTCTGATTTTGTAAAGTATCTATGCATTTTTATAGTTTTAAACTTAAAAACATGTCTCAAACCAGTGTGAGACCTATTGGGTTGATCATAGGCTGGAATGGTGTTTCTCTGGGGCATGTTTAAGAGTGGTATGAACATGTAAAGAACCCTAATGTCCAGAAATGGAAAACTGCAGAGACGGTTTAGGCTAGCCTTGTCACCTGCTCAGCAATGAGCACAGAGTGGAGAGTGAAGAGCCATCGTGCAGCCTCGAGTGTTCTGTCCGCGCTGGCAACTTTGTTGATCTTGGAAGCTGACTGCTTTCTAATCTATTCTTGGTGACCTTTCTAGTTACAGCAGCATTTCCTTGTTCCTTTATTCAAGGCATTCCCAGCCACTGAGTTTTGCACTCGATGATAGTTTTTATTTACGAATGATGGATACTGTGCTGGCTAATTGTCTGTCAACTTGACACAAGCTAGAGTTATCTGAGAGGAGGGAACTCTGATTGAGAAAATGCCTCCATAAGATTGGGCCATAAGGCGTTTTCTTAATTAGTGATTGATGTAGGAGGAGCTAGCCCACGGTGGGTGGGGCTGTCCCTGGACTGGTAATCCAGGTTATATAAGAAAGGGGGGAGGATAAGCAAGCCATGGAGAGCAAGCCAGTAAGCCGCACTCCTCCACAGCCTCTGCATCAGCTCCTGCCTCCAGGTTCCCACTTGATTGAGTTCCTGTCCTGACTTCCTTCAGTGATGGACTATGGATATGGACCCAGGAGCCAAAGAACTCCTTCCCTCCCCAACTTGCTTCTCTTGTGGTGTTTGATCACAGCAATAGTAACCCTAAGACAGAGACCAAATCAGGAAATTAACTCTGCTAGGGATCCCTGAGACATTAGAAGAGATGTCCATATCATGGCCAAGGAAATCGGACTCCCAGGTACAAGCTCGGTAAGACTGCCTTGCTATGATATTGGCCAAGTAAACATTGGGCAGATTCGTCTCCCTGTGACTCAGTTTCCTCATTTAAGAATAGAATAATAAACACTCCAAGGGTTGTTGGATGATCAGATAAGTTCCTATATATGTAATTAGTAAGCACCAGTACTTACTCTTAAGAAAAACTATATAAAATTTCTTTCTGATGACAACAGTAGATATTTGCATTTTTAAGAAAAAAAGCTAAGTGACCAAAGAAGAAAAAATACCAAGAAATAGGGCTGGGAGCTACATACTCATTATTTTGTCAAATGGGTGTATCCAGGTCCTGACTAATGGATACTATACTTGTCTTAATGCTTTGCAGTTCGATGAAAGGAGCCAAAGGAAGTCATGTCTCTTGCTACATCCATGTAGCCTTACCTAAACTTATAGCTAAAATATAAATATAGCTAAAATAAGGTTTGGCTACCTCCTATACTGTTGACTTCTATTTTTAGCTTTATACTCGTCACAAAGCCTTGAGCTGGGTGCTTCTTTCCTCAATGAGATAAGGTCTCAGTGGAGACGCTGTCTTACCACTGTTTAAAAATTATATAGTACTGTGACCTAATAAGTATTTATTGAAAGGGGATTTCAAAAGTATGGCTTGCTAAACAGATCATTATTATCACTATTACTCTTACTATAAGCACTACGGTATGACTTTATAGAGTACGAGTGGGTTTTTGACATGAGTCTAGGGAGAAGTACTGAGTGGAGTTAAGGACATGCAACCCAAACATGGAGCGTTCCCGATGTACTCGTTTCTCTCTGGATCATCCCTTTATGTAAAAACACAGCACATTAGATGCGGCAAGTGTTTTTCTAGTCCTATTTGGGTCAAATGTGAAATAATTGATTATCAAGGGTCTGCTAAAAAAAAAAAAAAAAAAAAAAAAAAAAAAAAAAAACAAAAAAACCCAAAACCAAAAAACCTTCTTATCTTCCTGAGTTGCTGTGACAGGATAAATGAGGCAAATGCAAATAACTAATTAGGTTTGGATCCGCATTCCAGATACAACTTGGGAATTTACTTATTCATCTTTATTTTAAAGTATTTCAATGTTCCTCTGACATGCGCTGTCCACCTCATGAGGCACAGTGAGGCCGGATGAGCAGGGGGAGGGACAGCACAGCTTTTTCCCGTGCGGACAGTAGACATGCCCAGTAAAAGGGAGCTTCACTGAAGTGCCGTCCCCTGAATTAATTTAAAAATACAAGTGTAGATCCTTGATCTTAGTTTTACATGTTAGGTAAATTTTCACTTCCTGTCCTAATTGGATCCACGGCCATGAGTTTATGCAGCATAAAGAGGGGAGTCATTGGGCCAGGAGAAACTGTTGAGAACTGCTGTTATTTTCATGACGAAACTCGGGCAACTAACCTAACCTGGCTCTTCTGTAAAAGTAGGATAACAACAGTCAGGGTGTCTCTAGATTTCTTTAAAGAATTCTATTCCTGTACTCAAGACGATGTTGTGCTGTGCCTTAGGGTTTCGATTGCTGCGATGAAACACCATGACCGAAGCAGCTTGGGGAGGAAAGGGTTCACTCGGCTTACACTTCCATACCACGGTTCATCATCAAAGGAAGTCAGGACAGGCACTCATATGGGGGCAGGGATCTGGAGACAGGAGCTGATGCAGAGGCTGCTTGTTGGCTTGCTCCTCACAGCTTGCTCAGCCTGCTTTCTTACAGAACCCAGGACCACCAGCCCAGGGATGGTACCACCCGTAATGGGCTGGGCCCTCCCCCATCAATCACTAAGAAAATGGCCTACAGGCTTGCCTACAGTCCAGTCGAAGGGAGGCATTTCCTCAATTGTGATGCCCTCTTCTCCCATGACTCTAGCTGGTGCCAAATTGACGTCAATCAGCCAGCCCATGTTGTTTGTGCAGTTTTGTTGCTGGACGAGTGATTGAATTGAAAATTGATAGCTGGAAGTCCCATTAGTGACACAGGTGACTGAACGAATTTTAGAATCACACAAGGACACTGAAGTTACTTTTAAAAAACTAAAACAAGCTATTTCTTTTTCAGTTTTGAGTGTGTGACGTATGGATGTTTCCCATAAAAGTTTCAATGAGACATACAATTTCATGTCGATATCTTCTCTGTAAACTCTGAAACCACCTTTTCATTTCATTTAAAATAATACAAATAAATGGAGCAGCTAAGGATGCAATTCTTTCAGAGCACACATCTTGAAATTTGCATCAGAATAAAAAAAAATCAAGACTGCTTAATTAAAGCCTTGACACCATCTACCTCTTCAATTACATGTTAAGGAGATGGGCACCCTGGGAACCCTAACTTAACATCAGCGTGCATTTTGAGTGCCATTGGCATGTCTACACCCACAGTTCTCTGAAGGGAAGAAGGAGCTTTAACAGAAAAACAAAACAAAACAAAAACAACAACAACAAAACAACATTTCTTTTGAGCATGAATTATTTCACCTTGTAAAAGCAGGGAGAAACCAAGCCTGCCGAAACCCTAACACACTGCTGCCCCTCTTTTCTGTGCTTAAATATTCAAGTATGCTTTCTTGTAAACCATGAAAAAAATTACAATAATTGTTACTTAAAAAAAAAACCAAACAAAAACAAAACAACAGTTCTACAGCCTGACTTCTAGTTTCTAAAAGACTTCCCAGTAAAAGCTGTAGGGGAGGGGTGTTTTTTTCTCTGCTTCTTTGGAGTATGTGGATTTTGCAGTTAAAATGACTACTCTTCTTTACTTGCTAATTCTTGTTGTCTTCACTAATATGTGCTGATTTCCAATTTCTTTCACTGATGTGGAACCCAGCAGCTCTTTGTTCTCATTGTGTCTGTCCTCTTGCTTTCTTTGTGTTTCAGGGACACTGCTGCCCGCATCTGCCACTGAGCATGCGGGAAAAATCCTTCAATAGATTCTTCACTTAGGAGTTTCGGTGGTGTTATTCCGCTTCTCCAGGTTTTAGTAATAACCAACGTACCCAAAAGATAGAATGAAACTTGGGAAGGTGATGGGAGATACAGGTGGTTCCTGGGTGGCCAGCTGGGATTTCCAGGAAGGAAACTTCAGGGTAGTTACCATACATCTAACACACGGAAACTCTTGCCAACCAAGTTGAATTCAGAACACCCACTTTGCATATACACACAAGTTTAGAGGTGTAGCTTGACAACTGAGAAGACACAAGTGTTTCTGAGCAGTAATGCACAGGGTCAAATTAAAAACCTTTAAATGCAACATCCCAGCTGAGCCAGAGGGATGTGCAATACCTTTTCGTGGACACCATGTACTGTGCCTGAGCGAGGCCCTTTACCCGATAGGTTCCCATCTGAGGATGAGGACCAGTGGTTTGGATTTTTCGCGCAACATACTGTTAGGCTTTCTTTTGTGTTAAACACAAAATGCTAGCTCAACACTAACTGAACAAAACCGATTTGATTCGTCTGCTTAACGGCATTTTTGCTGAAAAATAAATAAATGAAAAAGCATGGTTTCCAAGAAGAAGAAAAACAGCAGGTGATATTAGAGCCTTCCTCTTTTTGCTCAGGCATGCCTGACTCTAATAGTGTAAATTATTTAGCAGATGGAGCACTCCACAACTTTGCTGGTATTCCTCCCTGTAATGACTTCTGCCTGTGGTTCACTTGTTTGAAAAGCCAGCTCTTAGAACAGAGTGGAGCACACAGGGGATGCTCAAAGATCTTTTGTCTAATATGAAAAGAGTATGAAGACGCGCCTCTTGTTTAACAGTGAAAAGCCTGGTATAGATAGTTCAAATATGGCTATTTTAGAAAGGCTGAAGAGGACACCTGGCTCTAGCAGCTGCTCACTCTCCCTCTTAGTGACAGGGATTTCTTACTTTCCCTCCTCAACCTCCCCCATCCCACCATTTTGTTTCTGTGCTGAGTGCCCTTAGCCGCATCATTTCAAAGCTTTTCTACTCCGCGTCTGTTTTTTTTTTCTCAGCATCACGATCCCCGGACCTTCCGTTTTCTATAGGTTTCATTAGCTTGTGGCAGTGTGGTGAAGCCTAACAGTGCTTTTTAAGGGTGCAAGCGGTTGGCCCAGGATAGCCCCGGGCACCTGCTGCGGTTTCTTTAGACCCCGCCTCCGGCTGCGACCCGAGGTGTGGGCCCTCCGGCCCCGGGCGGGAGGAAGCGCGAGCGGCGGGAAGTTCAGGCCAGGTCCAATCAGGCACCTGGGGTTAGGTGGCGCGGGTGCAGGCGGATGCCCAGGGCGGGTCCCCGCCGCAGGCCCCGCCCCCTCGACCCAGCCATCCCCACAGGCTCCGCCCCTCGCGCCCCGCCCCGCCCCGGGGCCGCGGCTAAAACCCGGAGCCTCCAGAGCAGAGCCGGGCGCAGAGCTGCTCGGCCGCCGCCACCGCCGCCGCCGCTTCGGCCCTAGGCTGGGCCCTGGTGCTGATGCTGGCAGGCTGCGCGAGCTGGGCCCGCGTAGCCTCCTCGCCGCGGCGCTCCGGGCTCCCGCGATGATGGCGGAGCAGGTGAAATGCGCCTCGCCGGGGACGGGCTCCGGCGCGGGCTCCGGGCCAGTGGTGAACGCCGAGCTGGAGGTGAAGAAGCTGCAGGAGCTGGTGCGCAAGCTGGAGAAGCAGAACGAGCAGCTGCGCAGCCGGGCGGCCAGCGCGGCCGCCGCCCCGCACCTGCTGCTGCTGCCGCCGCCACCGCCCTCCGCGCCGCCGCCGGCCGGGGCCTGCAGCCCGCTCGCCCCGCACAGGGCCCCGGCCGGCACGACCTCCTCGGGCCCTGGGGCGCTGGCGGGGGCGCTGGGCCCCGCGTTCCCGGGCACCTACTGCCTGCCCAGCCCCGCGCCCTCCCTGCTCTGCAGCCTGCAGCCCGCCGACGCGCCCTTCGTCTACTCCAAGCCGGCGGCGGGCTTCTTCGGCGGGGGTGGCAGCCCGGAACCGGGGATCGCGGGAACCCCGCCGGGGGAAGCCGCTGCGCCTCCGTTACCGCCTCCGACGCTGCTGGACGAGGTGGAGCCCCTGGACCTGGAGAGCCTGGCCGCCTGGAGCGAGGAGGACGACTACACCTGGTATTGACGAGCTCCGCCGCGGTCCCCCAGACCCGGAGCTCCGAGGCCCGGGATCGGGACCGGGGGCGGGGCGTGGGAGGCCGGGGACCCAGCGGCCTAGCAGGTGCCGAGCCCCGAGCATCGCATGGAGGCTGAAACCTGTTTTCTGATAGCGCCTATTGGTCCTCCTGGGGACTGGGGAGGAACTGATACTTGCCATCTGCCTCGTGTTCTGCTCTTTGCTGATTACCGCGTCCCAAGCGCCTCGTTAGCCTTAACTGCACAGCTCATGTCATCTTGTCGCTCAGTCCTGCTCTTTATTCCTCTGTGTGTGTGTGTGTGTGTGTATGTGTATGTGTGTGTGTGATGGGAACGTTTGGCTTCTGCCCTCCACTGCTTACTCTTCTTTCCTTTCAAACGAACGTTGGACCGGATTGGTGTCAGCTCACCCTTGGTAGCATCCGAAGCCGCCTAGCGATGGTTCTTTTCTCAGACATCTGCTCTTGCAGTTGAGTTGTGCAGTTATGTGTGCCCTCTGTCCCTCTCTGTATTTTTTCACTGATAAGCTTCCAGATACGGATTTCATTTTTTAAAAGATGTGCTCTATTCCTGGATCACGAATGATGTCAGAGGCGAAAGCTTGTTAGGGAATGGAGTGAGCAGATGAAGGCACTGCCTTTTTTTTTTTTTTTTTTTCCTTTTTAAATTGAACTTAGGAATTTTCATTAATCTTAAAAATGAAACCAGATTGAAGAAAAGTGCTTGTGCTCGCTAGTTTTATGGCAACTTGGCACAGGCTAAAGTCATCAGAGAAGAGAGAACTTCAATTAATAAAATGGCTCCATAAGATCAGGCTGTAGGCAAGCCTGTAAAGCATTATCTTAGTGATTGATTGGGGAGGGGAGCAGCCCATTGTGGATAGTACCATCCCTGGGCTGGTGGTCTTGGCTTTTTTAAGAGCAGGCTTAGCAGGCCATATGGTGCAAGCCAGTAAGCAGCACCCCTCCATGGTGTCTGCCATCAACTCCAGGTTCCTGCCCTGTTTAAGTTCCTGTCCTGACTTCTTTTGATGAACTGTGATGTGGAAGTGTAAGCTAAATAAATCCTTTCCTCCCCAACTTGCTGTTGATCCTGGTGTTTCATCTCAGCAAATGTAACCCTAACTAAGACAGCACTGTTAGGGAAACTTTATTATCTAGTTTTAGCAACTTTTAAGGTTGATTGTCAGGATGGTTGAGGCCAGAAGCATTTATTCAATGGAAATCTGGTTAGTTGTGTGACTGTTCTACTAATGGGTACTGTTGTGGAAGTTTATTTTTAGTTATGTTTGAAATTGTTTTATGCACTGTTGGAAAAAAGGGATGCATAGGTCTTGGCGTTTTATATTGTTCTCAGGTGTTGGATTTCTGTGGGGGGATGTTTAATTGCTAATGTTCTGCATGTGCTATCAGTAGAACACCTGAGGAGTTCTGAAAGAATAAAGACACCTGAACTTAGAGGCTTGAGGTTCCACTATCAATCAAGTATGGGCTTGCCAGGACAGTGGTTCTCTCTACTGAGGTCTGGCAGGGTTTGCAGTTATGAGAACGCCTTCTTGTCTCTCTTGCTGAGCCACCAAAGTAGGCATACAACAGCAGGGTACTTTCTGGAGGAGACAGGTATCCTAGATTCCTTGTTATGTGTTTTCCTGCTGCTCGGTCATGGAATACTTGTCTTTTGAGGACTTCCTCTGCTAGGGTTTGTTTGCTTGGCCGCTAGACATACAGTAGGAGTGTTTGGATAGTGGAACTTGGATTCACTCGGAAGCCGAGCAGCGCTCACCTGTGGGTAACGGTGGTAGGAGGAAGAGTTGTGTCCTTTTGTCTTTGGTGTGTTTAAGAAAACCAGGTTTTTCTCATTTTGTGCTCCTGTTAACATGATTGCAAAGAAGGGAAATGGGAAATGGAGAATCTTACCGGTTTGGTATTGGGAACTACAATGTCCCCTTTTCATTTACACTCTACATGGCAACTAACTGTAAACTTTCGTCATCAATTGCTTTGATATGAGAATTCAAGAAACATCGAGTTATGATAAACCCTTGGTGGGCACCTCTATTATTGGCCTTAGACTTTGGGAACTGTGCAGGTAGCTCATGTTGTGCAAGTCTCATAGCTCAACACTTCATGGGACTTTAAGCCATTCTTTCTAAACTACATTTTTCTTTTCTTTTCTTTTTCTTTTTCTTTCTTTCTTTTTTTTTTTTTTTTGGTAAAGCCTATATATAGTTCAGCCTGAATATAGTATTGAAAAATGGTCTTGCAGTGGATTTTATGTTTCACTAATGCCTGTAAACATTGGTGCCAATTTCAAATCATTTGAGGTTTTGATTTTTTTTTTTAATGGTGTACATAAACAGTGGGAAGAAATTTATTTATAATTTTGATAGAAGAACAAAGGAGCAATGCCTTTAAAACATGGCATATTTAAAAATCTACTATTAGCCAGGTGGTGGTGGCACACACCTTTAATCCCAGCACTTGGGAGGCAGAGGCAGGCGGATCTCTGTGAGTTTGACACCAGCCTGCTTTACAGAGTGAGTTCCAGGACAGCCAGAGTGACAACAGGGAAACCTTGTCTCAAAAATCCAAATAATAAAATCTATTATTATTATCTTTAATATTATTTTATTGTTCTTGAGATCAGGTCTCACACCGTAGCTCATGCTGACCCTGAACTCCAGATCTTCCTCCTTTAGCTTTCTGACTGCTGGGATTACAGGCTTGTGCCACCATGATGGATACTCAGATTTACTATGGTATTGTTATTTATCTGGTTAATAATGGTACAAATATGCCAAATACAGTTTCTATATTTTCTTTTGAATGGGCTTTTACCACTGCTCTCTGTTAGTGTATCGTTGACTAGCTTTTTTGTTTTGTCACTTTAAAAAAATCCAGAGAGCATTTGAGATAAATTTTAAAAAGAGCTATTTAGTGGGATTAGCATATTAGTTAGCACTTAATATGGTTTGAAACCTAAAATGAAAGGAAGTTTAACTTTGGTAAATAAGGATTAACCCTTCGTTGCTTTAAAAGTGCTTCTGTGGACATACGGCACACTATCTGTGGTCCTTCCTTACACGTGGGAGTAGATCCCAGGTGGAAAAACAAAGAGGAATCATTAATCTTAGTTGGAATCACTTAAAGATTTTGAGGTCACCTAATTTACAGAATTTTTTTTTGTAACATTTTAGACATTATTTTTGTATTAAAACATTCTAAACATTTTTTTTTTTTTTTTTACGAAAAAGTAGCCATCAGGATTGTCTTTAAAAAATTTAAACCCCCTGCTAACGTTTATGGAGTACTCCCAAGTTTCTGTGTCACTGTGAGCTCTTCATGTCCCCACCCTGGAGTGCCCCAGTAGTGCATACCTTTCCTTTGGAGCCCATAGTAGGTTTGCAGCATGCCTCGTTTTTATTATGTACGTTAAGGAACAGCCGGAGTGGGTAAAGATAGTGTATGTTAAAGTTCAGTGTCAGGTGCATGGTTTGCATGTATCTTCCCCAAACACGTGGTTTGCTTCTTAATCTTTTGGGAATATTTTCCAAGAGAAAAGGTTTTGGTTTTGGTAAGTCCCACTGATACCTCTCATTTTTTTTTGGATATGCAGGATTTCAGCCTTAGAAATTATAGGTGGATATTTGCCAACCTAGGGATGCAGACTTTCGCCTATGGTTTCTAACAAAAGTTTTCTGTCTCTTTTTTTTTCTTTTTCAATTTCTAGTTTCACTTTCTTTTCAAGTGAATTTTGGACAGTGCATAAAGTCTAGAGCCCACATTTTTGTGTGTGTATGAATATCCTTATCATCCCTGCATCATTTATTCTGGAGACATCGTTCACTGACTTTTCTTTGCGCTATGTTAGAATTCAGCTTTCAGTGGTTGGTCCCATTTGGGGCCTGTGATTTTCCCATCGCTGTATTTACCTGTGTGACACACTGAGCAGTCTTCATTACCGCTGCTTTGCCTGTCTCATCAGCGAGTGACAGCTCTCCAGCTGTTGTTTGACTCTTAACGGATCTTCCCATTTCCATGTGAATTTTAGAACCAGTTTCTAAGTTAACACATCCACACCCCTCCACACGCTCTGCTAGGATTTTTATTAGAGTTTTGGTAAGGATAAAGATAACTTTAAGGATAATCTACACCTCAACAGTATTTACTCTTTGAACCCTAAACCTTGGTATATCTCTTCATTAATTCCTGTCTTCAGTTTCTCCCAGAATGGTTTTGTATGTGGTTTCCATTGCATAACTCTTGTACACATTTTGTTAGATGTATATGTGTGTGTGTTTTAAAAATGCTCGTGGAGATGGGAAAGCACCAAAGCACCAGCATTTCGTTGCTGATACGTACAGGTACGCAACTGCACTAAACTAGCATCCTACGGCTCTTTCTACTACACTCACTGGTCTTCAATAGATGATGTCATCTGTGAAGAGAAACAGGCTGACTTCTTTTCGGTCCAAATATTCTTACTCTGTTGCCTGACTGCAGTGGAGGAACCTCTGCGGAGCACTGACTGGGTGAGCCAGTGCCCTTATTTTGCTCTCTGGAGAAGTGTTCCATCTCTTGCCGTCGCAGCGCTCCGACATCTTTAAATAGCTCTCTGGTTAGGTTGAGGATGTCTGCTCTTCTGCTCTGCTTCCAGCTTTACTGTTTTTTTTTTTTTTAACGTCTATCAAATACCTTTTCCTTTGTCTATTGAGGTTATCACGTGGTTTTTCTGTTTTAGTTACTATAGCAAGTTACATTGGTGTTTTAATGTTAAACCAAGCTTTCATTTCTGGAATAGACTCCATGTGCTGAGGATGAAGTGTCTCCGTGTGAGACTCAACTTGCTAAAATATTTAGACTCTGCATCTGTTTGTGAGTGATAGGGTTCATTAGAGAGATTTCCCCCTCCCCCCGCCCCCAAGTCCTCATAATGTCTGTGTCTGGCTATAGAATCAGGAAAGCGATGTCGACCCTCCTTTGTGAAGAGTTTGTGAAGAATTGGTATCTTGTTTAGATGTGTGGTAGATTTTAGCAATCAACCTTGCTGGCTAGGTTTTTCTTTGTATGTAGTTAAAATTTAATTTAAAATTTTACTTTTTAACCTTTCTCTACATCACCATACAAACTTTTTATAAACAACATACACCTGCCATTTGTATTCCTGGACTGCTTTAGATTGGCATGGATTGTATCTGAAGCTTGGGGATGAACCAGGCTCTGGCAGAGTGGGGTTACCATGATTAGTTTAGCACAATAGGATCTTAGTTGTGTTCTTGACACCAGAGGTGTCATCTTTGCCTGGAAACTTGTTGGACGTTTAGATTCTTTGAACTTACCCTGGACCTACTGAATAAGAAGACTGGGGGTGCAGTATGTTCAGACTATTTGCATTTGAAGTACCAGAGATTAAGAACAAGTAGCCAGCATGCACTTGACTTGGACCAGAGAGAAGTATCCAGTACCAGACCCAGCAGGACTCTCTAGGCAAGGATTGGTGGAGGGGAGTATTACCCACCTGTGTCATAGGCTGAGGTGGCTCCAGGGAATAGAAGTAGTTGACCAGTGGATGCGTCGTGGATTCAGGGCTGTGAGCCACACACCAAGAAAAGTATAACGTATTGCAGTTGCCATGAAATCAAAGAGATACTCAGGATTCTTCCTCATCTGTCACAGGAGTTGGCAAGAGAGAAAGTCAGCTTTACTGTCTGCTTTGTATGGCGGGAAAGATAAGTTTTTACCCTTTCAAATCATGGAATATCAGCTATCAAAAGAACTCAACTATATAGAACTCCTTGGCCTTGAACACACAGAGATCTGCCTGACTCTGCTTCCCCAGTGCTGGGATTAGTTAAATACTGACTATGGTGCTTGTGGGCTACACTAGCAGGACTGAGTAGTTGGAACAGAGATTGTGCCTTCAGAGCCAAGGCTCTTTCTTTACGAGTTAGTCCTTTGCAGAAATTGTTTGCCGACAATTCTGTTGTAGTAAGTTGGCAAGGTAGAAGACATCCCCCACCTCTGTGGGCCACTGATACCACTTGAACAAGTGACAGTCCTGTCTGTGGTAGCAAAAGGGTAAGTAATGAAGTTTGGTGTTTCAAGAATAGACTCTCATTAGAGTCGCAGTGACTAGGATGGAGTCTGTTGCAGAAAAGAGAGATGACACTGATTTCTAGACATACAGAGTGAGATCATAAGATGCCAGTCCAGTTAGCAAACGCTTCTCTCAAACAGAACTAAAGGTAGGGGGATTTTTAGATGTGTTTTTGAAGTAGTTCTCAGCAAGCTTTGGAAAGTGACCTATTGTATTTGGGGATATTTGACTGTTAAAAACAACTCCTGGTACTATGAAGCCATCAAATGCGATTCTGTTTCTATGGGAACTGTTCAGTACATGCTGTTTCCCTCAGAAGCGAGGCTGTCTCTCTAATCTATATCATACCTATAATGTAGATTTCTTTTTTTAAGGTTGCATGTTGGCTCTTCAAAGGCATTCACCTCATCAGAGAAATCCCTGAGTCCTTTGCAGTGGTGTAGACGTGTCCTAGATAACCCAACTCCTGAGATGGAAGCAGCCAGACGCTCCCTGCGCTTTCGACTGGAGCAAGGTACCGTGAATGTGTGCATTTTCTTCTCCAGTTCTCCAACTCTCCTCTTGGGTTTAATTTTTGGTTTGGGAATAGACTTCAGTTGAAAAACTTACCCTGAGGTCCAGGTTGTGGTTGCATGCAATCGCCCTGTCCTGTGTCACACACGGGGATTCCTCGGCATAGGCGATGTTGAGTTTGGGGCTACTTTAGCTAGAGTTTAATGCATAATATGGAGCACATCTTTTTTGTTTCTGTTTCAAAACACACCAGGAAGTGGAATAGGTCTGTCTTCACTTTTCTGAATGCGTAAATGGATCTGTGGCTCAGTTCTAAGTCAGTCTGGGTGTCTGTTGAGAGCTCAGAACTCATCTCGGAGGTCCACCTTCTTGTACTCCCACACGGTTTAGATGGTTGTGTAACTGGAAGTCCTAACCTCTATAAACTAGGAACTGCTCCTAGTGGTGTCTGTAACATCAGTTAACTGATAGAAACCAGCAGAAGTAGAACTATCAGTGCTCACACGTGCACATGCTTATGCGCACACACACACACGCAGAGGGAGAGGGAGAGAAGGAGAGACAGGGACAGACCAGGGACAGACAGTTGCAGGAGAATCAGCTAAAGGAATAAGTGGTCATGGGTCCATCACTTTTCCATGGATTTAGTGACTCAGGGTTTTGATTATTTGGCCTTTGGTCGTGTTCTTTAACCTCTGTCTGTTTACCCTCCAGGAACACCCTCTCAGTGTCTGTTACCCTCCAGCAACCCTCTCAGTGTCTGGAACACCCTCTCCTCTCAGTGTCTGTGTGTTACCCTCCAGCAACATCCTCTCTGTGTCTGTTCACCCTCCAGCAACACCCTCTCAGTGTCTGTTTACCCTCCAGCAACACCCTCTCTGTGTCTGTTTACCCTCCAGCAACACCCTCTCAGTGTCTGTTCACCCTCTAGGAACACCCTTTCTGCCCATGTACCCACTGCCTCTCAAATCCTATTTGAATTGAAAGCACAGGCCCCGCCCTCCCCAGAGTAAAGAATGTGTACAGGGCTGGGCAGAGGGATCTGCACGGGTGATATCAGCAGTGGTGCTTGGGCACACTGAACTTTAGACACTGCTTCTTAGGCTGTTCAAGGAGAATTGATGGTTATGAGATACTTAACTGGAAGATAAGCACAGGTAGCTTCTTCCCCTCTTAATTCTGTGATAGCCGGTGCATTCCATTGACCTGATGTGGGTATTTCATTCACCTGGAGAGGTGATAAGGGTGATAAGGTTGAGTAATTTAGAGGATTTTGATAAGCCATAAGGATATTGGGGGATGGGATCAGAGTTGGGGTCTCTTTGACATCGGAGATCCCAACCTTGACAGTACATAGATTCTGTACTGCTGTATTGGCACGACTGTAAGTTACCATTAGCAGAAATCTAGCTTAAATATTTGGAAAAGGTGGAGTTAAAGTACATGTTTCATTAGCCTTTTAACTATTGATGAATTGATAGCAGTTGAAGAGGGTCATAGGAACAAGGAAGTACTGGGGTAAGCACTGGCCGTCAGTGCCTGTACTGTGGAGTGGTACCCTGATGGCCAAGACCCTAGCATCAGTTCGGCTCCTGCTCAGCACTGTGACTCTCAGCACACCGGCGAGTCCCTCGAGTCTCTCACCTTCTTACTCAAGAAGTCCTTCACTTATGGTCTTACTGTACGGGCATTTTGATGTATGAGTGTGGCTCAATAATTTGAAACAAAAAGTCGAATGAGAGTCAAGAATCGTAATACTTTAGCTCAGAGGTCATCAGTAAACATTTTTCTGCAAATGGTCATGTGATAGACGTAAGATTTTCAGGCTACACACTGTGTTGTGACTATGCAACTTAATCATCACCCCAGAGCAACTGTAGGTGGAAGATTAAGTGAACAAAGCTACACTCCAGTGTCACTTCATTTATGGGCAGATCTGAATTTCAGGAGATTCCTTATGCCATGAGACACGCTTCCTCCCCCCCCCCCCCCCCCCCAATGTAAAAACTGGTCTTAGCTGATAGATAGCACTGAAGGAGAAGGCGGCTGGATTTGCCCACCATGGCCACAACATAGCAGTCCCCGCTCGAGTTGATTCGCGCACAAGATTACAAGATTGGTTTATGAGAAAGAGGAGGAGCTTTTAGTACATTTAATATAAATCTAATATTTTTGATCAGATGTCTGATTGCCTAGTTTTTCTCTTATTGGCACATGCAGTGAAATGATGCAGTTTCATTTGGGATCTAGTTTGTTTGAAATTTTATAGAATTTTTTTTTCTTCTTTGGTAGAGAACTAATTTTTCAAGACCAAAATCAGCTCCTGACTAAATGTGTGTATTAATCTGCAATCTTTTGCTGTGAGTCTAAATGCTTTTGTTCCAAAGCTCTTTGATTCCAGTTTAAGTTGCCGATCTGGGCTGCGTATCTCTGGGGTGTGTGTGTGTGGTGGGGGGGGGGGGGTGATTGGCATACAGCTCCTTGGCAGCAGGCTGCCTGACAGGCATCGGTGCCTTGGTCCTACCTCTGCAGTGTGCGAAGGATAGGCTGTTTGTTGGATGGTCATTCTTAAATGAGCATATGCTTTATAAAATAATGTCTTCGCTTGAAAACACCAGTCGTATGAGCATTCTCAGGAATAAAAAAATAGCTGAATTGTCTTGTACTTTTCCTGTTTCATTTATTTCCCGGAGTACTATTTATCAAAAGCTGTTTGTTTTTCTGTTTATGTCTTTTAAAATTTCATTTTTCGTTGCCTGTTGAGCTACATGATCATTTTTAAGTTTTAATTTGAGAATTTCATGCGTGAGTACTATATTTACATCATTTCCATGGCTTCCTCTTTCTCCCCAATTCCTCCTGCGTCCCCCCAACTCGTTCTTAAATTCATGGTCTCTACTTTAATTATTGTTTCTCTCTCTCTCTCATTTGGATTGTGACTTTGGATTGTGAGGTTTAATTGTTCAACCCCTCTCCTTGTGTTTTCTCAGCATCTGCACATTGCGACATCTTAGCGTATTTCCTAGCTCACTTTGTTTTTTTCGCTATCTGCACAAAGATGCTTAGCTGATTTCCTTAGTCTTTGTCATTACTTTATCCCAGACTCTCTGGGAAGACCGAGGTCAAGGGTCAACAGCTGTCATGGTGGGGGATCTCTTCTGCTTTATTCCGGGCAATCTCTTGGTCACCACTCAGCGGCCCCTGGGATGTATGGTCCCTCTTCCAGATTCTTTTCTATTGGAATGCGCTCTCTGCTTGCTATTTGGGAGGAGAAAAGGCAAGAGAGTTGGCAGGGGGTGAACTCTGAGAGCTTGGGAAACTGAAAATGGCTTCCGTGTCGGCTCACCTTCACCCAGCTGTTGGACTGCGTGTGGGGTTCACAGTTAAAGTGTTTCCTAGAGGATGGAGAAGGCACAGTCCATTGCAGGTCCGCTTCGGAACCGTCGGAGTCATTCTGATTCTGTTCTTCTTTTGCTTATATTCCTACTTAAAGCAACATGGGTATCTTAGAATTTGAATTTATTCGTTGACATCTTTGTGCTGTACATGTGTCACTCTTAACTTGGCCACGTTTTCTTTTGTGTCCAAACACATCTCTTGTGCATAAACATTTCTCGTCTTCTTTATAAGCTCCCTGTCCCATCTTCTCTGTTCTTTCTGGGTATCCCTGGTGGCTGGGTATTCAGTTTCTCTACATTGATGTCCAACATTTCTATGTTTTCCTTTTGTTTTATAATATCCTTGGCTTTCTTTTTCTATTTTTCCTAGGCATTTAAAACACTGGTCTTCCCTGTACATTGCTGTGTGTTTACATACTGCCAGTGTGTCTGGCCCCACAGTGGCTTCCCCCTTTCGCTTCCTCTTTTGTAAGGTGCCATTGTTTATGTCTGGTACCTAGTGAGTTTCTGTGTGTTTCAGATATTAAATTTCCCATTGTTAAAATTCAGGGAAAAGGAGTTGCCTGGGCCAAGAGAGCTGGAGGATTTGAGAGTTTTTCTATGTGTTCCACCACAGAAACTACCTACCGTGTACCTTGTACCAGCGACTCCAGACCCTGGCAGATTCTTAATGACTTCCCTCCTTGTGAGATCGTGAAACCGAGTACTGAAATCCAAATCTGTCATTTAATCTTCGTACGTTTTTTGAGATGTTGTGGCCCTCTATAGCCAGGTACGCTCACACTCAGAGCATTTTCTTCTTGTTTGGGTTTCATTTACATCTTAGGTAGTCAGCAATTTCAAAGGACAGGTGTCTGAGCACTATGTTTGAGCCTAGTGTGGTTTGCAAAGGCAACTGCATCATGTCCATCACAAAACAGGCAGGTAAAAGCAAAATAAAACTCAAGGAGCTTCTGTTTACTTTCTCTGTCCTGCTCCCGGGACACTTCCAATAACAGGCTACTTGTCCAAGAACAAGCATTTCAGATAGCTGGTTTCTAGCTCCTGACCTTGATTTTTTTTTTTTTTTTTTTTTTTTTTTTGTAATGAAAAGTAGTACTTAAGACTTAAAGACTTCTCTCCACAAGTTCTGTCAGAGTTAACATGGCCATGCAGTGTCCGAGGGTACCTGTGACAGGTGTGCAGGCCTGTGTCTCCTCTGTCTGTGCTCTTCTGCCCTGAGCTCCTGGTCCCCACTGTCAGCCATCCAGGGAGGTATCTCAGGAAGGCTTTGTCATGGTCTGTCCCCACTCACTTTGCATTTTTTCTTTTTTGAGACATGTTCTTTCTGCGTGGCCCATCTTGGCCTGGAATTAACTATATAACCATGCCGTCCTTGAGTTGGAAATCCTCCTGCCTCAGCCTTTCATGCTGAGACTGCAGGCCTGAGCCGCACATCTGTCTCGTGCCTGGTTTCTGTGGGCATATTTGGTGGCCTTCCAGGATTCTCATCAGGTTTACTGCTGCTGGGCTCATTCAGATGCTAACTCCTTGAAGGTCGAAGGGGGTGGGGGTGGGGGGGGGGGGGGGGCGAGGGGGCGGGGCGGCGGCACTAAGCATCTTCTTAGAGATCCTTGACTTTGTGGCTCAAGATCACAGAACAGCAAATTGTGTGAGAATGTATGGAAAGTGTTCAAAGCTGTGTCTTGAAGCTGTGAGAATAAACTAAAATTCTAGCACTTTTGAAGAAAATGAGCGAGAGGAAGGGTGTTTTGTGATACATAATATTTTTAAGGAGATAGCAACCACATTGGAACCATCTTAAATATTTTGTTGAAATTATGTTGAAAATAAAATAACAGCTATCTTTTAAGTATATCTAAGTCCCTAGTCTACTTTGTATAAAGTTATTTAATATAGCCTAGAGTGATTTTTTTCTGATTATGACCTCACTGTATAATTTTAGGGAAAATTCTGTAGCTTGATTTCCTGGTTTGAAGACGGGCTGAAGAACGTTCTCTCTTCAGAGGAGTCCTGGTTTTTGTTTTTTTTTTTTTTTCATTCTTACATTTATGTATTTTCTGAGTAGATAAAGAACCTGTTACCTCAGTTTTCTCTTGAATTACCAATGCTTCATGCAGCTTTTAGACATTTTAAGTGGTGAATGGTTTTATAATTGGCCGATTTGACGATGCGTTTAGTTTTCTCAGATGCACAAAAGAGCCAGTTCTCATCGAACATTTGGTCTTGTCAGTGACATCACGGTAATCAAGCCAGAAGCACACCAGTCACATGGTGGTGTTCATTAAAGGTCAGCTCTGTGCGTGGGGTTGGAACTGTTCCGTCCACTGCGGTGGCCCCTCCCGAGAGTAGCTGCTATTGCGTCGTAGGTGTTGACTGCTAATTCCTGAATGCAGGCATATGGTGGAAGGGATTTTAGCTAGTAGCTAGGCTCAGTGTTGTCAGTGCTTGGGCTTCATTCAACTCTGAGAGTTTCCAGTGTCTCACGTGGTAAGAAGAAACAGTGGAAGTGTCGCAAGGCTTGTAGAAAGACTTCAGGAAGTGGGGGGTGGGGACTAACTTTGAAAACTATGGAGTGATATAAACACACTGACATTTCTGTTGTGTTTTCATTTTTCATGACTTGAGCCACTTGTCTTCTATGAAGTGTAAATAGCCATACGAGTGTCATTTTCTCTGTGTGTGTGTCGGGGGTGCTTATTCTACACACATTAGATAAAGATGCTTGTTTGAGTTAGGGACTCTTAATCTAAAACATTTTAGAAGGGTAGTCTATTTAAAAAGAGTAGAAAATCCGAGATCCTTTAGTCTGTTCTTTCTCTATGACTTCTTCCTAGAAGTATAGGTACAAACTGGGCATCCCTAATCTGAAAATTGGGTTATGAAATGCTCCAAAATTGGGGGAGATTTTTGAAAGCCAGTAAAATGCTACAAGTGGAAAAATTCATGCTATGAATTGTATTTCATGCACAAAATCCTTAATTGAAGTCATATAGCTTAATAAGGTGTATGACCACCTTCAGTCTGTTATGTACAAGGTATTAAATGAAACAAATGAATTTCATGTTTAGACTTGGGTCCTTCCTATCGCTGAGGTGTTCTATTATGTGTATGTAAATATTTTAGAATTAAAAACAAAAAACAAAAAAAAACCCCTGCAAGTCCCAAACATTTCAGATAAGGACTACTCAACCTGTTTGGGGCAGGATCATCTTTAGTCTCCTACTCTTTGAAATGCAAATAGCAAAGGCACACAGAACTTTGCTACTGTGCGATCAAGTCACCTGATAGCCTGAATTGGAATAATCATAATGTAGAGGTTTTGGTAAATCCCTGTCATGAGGCTGGGATGTTAACCAAATAATGATCGAAAAGCTCATCTGCGTAATTCGAAGCGCCCAATATGTGGCTCACTTAATTTGGGTCCAGTTAATAAAAGCTTATCTGACTGAAGGTGCTCAAATGTCCAGTTGAATCAGGACAGGTCACATCTGAGGTGTGAGTGCGTTTTCACAAATAGCGCAGCCCTCACAGTCGCTGTCCTCGGCTGCCACGTCTCCCTTCTTCAGGGTCATATGCTGAGAGATGTGAGCAGACACTGCCCCCTTGATATTCCTCTTCTGTCTTTGTGTGGGATGCTTGCTTCCGTTCGTCCTTCAGTTGCTACGATGCTGTGTAAATTCCCCAGTTTAGCCAGACAAGAGAGTTTGATGTGACCCAGTGATCTGGAGGTGGCCTTTCCGTCTGTAAAAACCACACAGATTGAACTGAGACATTAGGAGCTTACCAAGTTTCTGCCTCCTGGAGCCTGTCCAGCGCCTCCTTGCATGGCCCAAGATGCTGTCCCTACCAGCTCGAGTTTCACTCTCGAGGTGCTCCGTCTCGTTCGGAACACCAACTTAAAACTTAGCAAGTAGAGTTCATTTTAGGTAAGCTTTCCAAAGAGGTTCTCTTTCTTGTTGGGTAAAAATAATTTGGAATCATGCTAAGTATTTTGTGCAGAGAAGGGTCTCCTGACATTTGCATATTTCTGCGTGCTGGAAATTGAAGGCACATTGCCACAGCTGTGGGGTTCCGTCACATGGTTGCTTTGGTATTACGTTCAAAATAGACTCCCTGCTTGCGTGTCAGTTTGGGCGATGATTTAGTGTAGTAAGTTGCAGATACCTACGGACTGGGCCTCTATTCAGTTTGCCATTTCAATCCATTGTATCCAGCAACCTGGATATGTTTGCCAAATATCCTCAGACAACCCTTCTTTCTTTCCTTTTGCTAATAATATTATGTGTTTATGCGGTATTTTGTTTTGCATTTCCACCAAGGTTAGAAAGGTATTTATTAAAATAACCAGAAACTCATGACAGTTCGGAGTAGTTGTTGCAGTGAACTTATTATTGATCTTCTATTTTATTTCTCATATGGAAAAAAAAAATCCATAGTTTATCCCAAAGCAGTGTGTATATGTGTGTGGGGGAACATGGTGGGGGGCGGTATCGTATGGTATGTATTTGTGTGTGTGGTGTGTGATGTGTATATTGCGTGTGTGGTGTGTATGTCTGCTGGTATGGGGTATATTTGTGTTGTGTGTGCATGTGTGTGGTGTGTGTGTGGTATCGTATTGTGTATATTTGTGGTGTGTGTATGTGTATGTTATATGGTGTATGTTTGTGGTGTGTGGTATATATGTCTGGTGGTATGGGGTATATTTGTGTGTGTGTGGTGTGTGTGTGTGTGGTGTGGTATGGTGTATGTTGGTGGTATGTGTGGTATGCATGTCTGGTGGTATGGGGTATATTTGTGTGTGTATGTGTGTGGTGTGTGTGTGTGGTGTTCTATGGTGTATACTTGTATGTGTGGGTGTATGGTGTGGTATGGTGTATGTTTATGCAGTGTGTGTGTGTGTTTGCATTTATGTGCGTGCATTGGGAGTTGAGCCTAGGCCTTGTGTGCTAAACTTGTACTGGACCAATGGCTTCTATCTGCAAGTTCCCCAAATGACTTTACTGCTTTGACACTACTGTGATGGTTGGTAAAATCGGATATAACAATGTTGTGGTAGATAGTCTTGCCTGATTCTTGGGGTTTTTGAAACGTACAGTTACACTTAAGAGCTCTTAGGTTCTCCTCTTAGGAAATGCTAGCATTTGACTGGAGCAGTTAGAATCCCAGTTGCTAGCTGCAGGTGTGGTCCTAAGTGTTGACAGCAGAGAAGTCCAGGGCCTGGGCTTTGGACCGGGCAAACTCATTCAAGAAGCAGATGATGCAGTGATAGCTCTTGTTCTGTTTCCACTTCTTCAAGACGAGCATGAACGGCCCCAGTGAGATGGTGTGGTTGGTAAAGGTGCCGGATGACTTAAGTTCAGTCCCTGGACTCAGGTGGTGGGAAGAGAGAAACAGTTCGTGTAAGTTTTCTCCTGACTTCCACACGTGCGCTGTGACTGTGACCTCCTTCTGTAACTCAGTCAACAAAATGAGCGTAATTAAATTTTATTTTCATGAAACAAGCATGATGAGGCTAAGCAAAAACCTGAGCCTCAGAGGGCTTGCCAGGGACTGCTTTCCTGAGGGTGTGGCTTTCCAGTAGAGAAGTGAGAACCAGTGGGCCTTCAGCAGCCAACACTGGAAGCCCTGGTCAGGGAGGAGCCTGTCCTAAGTGCAGAACAGCACAGAGAAAGGCTGAGCAACGGTGCCCAGGTAGACAGAGCAAGCTTAACTTGGCAGGGCATGATCACTGTGGCTTGGCTTTTTCACTACACCGTAAACTATCCTGTGTGGGAGATGCTTTTCAAGTGGTTCGAGCTAACCGTACTCTGGGGATGGAAGGACTCCGTTCCTTTCAGCGCTGAGATTATTTGCTGCTTTTTCCTGAGATGTAAGTTGTGTAGCATCTTTGGTTGCCTGGTCATTGCTGTGTGGAGCTTGGAAGCGAATCGTCTCACTGGCTGGCGTGGTTTATGTTGTGGCTGAGAGAAAAGCAGTTGTCTGTTACCTGTGTGACCACCTCAGATCAGCGATGGGATATTAGAGTCTTCCTTCCCCTTGTCTTTGGGCTAAATTGTTACTTTCACAGAGATCTTCACGCATTCTCTTGCCTCCTTTATTTTTAAACCATAGCAGACAGGTCTAAGGGGTAAACAGCTTCTGCAAAAGGAGACGTTCTATTAGGATTTTATCTCCTATCAGTTTCAGGGAAGAAGTCTGATGGCTTGTGAAATTAAGTTCACTCCTGCTTTGGATAGCACTGGGTTCGAGCAAGTGTGTTTTAACCTGGAGTCTTTGTCTTCAGTTTCCAACACTGATTAAATGAATGAGTTGACAACGCAGAGAGATTCCTCTCTCTGACCCTGGCTCTAGCCTCACTTTGGATCAGCATTCTGTTTACTGACATCCTCCAGAAAGATCCAGTAACCAGCATGCCTGTGAGAGAGATGTATTAATGCTGTGGCCCCGAGGGTGCTGAGGGTCTGAGAAACAAAGGATCTAATCTCTTAACTGTGATTTCTAGGAACTTCAGCCATCCAGCTTACATTAACTGTTAGAACCTAGGAAACCTTTGACCTATTAAATCTAATATTAAGAATAACTATAAAATTCTGATCTCTGTGAAATGTTTTGCTATTATATATCATACCTTACATTTATTAAAGTAAATGGAATTTTGTAGCTCAAATTAAATAAATATTTTATGAACTCATTCTTACTCCTAACCCGAATATGTGTTAATCTTAGTATGGAAAGCAACTTTCTTTGATTAACTCTCGATATTAGTTGTATAGGCAAATGAACTTTTATTAGACTTTCTTAAAGGTGATATGTAAATCATGTTTCTGTAGAATGTCACAATATGAATGCAGAGTCTTTACAATGTCTTGGGCTCATAAGTCTTCATACCTACGTATCATAGTTGGCGATTTTTAAATAACTAGATTATCATCATAATTCGAGGGAATGAGAACTGTAAGGAAAACTGAAGTTAGCCCTTGTTTCTGGTGATGCCTTGAAGGCTGAGACACTCGGGTAGAGCGATGGACAGCCCCGTTTAAATAAGGCTAAGACTGGTCCTTAGGGCACCCTCCCTACATGGAATTGCCATCATCTTGGGTCTCTTTCATCGTGTGTGTCAGGGAAAGAGCACCACGAACATCTGTTGCGAAGCAGTCATGGGGCTTCCTACACTTCCCTAGTTCCCACAAGCTTGTCTATCAGGTCATCGGGGGCTGCGAGGAGACTGAGGCTACTCATGTTTACCCAAGGGAGAACAGTGGATCAGATAAGCTGCCGACCATATGCTGCTGCAGGGGGACCCCACTCCACAGAGCTGGCATATTGAAGCTGTTGGTTTACAAAGTGAAATGAGAGAAAAACGGAGTTTTCACCTTGGTTTTAAAGTTCTTTTGTTGTCCAGACACTTGAACGTGTCTGTGAGCATCTCTGAAGGCTTGTAAAAAGATAGCATGGTCACTAAGGGCCTTTTCCTGGGGGTTGGGGCTGGAGGTGGTTATGTGTCATGATGACTTTGTGCCCCAGTGGTTTGTGGGTGTAGATCAAAATGCTGTGATCTGGATAAATGCCCTTGAGGAGATTTTATCTTAAAGTAGTAAAAGAGCTGATACTAATGCCTCTTGTGCCTTCACTGATCTCAGACTAGGCTCTCACTGGCTGTAAAGGCCATGTGGTTGATCTCCTCTGTGTGGCATGAGTAGAGGCCCGACCTCTTGTTGCAGAAGAACAAAACTGAAGGGCTGAAGTTGTGTAACTTTGGCCTTGCTTTCCTTTCCCTTCCAGAACTGACAACAAGCAGCATTGTTCCAATCACCTTGGGACCCTGTGATTTTGAGGAAACTGTCTTTCATTAAAATATGGCATCTGGAGCATTAGTGTCTGTCTTAGTCAGTGCTCTGTTGCTGTGAAGAGGCGCCATGACCACGGCAACTCTTACAAAATAAAGCATTTAATTGGGACTTGCCTACAGTTTCAGAGGCTTGGACTACTGTCACCATGGTGGGGACCTTGGTGGCACATTGGCACACAGTGCTGGAGAAGTAGGTGAGAGTTCTACACCTGGGTCTGCAGGCAGCAGGAAAAGAGAGAGCCGCTGGGCCTGGCTTGGCCTTTTGAAAACTCAAAGCCCATCCCCAGTGACACACTCCTCCAACAAGGCCACACCCCCTTAATCCTTCTAAAGTAGTGCTACTTCCCTGATGACTAAGCATTCAAATAGAGGATTCAAATACATGAGCCTTTAGTGACCATTCCTATTCAGACCATCATTTCCCTGAGGCGGACTTCAAGTCTGTACCATGGACTGCGCAAACTCCTGGAGGCTCACGCAGTTCAGTACTTTGTGTCCAAATCTAAGGAAACAAAAACAGCTATGAAATTGTCTAGGTATGGTAAAAAGTATGCCTATGATTTTAAGAAGGCTCTAAGTTTAACTTACTAAAAAGCAGGGAAAGGGGAAAAGTCCTAGCAATACTCTTCTTCATCTAGTTTTTATAAAGTTTTCCTTGGGATGTAGACTCAGTTTGTTACAACTCTCTGGAACTTTCCACGTATTAAATGCATTCTCGTGTGATAATAAAATGCACGATACACTTCCCTACTGTGTGCACCATGGTCTTATCAGCATCCCACAGGTTTGCTTTTTTTGTCCAAACGAGAACACTTTAGCACGAGGATGCTGTGGGATTGGTCCACTCTTGAAGCTGGGCCTTGACAGGATGGAGGCGGAGTTCGGGCATCAGGGCGCTTATTCCCATGTCCTTTGTTGACTGTTATCACAACCTGCTGTGGGAAATGGCAGGAAAGTGTTCTAGCAGGGTCTGGTGCTGTATAATCTGAACACATGGAAGCTGGAGTCGAGAGTTTTAAATTCAGTGCCAGCTTGGGCTACATAATGAGTTTGAGAGGAACCCGGGCTGTGCAGGGAGCCTGCATCGAGACACCTGATTGCCTTGTTTTGTTTTCTTTTATCAGTCTTCATTGCTTGTTTTTCTCCTCTCTCTCTCTCACTCTCTCACTGTTGGAAACAGTTGTTAATTTTAAATATTTTGATCATATTCTTCCCTTCCCCCAAGTTCTTCAGAGCTGCTGCTTCTCCCTACCCACCCAACTTTAAGTTCTTTCTCAAAAAAGCAGACAAAACCCAACGCAACAAAAATCCCTCCAAACCAAGAAAACAAAATAAAACACCGCCATACAAGAAATAAAAACAAAACATAGACAAACTGTAACCGAAGCACACAGAAAAGTGTGGAGTCTATTGGCCAACTACTCCTGAACATGAGGCTTTCCCTGGAGGGATTATACCCAGTGTCACTCTGTTGGAAAAAATTGATTTTTTTTCCCTCTCCCAGTGTTTATAAATGACATTTCAATTAACATTTAACCTAGTGGCTAGGTATTCATTCGTTTCTTAAAAATATAACAAAGTCTAATGTAAAGCAAAAACTATGACATCGAAGTTGGACAAGACAAACCAGCAGAAGGAAAAGAGCCCAAGGGAAGGGCACAGGAACCAGAGACCCACTCGTTGGCAGACTCAGGAATCCTATAAAAGCACTGAACTGGAAGCCATAATATATGTAGAGAGGACATGGCAGTGTCGGCCCTGTGCGTGCTGCTTCAGTCTCTGTATGGGAGCTCATACGAGCTTTGCTCATACTGATTCAGAAGGTCTTGTTTGCTTGGTGTTCTCCATCCTCTCTGGCTCTTCAGCTCTTTCAGTCTCCTCTTTCATGGTTCCCTGAGCTCTGAGGGGAAGGATTTGATGGAGACATCCCATTTAGGGCTGAGTGTTCCAAAGTCTCTGAGTCTGTGTAATTTCTGGTTGTGGGTCTCTAGAGTTGTTCCCATCTGCTGCAGGAGGAAGCTTCTCTGATGGTGGCTGAACATGGCACTGATCTATGAGTGTAGCAGAATATCATCGGAGTCATTTTATCACTATATATTTTTTTCTTTTAGACCAGTATTATTTAGTGTTGCCCTGGGCTATCTAGTCTCTGGTTCGTGGTCACCCAAGCAGTGTCTGGTATGGGTTACGTCTCATGGAGTGGGCCTTAAGTCCAGTCCGTTGTTGGCCGGTCACTCCCACAAGCTTTGTGCCACTGTCGCTCAGCACATCCTGCAGGTGGTGCACCGCTGTACATAAAGGGTTTGTGGCCGGGCTGGTGTTTGCTCTTTTTGGTAGCATGCAGAGTTCCTTCCTGTACCAAAGGCACTGCAACATAGAGGCGAAAGCTCTGCGTAGGTACCAGCTTCACGTCTCCGTATTCAACGAATTGTGTAGGTGTTGTCTTAAGCAATGAGGCCTTGCTGTCAGTTAGTGGAGAACAACCCATAACCTTGCCTGTGTTTGGGGATTCTCGTGGGGCCCCTTTGACTAATAACTCAAATAGATGTAACCAAATCCTGACACTAGAAGCTTCATTTGGTGACAAGGAAAAGTGTGTGTGTGTATGTATGTGTATGTATACATAATATATATACACACATATATGTGCGTATACTCACACACACACATACACATATATATATATACATATGTTAGGAAGTGTCTTGGTTAGGGTTTCCATTGCGCTGAGGAAAGACCATGACCAAAACCCAAGTGAGGAGAGAAGGGTTTATTTGGCTTACACTTCCGCATTGCAGTCCATTATTGAAGGAAACCAAGACAGGAACTCACGCAGGGCAGGAACCTGGCGACAGGAGCTGATGCAGAGGCCATGGAGGGGTGCTGCTTACTGGCTTGCTCCCCATGGCTCACTCAGCCTGGTTTCTTATAGAACTCAGGACCACCAGCCCACGGATGGCACCACCCACAACATGCTGGTTCCTCCCGCATCAATCACTAATTAAGAAAATGCCCTACACGCTCGCCTGCAGCCCGAGCTGTGGAGGCATTTTCTCAATTGAGAGTCCCTTCTCTCCGAAGCTTGCCTCAAGGTGACATGAAAGTAGCCAGCACAGGAAGTTTCCACTGTGTTAGCTTTTCATACTACCCCTCAAATGACCCTCAATTTTAGCGATCTCTCTCCATATTCCCTTCTACACCTATCCTTCTCCCCCTCCTGATTGATCCTTCCATTACAGCTCTCCCCCTCCATCCATATCCATCCTGTTTCTCTTTGCTAACAATATCTCTTTCCCCTGTAGTTCTGTGGATTGCAGCTTGGTTATTGTTGGCTTCACAGCTGATATCTGCATATAAGCGAATACACACCATGTTTGTCTTTCTGAGTCTGGGATATTGCCTCACTCAGGATGGTTTTTTCCTTTTCCCAGTCTATCCATTTGCTTTCAAATTTAACGATGTCATTTTTTTTTTGATGGCAGAGTAGTACTCCATTGTGTAAATGTACCACATTGTCTTTATCGATTCTTCTGTTGAGGGACATCGAGGTTGTTTTCAATTTCTGTAGAGTATCCGTGAACCTGGTCGAGCAAGGTTCCTGTGACAGGATGAAGCATCCTTTGGATTATCTGCCTACTGAGTTTTCGTGAGTTAAATTTGTATCCAGCCTCTTTACTGAAAACATTTATCAGCTATAGGAATTTCCTGGTAGAATTTCTTTTTTTGTTCACTTATGTATACAATCATATCATCTGCAAATCACGGTACTTTGACTTATTTCTTTCCAATTTGTATCCCCCTGATCTCCTTCATCTGTCTTACTGCTCTGGCTAAGACTTGAAGCACTAGAGGAATAGGTATGGAGAGAGTGGACTTGCTTTTCATTTCTTTCCCTGTAAGTTGATGTTGGCTATGGGCTTGCTGTAAGCTTCCTTTATCGTGTTGAGGTATGTCCCTTGCGTTCCTAATCTCTCCAGGACATTTATCATGGTGTGGTGTAAAAATTTTTGCCACGGGCCTTTTCCACATCTAATAAGATGACTACGTGTTTTTTGTCCTTCAGTTTGTTGTATGGTGGATTACATTGATTTTTGTGTCACTACAATGAGTGGCGATGAAGCCTACTTGATCATGGTGAATGATCTTTTTGATGTGTTCTTGGATTCCGTTTGCAAGTATTGTATTGAATATTTTTGCATCTATGTTCATAAGAACATTTCGCATCTATGTTCATAATTGGTCTATAATTCTTTCTTTGTTGGGTCTTTATGTGGCTTGGGTATCAGGGTAACTGTGACCTCGTAAAGTAAATTGGACAATGTTCCTTCTGTTTCTGTTTTGTGGAATAATTTGAGGAGCGTTGGTATTAGCTTCTTTGAAAGTCTGGTAGAATTCTGCCCTAAAACCATCTGGCCCTGGGCTTTTTTTTTGGGGGGGGGGACTTTTAATGACTACCTCTATTTCACTAGGGGTTGTAGGTCTGTTTAGATTACTTATTTGATCTTGATTTAAGTTTGGTAAGTGGTATGTATGGAGAAAATTCATTTCTTTTAGATTTTCTAATTTGGCGGCGTGCAGGTTTTTAAAGTATGTCCTCATGAGTCTCTGAATTTCCTCTGTATCTGTTGTTATGCCCCTCTTTAAATTCTTTCTCTACCTTTTATTTAATTTGGATAAGTATTTGTAGATCTTACTGGTTCTTTTTTTAAAGAACCAACTCTTTGTTTGATCAGTTATTTGAATTTTTGTTTTGTTTCTGTTTTATTGATTTCAGCCATGGGTTTGATTGTTATTTGCTGTTCTTGTGGGTGTGATTTCTTCTGTTTGTCTGAGCGCTTCCAGGTGTGCTGTTAAGTTGCTAGTACGAGATCTCTCCAGTTTTTTTTATGCAGGCACTTGGTGCTATGAACTTGCCCCTTACAACTGCTTTCCTTGTGTCCCATGGGTTTGTGTAAGTTGTGTATTCATTTTCATTCAATTCTGGAAACTATTCAGTTTCTTTATTTCTGTCTAGACCCATTTTTCAATTCAGTAGAGAGTCTTTCTGTTTCCATAAGTTTGAAAACTTTCTGTTGTTTCTGTTGTTGCTGATGTCCAGCTTTAACCTATGGTGGTCTGATAGGATGTTACTTCAGTTTTCTTGTATCCATTGAGACTTGCTTTGTATATGAGTTTGTAGTCAACTTTGGAAAAGTTCCATGACCTGCAGAGAAGAAGGTATGTTCTTTTGTATTTAGATAAAATGTTTTGTAAATATCTGCTAGGTCCATTTGGTTTGTAACATCTGTTAGCTCCAGTATTTCTCTGTTTAGTTTTTGTCTGGATGACCTGTCCATTGGTGACAGTGGGGTACTCAAGTCTGTCACTATCAGTGTGTGTTTAAAATATAGTGGCGTTTCTTTTACAAACTTGAATGCCCTTGAGTTTGGGGCATCAATGTTATGAATTTGAAATGCCATCTTGGTGGATTTTTCCATTGGTGAGTAAGTATATAGTGTCCCTCCCTATCTCTTGTGATTAATTTTGAAGTGTATTTTATTAGATACTAAAATGGCTACACCAACTTTTTTTCTTAGGTCCATTTTCTTGAAATATCTCTTTCCAACCCTATACCATGAGGTGATATCTATTCTTGATGTTAAGGTGTGTTCTTGGATGCAGCAGAAGTATGGATCCTGTTTTTGAATCCATTTCAGATTTTTAGTGTCTTTTTATTAGGACTTGGGAATTGAGACTGTTGATGTTGAGAGATTTGATTTCAATGATGAATGATTGTTGGTTCTTGTTATTTTTGTTGTGGGTGGTGATGATGGTAGTAGTCTCTTTGTGTGTGTGTGTGTGTGTGTGTGTGTGTGTGTGTGTGTGTGTGTTTGATTTTGTTGTTCTGGGACTTTTTATTCCTTGTGTTTTCTTGGATGTAGTTAACCTCTTTAGGTTGGAGTTGACTTTCTAGCACCCACTTTCTGTAGGGATAGATTTGTGAAAAGACGTATTTTAAACTGGCTTTATCACAGAATGTCTTATTTTCTCCATTTAGAGTAATTGAAAGTTTTGCCGGTCTGACATCTGTGGTCTCTTAGAGACCATCACATCTGCAGCATCACATCTGCCCAGGCCTTTCTGACTTTGAGAGTCTTCTTCATTGAAAGTTAGGTGTAGTTCTAACAGGTCTGCTTATACATGTTACTTGTTCTTTTTCTCTTGGCAGCTTTTAGTATCCTTTCTTTGTTCTGTGTGTTTAGTGTTTTGATTCTTGTTTGCTGAGGAACTTTGTTTCCTGGGTCTTGGAGCTGGCTTTCTTCGTCTAAAAATATTACTATTATTTTTAGATTTAGTCTTTCACAGTGCGCCAGATTTTCTGCATGTTCTGTGCCAGTTTTTAGATTTAACATTTTATTTGATCATTGTATCCACCCATCTCTTTTATTGTGCGTTCAGTATCTGAGATTCTCTCTTCCATCTCTTGTATTCTGTTAGTGAAGCTTGCCTCTGTAGTTTCTGTTCAAGTTCCCACATATTTTACTTCCAGATTTCCCTCAGTTTGGGTTTTCTATATTGATTCTATTTCCATTTTCAGGTCTTGAACATTTTATTCATTTCCTTCCACTGTTTGGTTTTTCTGCGTGTATTTAAGGGGTTTATTCATTTCCTCTTTAAGCACCTCTATCATATCATACAGGCTGTTTTAAGGTATTTTACTTGTGCTTCAGCTATGTGGGAATACTCAGGCCTGCTGTGGTAGGGTTGCTGGGCTCTAGTGGAGTTGTCTAGGCTTCTGGGATCAGAAAGATTGAATTTCTAGGTGCGAATATCTGATCTTGTCTCTGTCAGGTGAGTATTTTCTTTGTTGGTTTGTTTCCTCTCTGTTCATAATAGTGTAGTGGCTGTGTGTTGCCTGTAGGAAACATTTCTGGGGTCTTGATAAGTGTGGGCCTGGGTATTCTGTGTAAAATGTGTTTCTGGGTATTGGGACATGAGATTTAGGAATGGGGAGGAGTTGGGGGGTGTTCACAGGAATGAGGAAAGCAGGAAGTTCCACCAGGATCTGCTTAGTCCCCTGGGAATAGGGGCAGAGAGTGAGGAGAGGCCACAGCAGGAGTCTGCTACAGAGCTGGGGATGAGACTTGGGGCTGGACTTGAAGGAATAATGGGAGACTTGAAGATCTGCAATTAGTCTACCTGTTTCCATGACCAGAGTGGCCTGTAGGCTCCCAGGGAGCGCCTGCTCACATTGGGAGCTGGGATGTCTGAGGAGGGGTGGGGGGGTGGGAGTCGGGGGAAGATCTGTGGGATCTACTGGAGGTGAGACGGGACAGACTGCTGCAGGTGTTCTGCTGCAGGGGTGGGGATGAGACTGCGGATTGGACTTGGAGGGGTGGAGGGAGAGGTGAAGAAGCGCAGTTAGCCTACGTTATTCCCTGGCTGCAGTCAGCCCTCACTGTTACTCTGAGCCTCTGACTTGCATGTTTTTAAAACGGATGTTGTAATGCTCTTACTGCGCTAGCTGTGGTCAGCTCACTGGCCGTGCTTGGCTTTGGAGGGTATGGCCCATGAGTCAGGAATGCCTTTCAACATTTTAAATGGTTGAAGGAAACTAAAAGAATACTTTGTAACCCATGAAGACGGTGCTAAATTCAACTTTCAGTTTATGTGAAGTTTCTCTTTCACATAGCCGTGTGCATGGCTATCGGGGCTGTTCTTGTGACTAAGACCTCATGGCCAGCAAAGCCTAAAGTATTCATTAGCTGGGTCTTTTGGGGGGGAAAAAAAAAACAAAAAAAAAGCTGACCGGACACTCTGCTGGCCTTTTCTCTGATATGGAGCAGTCTTCTAGACTCCTGGGTGGCTCTAACTTTTACTTACAGTTATCTTCAGTCACTAGTGTTTGCTTTATTTCCCCTAAGAGTTTTGAGAACTCCTTTAACAATATGTTCACCAAATATCAACTGTATAAACCTGAGCCCCTAAGACAAAAATCCTGAAAAGTCATAAGACAGATGCTCGCTAACATCTTCAGATGTTTTATCGATAGTTACACGTTGAGATTAATACCATTCCAGAGATATGCTGAACAGCTTCTTCTAAACATCCCCTTTACTTCCCTGTGGCTCGCTGTTTTTCTTATTTTCCACAACGGTCATTCCAGCCTGTAGTTGCAAAGGCTTGGGGGTACAGTCAGCGGTCAGGTGCTTGCTTAGCGTGTGCAAGGTCCTTGATTCGATGTGCACACCCAGATCTAAATTAATAAATAAATAATTAAATAAATAAATTCTGGGCCATGCCACATGGACGCTTTTTGTGCCAGCTCCTGCCTTCTCACAATGTTTATTGCTCTCTAATTTATACATAAAAGGTCCCTAATGACCCACATTCATCTCTGTTCCCCTCTCTTGTTTCCAAGGGAGCATCTCAGAGCAGCTCTCCCCTCCCTCTCTGCCCTATTCCTCTAGTTAGCAGACTCTTAACCCCGTGTCTTCCCCCTTTTGCATGTTTCCCTTTCTGCACAGGCCCATTCCCTCCTTCCGTGAACACACAGATGTCCTTACTCCCAAATGCCACTTGCTCTCCCAGTTGTCATTGGGTTCCTCCTAGCTCCAACCACACTTCTCCTGACTCTCCTAGTCCAGCCTTCTTCATCTCCTGTCTGCTCAGTCCATTAGTAGTTTGTCCGTCTTTCTCCAGAAAGATGTTCACTAGGGTCTGCATTGCCTTGGCCTGTAGCCTGTCTCTTAGTCTTCCTCCAAGACCCCTCTGTGACAGCTGCTGTTGCTCCCGAGCCAACTCTTCCCTCCTAGACATCTTTGTTTTGCTTTGTCTTTTTGTCTTACAGCAACCTTCGACCCTCTTGTGTGCTCCAAGGTGACTTTTCTCTGCATAGCTATTCTCCACCTCTTACCCCTTTTCACTCTGTTAGCCCAGGATGGACTAGAACTCATGATGATTCTTCTGCCTTCATCTCTCAGGTGCTTGGCTCCATATGTCCATTCTAAAATTACTCTCCGCTGAAATCCCTTGTCTTTCCCTGTCGTTCTTCCCAGGTGAGCTCATTCACATCGATGGTTTCCCCTTCATCCAGCACCTGCTTGTTGGGGTTTTCTGCACCTGTTCTGCTGTCCTCTCCTGAATCCGAACCCCGTCCTGGGCACCCACACGCGGGTCCGTCCAGTGACCGCCTCAGCTTGGCTCAGCTTTGCCTTTTGATTTCATCATGTGTCTCTCATGTTGTTTGTTTCAGTGGATGACATCACTGCTTCCCTTCTCCATTCCCATGTCCTCTGGTAGTGGATATCTCCACTTCAGTTCCGACCAGGTGTTCTGAGCATGCTTTAGCGAGGACCGTCTCTCGCTAGATCTGCTGGGGAAGCCTCCTTAGTTGTTCTTCCAGTCATCAGTGTGTGCCGTTTAGTTCATCTGCATGGCTCTCATCATGAAATGCATATCTAATTGTGCCTTTCAGCTTGTCAAAGTCAGAATCCGGCTGTGTAAGTGTACAGAATGTATAAGGCCGAGAGTCCAGCTGTGTAAGTGTACAGAATGTATAAGGCCGAGAGTCCAGCTGTGTAAGTGTACAGAATGTATAAGGCCGAGAGTTCAGCTGTGTAAGTGTACAGAATGTATAAGGCCGAGAGTCCAGCTGTGTAAGTGTACAGAATGTATAAGGCCGAGAGTCCAGCTGTGTAAGTGTACAGAATGTATAAGGCCGAGAGTCCAGCTGTGTAAGTGTACAGAATGTATAAGGCCGAGAGTCCAGCTGTGTAAGTGTACAGAATGTATAGCCGAGAGTCCAGCTGTGTAAGTGTACAGAATGTATAAGGCCGAGAGTCCAGCTGTGTAAGTGTACAGAATGTATAAGGCCGAGAGTCCAGCTGTGTAAGTGTACAGAATGTATAAGGCCGAGAGTCCAGCTGTGTAAGTGTACAGAATGTATAAGGCCGAGAGTCCAGCTGTGTAAGTGTACAGAATGTATAAGGCCGAGAGTCCAGCTGTGTAAGTGTACAGAATGTATAACGCCGAGAGTCCAGCTGTGTAAGTGTACACAATGTATAAGGCCGAGAGTCCAGCTGTGTAAGTGTACACAATGTATAAGGTAGAGAGTCCAGCTGTGTAAGTGTACACAATGTACAATGCAGTGACAATGGGTGCCAATCCAGTGTCTTTAGGCCCAGCTCCTCTCTCGTACGCCATCAGCCTTGGCCTAGACACGTGCCACTCCAGGCTGCATACTGCTCTATGGTGCCTCTGTACTTCATCGATGTGCTCTCATTCTAGAATGGCATCTTGTCACACAGAGCCTCGTCCACTGCCCAGGGCCCTTTTTAAACTTCACATCTCCTCACTGTCTGAACGTCGTTCCTAGTGTCCGTCTCCCTGTGCTCCACTGCAGTTCTGCTTGGCTTTGTTTCTGTGGCTGCTTGCGTCCCTTCTGTAATAGCTGCTTTTTGGGGTTGGAGTGGGAAGGAAGGGTGAGCATTTCCCATGTTTTATTCATCTCGGTGTCTACGGCATCTGGTACTTTACAGCGTGATAGTGGGTGCCCACTCAAGAGAAGGGAGAAAGGGATTTTAAAAAGCCGGTGGGAGCATAAGGGCTAAGCAGAATTCCCAGCATGAGTGGGGAGCAGTGTTTCTATGAGAAGATTCAGTAGCCACTGGAGACTGACCTTTAATGCTTTCTGTGTCTCTTGGCAAAAACTGAATGGCTGTGAATGTGTTTTGTAAATATTGATGGTATGAATCATTCTGTAGCCCGCCCACCTGACTGCCTGCTTTCTCTCTCTCTCTTTTTCTCTTTCTCTCCCTCTCTCTCTCTCTCTTTCTCTCTGTTTCTCTCTTCTCTCTCTCTCTCTCTCTCCCTCCCTCCCTCCCTCCCCCTCTCTCTCTCTCTCTCTCTCTCTCTCTCTCTCTCTCTTTCTTCCTTCATTCCCCCGTCCTCCCTCCCCCTTTGCTTTCTTTAGGCCAGAGTTCACAGGACTTTGCTTACAAAGATTGAAATGACAGTTGGCCAGCTCCACAAGGCAAAACCATAGGAAATGACGGGGAATATAAACTTAGCTGGTTGAGAAGAGAGGCCATGAGCAAAGAGATACAAGATTTTGACTTCTTTAGAAAAATGAGTCTGTGTAAAGTTCAGAAAATTTGCTGTTAGTTTTTTACTAAGCATTTTAATGTCTGAAGAGCCAACATGGGCTGTTTTAGCATGCTTCAGTTTGAGCAGCGCCTTTCGAAACCCTTCTGGAATGCCACTGATTCTCGATCATCACCTGCTGCCTTTGAGTGGCGAGTCGGAGGCTGGTGAGTTGAGTTCACAGTGTCTGCATGCGGCAGCTTTGCCTCTGCCTTTAGCTGCAGTGCAGCAAGAGAGAGGTCAGGGTTACCGCAGTTAGAAATGTGGAGCACCGTGGGTCTCATCTAGGGGGATCAAGGCTCTGTCCTCCGGGGCTTCCTCACCTGATCAAACAACACAGATGTTTCGTAATCGACAGCAGCGTGTGTGTGAATCCTTCTGCCGGGATCGAAGTTCTGAACTCATTCAGAGATGTTAGAAGATGCTGGCCTTTCAAGCCCACATTTCGAGGAAGCCTTCTTGGCCTTTTGTGTGTTCTACTGACAACTGGCTGGTGTTTTCGTTTTAACTGTGCAGCCCAGAATCCTTGTAGTTACCCTAGACAGTGACTCCCACGTAGCTAGTTTTTAACAGACTGGTTTCCCCAGTCACAGATCCTCACTGTTAACAATATAAAAATTATTAGCCGGGGGTCACACGATGAATACTGATTAAGTTCAGTGATTAGTTGTTACTTAGGAGTACCGGGGAAGTGTTCTTTCTACAAGCACGTGTTTTTGTTCCCCACTGAGCCTATATACCACTGGCTTGCAATGTCCGATTATATTCACCTTTGTCTTCAAAGACATTATGCTCAACACTGTTATTTTAAGTTTAAGGAACTGGATAAAATAGAGTAGCTCTCAAACTGGGAGAAGTAAGATGCTTTTCAAGGAAGTAGATATTCGTCAGTTTACCATGTTTAATGTAAATAGAGTGTGCTAACCTCTCCTCGGTTCCCAAATGGCTTAAAAGCTTCTGGAGAGAAGCTTATCTCTGTATGAGTAGAAAATATGAAAATGGTTGTTGATAGAATATTTGATAGTATTAGTCGTTTTCTTTGCTTTTTTGTTTACGTGCATGTGTGCGTGTCTGTGTGTCTATGCGATTGCATGTCATGCGTGTGTCAGTCTGTGGAGGCCAGAAGAGGGCGTCGGATGCCCTGGAGCCGGAGTTCCGGGTGGTTGTGACTCACTGGACACAGGTGCTGGGACTCAAACTCAGGTCCTCGGGAAGAGCAGCCCCACACCATCTCTCGAGCCCCATCTTTCTTGATTTGTGAACTCTCGGTTTAGTGTGGAACTGACGTCTTGAGGACCGTCACTAAGATTGTAGTCAGAGCAGGTTTTCCTTGCTTGTGAATAGAGTCATGTGGATTCTTCAGTTCGATAATGCGAAGAGACGTGTACTCAGTAAAATCTCGATATTCCCTGTGTGAGCATGTGAGTGAGTGTGTGTGTGTGTGTGTGTGTGTGTGTGTCTAGGCAAAGATGAGTGAGGGAAGGTACGATGTCAGTGTTCTATGAAGTTCTCTGTTGTCCACACGATAATTCTCTGGGGCACGGGGCAGAACCTCTAAGTTCCTTCTGAAAGCAATAACCGTCTTCTGTCTTCCCGTGATCCTCTTTAGTGTCTTCACTGGAGGCCTTACCTAGGATTTTTTTTTTTTCCTTCATAGTTATGTACAGTCAGATATAATAAATGATTTCTTATTTCTTAAATGTTCATTTATTTTAAGTTTTTAAAGTATAAAGGTACAGAGAAAATAAGTGAGAAGACAACTTACCACATTTGATCTTTTTCCCCCCCAAGAGGTTAGACTTAAATGAGCAAACACAACCTGTATCTGTTAGTTTTTCTTATAGCTAGCCCTTTCCTTAAAGTAGGAGCAAAGGAATACTGTAGAGAAGTTTTTTGCCCATTTTCTGCCTTGGATAAGATTGTGTTCCTCCTCCTAAGGTCATTTTGGGGAAATCTGAGCAACAAACAGGTTGATATCTTTGGATTTAGAAAGCCACTCTACTGGCCGGGTGTGATGGCCTTGGCCTGTAATCCCAGCACTTTGGCCATAGAATCAGGACCAAGAGTTCAAGGCCAGCCTCGACTACATAGGAAATTTGAGGCCAGCATGTGCTGCATGGAAAAGACCCTGTCTCAAGAGAACGAACAAAACCAACCCCAAAGTCAAATAAGTCAGCCGAATTAGCTGAGTAGAGACATAGGCTGCCCCTCGGATGTCCCGTTTGGTTTGTTATTTATAGAAGTTGTTTCTGCTGCGGTGTTTCCATCTCCGCAGAGAGGAGTGAGGAGGAAATGTCCCTTCCACCTCTGCTGCCTTTCCCTCTCCCCCCGTCACAGCCTTGGGCACCAAGAGAGCAACATTGTTTTGTGAGATTGCCTACAATAATTCTCCTCCCTCTCCCTGAACGCCTAGCTGCTTGCTGAAGAACAATATAGAATGTTCTTCCTTGCAATAGATGCTATTTGTGTTCTTATTTGGGATGTTACTGTCATGGCCACAACAACTGTGCCACTGTGAGCGAGGCTGGGCACCATACCCGCTGTGCTGAATAATGAATACTGTTTACTTGTGATGCGCTGTCCCCTGCATCTGTGGGTGAGAACACGAAGTCATTGTGATTTGCCTGGCGAGCGATCCAACTTGTATAAAATATCATTGTCTGTTGAGCAAGTTAGCAGTCACAAAGGACTATTGACTTTGTTTTTTTCAATATAGAATCTGTAATGACAGACACCCAGGAATAGAGACTGAAGATGTAAGAACAGCTACCTGACGTGTGTGCTACGTATTAACCGCGACTTCACAGTATGTTTGGGGTGGGGGGTGTCAAGTAGAGTCTGTGTCTGCTCTGGCTCAGAGTAAGAACTGCTGAAGCACACTGGGACAGGTTGAAAGAGGGACATGCAGGGTCCACGTCAGTTAGGAACCAGACCGCATGGCAGTGTCTCCCAGGCAACCTGTGGATTCTGAATATATTACTGTGAACACAGTCTCTTTGCTGGCTTTTCTCACCTATGTAGGCAATACAACCATATTTATATAATTGAAGTAGTTCTCATATCCTGAGACTGCGGACTGAAGGAAGAGGAAGTATTCTACTCTTTTAAATGACGTTGATGGGCTTTTCCAGGATCCGCAGAATCCCAGTTTCACGCTCACTGTCTGCGCCGCGGTCCTCATCCGCCATTCCTCCCCATCCCCGGCGGCCATTCTCAGCACTTTCCAGCCATGAGTGCTCATTAGTGCTGGACCTTAGAAAGGCCCCAGGGATGCTTTTCGAACTCCCCTCTTCCCCTCTGACTTCTTTAAGTTTTGTCAAATGTTTAGAAAATATAAACGAGGTTGTTTCTCAAAATGAAATCTAACCTGATTGACATGTCAGTTTCCTCCCCTCTGCTTTAATATGACTAAATGATTGCCTTTGGGAAAAGTAGACTTTAACAACCATCATGCTTTGCCTGCTGTGAAGAGTCAGTCTTACAATTAACAAGGAGGAGGTAATTTTGGATGAGGGAAATAAACCAGTTAGAGTATGTGAGATAACTGAAGAATTACATAACGTGGTGTTATAGGCACAATTCCTTTGTTTTTTTTCAATTTCATATCAAAATAGTATTGAAATATTAGTCCGATAATATGCCTCTAAAAATTACACGCACAGCATTTGTTCTCTGCAGAAAATCCTCAGATTCTTATAAAAGAAAGGCGATCACTGGTAGCCTCTGCCGCCGCCCTCTAAACCAGCTGTCTTGCTGTGCTGATGCAGACAGCTTCCTATGGTTTGTGGACCGCTTCACCCAAAGCCTGCCTTGGACCCAAGGCCTTTGGAAACATAAGTCATTATGAATTTGTCTAACAATTCAAATTTCTGTATAATTTAAAAAAAAATAGGTTTATTTAATTTGTGTGAGTTGTTTCCTGCCTGTGTACCATGTCATGCCTAGTGCTTATGGAGGTCAGAACCTCTTCCCCAAGAACCGGGGTTGTGAATGGTTGTGAGCCCCCATCTGGGTGCCGGAAACTCAGGTTCTCTGTATGAGCACCAAGTGCTCCTAACTGCTGAGCCGTCTCTCCAGCCTCATCTATACAAAAAGTTTTGGTCAATATGTTCTGAAACTCACTGCATTGAAAGTGGACCATACAGTTTTTTTGAATGGCTAATATTAAGAACACGTCCCCAAACTTGTAGAAACTTCAAGTTTCCCTGCCCCCCTTTGGTATTGTTTGTTTTATGCAATCACAAAGCACTTAATTTTTTTTATTCAGAAATGGAAATTATTTCTAATGTAGAAACTCAAATTTTCCTATGTATACAGACATACTGGATTTAATCAGAGTGAGGCAGATTTGCTCTTTCTCAGTAGTTGTGTGAATGGGGCCTAACTCGTAAATGGCTGTGTTTACATATTTTTCCTTCGATAAATGGAAGTCAGTTAATGTATGAAAAGTTGATTTGTTTCCCTTCCTTACAATCTCCTCCTTTCTCCCTCTGATGAATCAGCGTCTGCCTCGTAGAGCTAACTGCTGCTGTTTTTGCTTCTGTGACAGCGAGCCGATGGCGGAGTCTCTTCTCTTCACCTGCCTCCCTGGCTTTCCCTTATAGTCCTGTTGCAAGACTCAGCCCTTATAGCAATGGCATTAGCACTCCCAGCTCCTCTAAAACCTCCAATAAAGCAATACTAACACCCGAAAGAACAGGTAATGTTTCAACCTCTCAGCCAGTGGCTTGCTTTGCTACTTGGTCATAAAACACGACTCACATAGCCATCTGCCACTGGAAAGCCTAGCATCGCAGAGGTTGCGCCTCACGCTCCCTCTGGGTACAGAAGCACACGCGTTAGTGTCCGTCTACGGCTGGGTCTCGCTCGTGCTTGGTAGACCGAGCGCCCTCTTTAGCAAAAGGGCACGTGTATGTACGTGTTCCCAAAAGCTTTACTGTGTAAGGTCACAGGGCTTTATGTCATTTTTCTGAGGAGTTTGTGTGTTCTGTTAGCTTTTTAAAGCCAGGCCTCAGGAGGGTTTTTATGAGGTCGGCATCACCATTGCCTGTGTTGTCTCTGCGTTGGTGTGGCTCCATCCCAATAACCCTGTCATCTGGCTCATTCACCTTAACCCATTGATCAATTTTCACTGGGTGCCAGCCACGCCCCCGTGATTACTCACTGGTCTAAATTACGAAGTTCTACGTACGTTTTTATGTAAATGTGTCTTATGCATGGCATTTCCCATTTACTGTGTCTGTTCTCTAAAAATGGACTAGGCTAAATCCGATTGTGAAATATATAATCCATTATTGCCAGAGACGAATGTCTGATTATCAATTAAAAGTATACCTGAAAAATGCACATGTATATGTCCTCAAACACCACACCCTTTTATTTTGCCATTGGTCTTTAGCGGACATTGCGGGGTGATTGTGTTTTCATTCTAGAAGTTGGATTTGTAAAAAAGAAAGCAGTAAATAAATTGCTTCATACTTAATGAATTATGAACATACAAAGATGGATTTATTGTCAAGTGGCAACATGTCAGTGTGTTTTGTGACATTATACAAACAAGAAAGATGGCACTTGTATGTGAATTGTGACACACATAACACTCATGCTTTCTCTAAACAAGAGCTTATGTCCTGTGTTTTAGGGTACACCTCCAGGGGCTCCCCTCTTAGTCCCCAGTCGTCTATCGACAGTGAGCTGAGCACGTCAGAACTGGAGGATGACTCCATATCCATGGGATATAAACTGCAGGACCTTACTGATGTTCAGATCATGGCTCGTCTGCAAGAAGAGAGTATGTTCTTTTTCATCGAGGGGTACAAGGTTGCCATTTGAAGTATGGGGGATGGGTTTTACGACTGCCGTGTTCCTCATGTGCTGGAGAGCATTGCATGTGTTAGGCATGCTGTGAGCATCACACTGGTCTACAGAGACCATAGGAGTAGAGATGTGTGTTCACCTAAAAATCTATACACGGCATTGTTATTTGCAGTAGTCCCTGTCTGTTACCTGTCTGTTGTGGTAAAACACCGGAACCACAGGTAACTTAGGGAAGAGAGTTTATTTTTGCTTACGGTTCCAGAAGGATGAGAGTCCATCAGGGCTGGGTGGAGGCATGCGGCAGCAAGCATAGCGTTGGGAGAAGGAAACCGAGAGATCAAGTCTTCAACAAGCAGGGAGCAGAGAGAGTGAACTGGAAGTCGGGCAAGGCTATGAGCTCTCAGGACCTGCCTGCAGAGATGAGCTCCTCCCAGCAGGGCTCACAGCTCCTAAAAGGCCCCCAACAGCACCTCCAACTGGTGATCATGTGTTCAAATGCCTAAGCCCATGGAAGACGTTTCTCGTTTAGACCACCAGTCTCTAACTGGAAAGTATTTAGATGCCCGTGAAATATTCGTCAGTAAACAGGAACAAGCCGTTGATAGGACAGCTTGGGTGGGATCCAGGGAACCAAAGTGAAAAAAACGATGATCACAAGAGATCCTGTGCAGCTTATCTATTTGTGTGACATTTTGAAATGATAGAACTTTAGAAGTGTAGGACAGGTTGGTGGGTTGGGGTGGGGGGAGGTCTTGGAAAGGAGAGGATGCCTGATGTGCTACCACAGGCTAACACAAAGGATTGTCACAGTGTAGAACTGTTCAGTATTTTGAATGGCATAAAAACATGTAGCTAGTATAATGATAAGAAACTTAATATTAACCTGCACATGCACGAGTAAACTGAAAAAAAAATCTGGATAAAATGGGTGGTTTATATCACTGTCAATGCCTTGATTATCATGCTAGTCAACAAACTTGCAAGACTGTTAGAAGCTGGGTAAATGGTGGTATTATTTCCTAAGGCTTTGTGGGAGTCTATAATCTTTAAAAAATTCAATTAAAGTGCATTAATATGCTCCAGGCTGAATAGCTGTGGGGTCTACTAGAAATGGAGCAGGTTACCAAGTAACTGTTTAAGTAATTCAGAGGCTTTGGTACTGTCCTTTAAGGGCACAGTAAGGTGTAGATCACAGAACTGGGCAAAGCTTGTTTAGAGGTTGTCTTTTAAGGCCAGCATAGGAGAAACGGTTACACACCCGTTTCCTGCTTTTATAATTAGTGAAGAGTGCTGTGACGAACATGTAATCCTTGTGGAGGATTTAGAAAGACACACGTTGAAGAGCAAGTGATTGTTTTGTATCGTTAATGGTAGATTTAAGTGCTTAGTAGGAAATATGTGCAAAAAGATTGGATGTCAGCTTCCGATATAAAGTGGTCATGAATAGACAAGAAATGTGAGATGGACGATGTTAAAGAATGGAAAACGTGAAGTTTGGCTCTCTCTGGCGTGGCTGCTATTTCGGATGGCCTGAAACTGCTCAAGCATGGAAGCAGCATCATGCTTTGAAGGAAATGATCGCTAGGAACGTCCGAGAACAGAGGGCAGGTGACCTTGTTTGAAAATACCGCACCTCAGATCTTGGAACGTTCTTCTTGGCCCTGAACATTGGCAGAGGAGGAGGTCCCTTACTCAGTCAGGGATTCGGTTTTTGTAATTCTTCTAGCTCAAAGGAAACTATAATTATAATGCATATTTCTTCCTAAACTCTGTTTTCCTAAAAATTTCCAAATTTTAAAAGGGATAATTTGGAGAATTTTATAGGTAATGATCGCTGGAGCCATGGCAGGTAGGTCTGATTATTACTGGTGAGGATGGAGATACATATATATATATATATATATATATATATATATATATATATATATATATATATTTATATTTATATTTATATTTATATTTATATTTATATTTAAACATTGACTGACCTAACGTTAGATACGTTCTTGGTAGATCAGTGTGTGTTTTTGTTTGTTTGGGAGGGCATTAGTAGCCTTAAACAAAATGGTATTGTCCTTGTTCGAGTAATTTATTGTCACTTTAAAATAAAAATACCGATTGTAGTTTAATGTTCGTTACCTTGAGCGATCTCACAAGGTGCTGTTTGTTCCAACAGGTCTCAGGCAAGACTATGCTTCCACGTCAGCTTCCGTGTCCAGACACAGCTCCAGCATTTCACTGAGTTCAGGAAAGAAAGGGACATGCAGCGATCAGGAATACGACCGGTACAGCCTGGAGGACGAGGAGGAGTTCGATCACTTGCCACCGCCTCAGCCTCGCCTTCCGAGGTGTTCACCGTTCCAAAGAGGAATCCCCCACTCACAGACTTTCTCCAGCATCCGGGATTGCAGGAGGAGCCCCAGTTCCCAGTATTTCCCTTCAAATAGTTTCCAGCAGCCACAGTATTACTCACCTCAAGCCCAGACTGCAGATCAGCAACCAAATAGGACCAACGGAGGTAGGTGGCTTCCAGCCGGCTCAGGAGTTGGCAGATGTCCCTCAGACCCGAGTTCATCCTCTGGTCCTTAGCAGTTCAGTCTAAACGTACACCTGACTTTGGCTACCTTTTAGCTGTGTCTCAGCTTTATTGGTTTCTGACTTCAAGAAAAGCTTCCAGGATGATCCTGGCCCAGGATGACTTTCAGGTGTGGAGATCTTCTTGCTCATTTGTGTGTGCACAGCACATATGTGTGTGTCACCTGTGACCTTCATACACATGAAGGGCAGAGGTCGAGGGCTGCTGGCTTACTTAATTATTTGCCACTTGCCACTTTGTTTCTTTGAGACCAGATATCCCACTGGATCTGGAGCTTGCCGACATGGTTAGACTGCTGGCTGGCAAGCCTTAGCAGGTTCATTCTGTCTGTGTCCCAGAGCTGAGATTACAGGGGTTCCTTTTATATGGGTGCTGGGGGATCTGAACTCAGTCCTCATGTTTGCACTGCATGCCTTTTACTGACTGAGCATCTTTCCAGCCCCCCAAGTGTGAAGATCTTTACATTGCTGCTTGTGTGCAGATCGGGGACTTCAAGCTGTTTGTCCGCTGTTAGGCCGACAGTATTGTGAAACTAAGGACTTCATGGCTGAATCCCGTGTAGTTAGTAGACTCTTACTGTGGGTGTTTAGCTCAGAGTGATAGTAACTCTATCACCAGTGTTTGCGATAGTGATTACACACAGTGAAGCTTTGGGAGGTGCTTCCCTCACACACTCAGATTCAGGGGGAGCTTGGGAAAGCATATTTCTGATTCTCAAATTTAAACTAATATCTGTGGAGCAGTAGGGTTGGGGAAGACGACTATTTGGCATGTTAATAAAAAATTGACCTGTGATGTCAGTGTGATGGGTTACAATTCTCTCATGTTTTTTACTGTCCTTCTCCTCGTATTCCAAAGACTTAGACTCTGACTACCAAGACTCACAGAGAGGACGGTCACGCAGTGCCCTAAGGCTGGCGCGTGTTCGTATTGATGATCAGCCAGAACCCCCAGGCAGAGCCTAGAAAACTGGAAGGAACTACTTAACCGTTTTGGACTTGTATCGTTATAGCCTTTAATTATTAAATCATACCATTTCTCAAAGTCTAGAAGTAAGTAAGTGGCATTTTAAAATGTCATGAGGGTGAATATGAATTGCATTAATGATCAAATGTTACACATCTTTATTTTTCCCCATTTCTTTCTCCACACTTGTATTAATTCTGCAAACAGGAAGTTCATTTGAAAGTATTTACAGCCTTATATTCTAAATTTCTCTGTTTATACCATCAGAGTTTAAATCTGAGAGTGTTGGCTAAGGAAAGCCATAGCGATTACTATCCTAAAGCTCTCGATGCCAGCCAGACGGTGCTATGGTCTCCATGCTTGCTAGATGTCCTGACACCATGTTGGAAGATGGGGACCTGGGCTTGTTTCTTGGTGTTTTCAAGCACTATAGTTGATCGTGTCAGGCAGGGGCTGGCTCCGCATCTCAGATGGTATCCTCAGTGGGACTGTTCTCTCCCACACCGTTGTTCTACCTCAGGAAAGGGATAACACTTTCAATCCAACACCACTTGGAAAGGACTAGGTTTCCCTGAAGCCAGGGAATGATGCTGCTCATGGGAAAACAGACATATACTACAGTCTAGGGTCTGCTTGGGGAAGTTTTATGTTTCGTGTTTCCATGTGAAGGGACACGGAATGCAAAGGTAATTTTTTGGATGTGCTTCATGGCATCGAATACAGGCTCTGAAGTCAGCGGGCTCTGAGTTCCAGTCCTGCCCTCCCACTCAGCTCCTCTGTGCTGAAGTTTCTCAGGTCACTGAGCTTAGGTTTTCTTAGCTGTAAAATGAAGAAAAGATAGTATCTAACTTTCAGAAAACACCACTGTAATTTCACATCAAGCCATCTGGTATGTTTCTCCCAATTTAAATACGTTATAAGGAATAAATTAAATAACGAATTCAACATTGCCTGGAGTAGATGTCTGAATAAAATTCTCTCCCACTCCACCTACACTTTCTGAACATTTTTAAACATGCGGCTCAGATATCCGAGCCTTCCTTTGTTCCACAGAACGCTATGAAGCAGCTTATGAAAGAAAACTGATAACTTTGAGAGTATCCAATGTTTTTCTCAATTACCAAAACAAGTGGGAGAAAATAATTATTAGCTCTCTGGTCTATTTTTTAAAAATGATAATAAAGATTTTAAAAGAGGACAGGGAGTTGGGAGGGAGATGTGTTGGAGGATCCTGGGTAAATTGGAGCAGGGACAGGGGAGGTAGATATGGTAAAGCAAGATCATATACGTGTATGAAATTTTTAAAGAATAAATAGCTTGTGCAATTATTGTGACAAAATATACCTTGCTCAAGCTAAACCAAACTGGCCAGGCATGGTGGCTCACTCTTTTAATACCAGTACTGGGGAGGCAGAGGTGGGCAGATCTCTGAGTTCAAGACCAGCCTAGTCTATGTAGTGAGTTCTAGGCTAGCCAAGTCTACATAGTGAGACCCTGCCTCAAACAAACAAAACCGCAACCTAAACAAAACAAAAACATTTTAAGAATGTAGAAATAGCTTTTTTAAAATTTATTATTTTTGTGTCTCCTACACTGTTCAGTTTCCAAAGAGATAGCTCATAAAAGTTCTTGACATGTTTTGGGGGAATCACGAGTTGGAAGTATATTTGTCAGACAGCAAATACTTTGTCAGAGAGCAAAAGTAACTAAAGTTTGCAGATCCTTTTCCACCTTTCCTGCGCTCTTTCGAGATGTTGGTAGTACGACACAGTCGTTGGTAGCACAGTGACCACCTGTAGTGGGGTCTGTGTTGGCTGGTGGGTGAAACTAGTGTCTCCTTGATTCCTGAGTTGCCTTTGTTCCCCAGAAGGCTGAGTTTTGCTGCCCTCTGGCTGTGAACATCTGAACTCTTTTCTGGTCTCTTCCACTCTTCTGTTATTTATTGGTCCTTGAAGATGAAATTTCTGATTTCTTAGGAAGATGGAATTAGGACATTGCTTTTCAGTTCTTGGACTTTAAAGTGTGTATTACTATGAATACATCCCAGACTGTTTTCCAGGAAGGTGAACCATGTTTCCAGATGGTCTGTTTCAACCAGAGATCACCTCACTCTGAAGTTCCCTAAGTATTTGTACGGCTTATTAGTAAGGGCGTATTCGGGATTATGGCTTTAGCAAATTGACTTGGCACTCAAAGATGATTAAAGACTGCTTTTAAAGATTGGTGTATCTGGATTAGTGGAGGTTAACTGGACATAATGTATGTAACTTAACTAATTTATGGTTTAGGAGGAAAATGTAACAAGTGACATTCTTGATGTTTGGAAATTTTTGCTTATGAGTTATGTGGCTGTGCTGAAATATGATAAAATTATTGTGATTCTATAGACATTTCTTCCTCTTAGGCGATCAGTATGCATATAGGGTTAAAGTATCAAGAGTTTCCGATGCTTTTATACTGTTGAAAGAAAACAAATGTATAAGCTGTGATGAACTAACTGTGGCAGAATGGAAACAGCTGGGAGTTCTAGGACAAAAACACAAACATGTACTCATGGTACAGTTTTCAATTTTGCTATATTTAAAATATTTATGGTAGACTTTTGAAAATAAATGCATTTTAATTTGTATTAGTTCATTAATTTATAGTACTGAGGATTCAACTCAGGGACTGATCTGGTTAGGCAAACCGTTCTACCATTGAGCCACACTGTCAGTCCCTGTAATGAAATCTTCAAAATTTAGAAGCTCAATTTCCCAATTAATAACATGTAATTGTTTCCATCTGTCTCTATGCTATCTAAAAAAATATGTAGTAAGAATTGTTTAGTCTCACATTGACCTAGGTTGTCTTCATACCAGGTTTGTGATATTCAAGAGATCTAGGTATGGGTTCTGATAGTTTATACCTTTTAATTCCTTGCCTTTACCAGACACTGTGTCTAAACACACACACACACACACACACACTTTGTAATCTTTTAATCCTTCAGCATGGCTGTTCTAGGGTAGAAAGAATGTTGGTACACACCTTTAATCAGTATTCAGAAAGCAGTGATAGTACACATCTTAATCCCAGTATTCAGAAGGCAGTAGTGATGCACACCTTTAATCCCAGGGCTTGGGAGACAGGAAGCAGAGCTTAGAAGGAGACAGTGTCAGACAGGAAATGATGTTTGAGATGAGTCAGTGAAGGGCAGGCAAAGTGACGAATCAGAGGAAGAGTTAACAGAATGAAAACACAGTATCAAAGCAGGCTGTCAGCTTAGAAAACCCTAGAGGATAAGAGGCAGAGATAGGACATGAATCTGTCTTACTGAGGATAAGGCAGAGACGCTGACTGAGGCAGTATGGAGCACTGAGAGCTCAGAAAGGGACAAGATACAGAGGCAGGGAGAGGAGTCTGAGGGAGAGACACAGAGGCAGTTTGGCAGAAGTCAGTATCACTCAGGAAGAGTGAGTCAGTATGAAGCTTAGCAGAGCAGTTCAGTCAGAGAAGTTACGGAAGTCTACCAGAGTCACAAGAGTTCAGTTAGAAACAGTCAGCCGGCTCAGAAGGTCAGTGTGAACCAGTCAGCTTGGAGGCAGAACAGAGAGTGAGTTGAGTTGAACTAGAAGGGGCAGTTCAGTACAGCTCAGAGTTCAGAAGGAGCTAGTTGGAGTCTCTCAGTCAGCAGTAAGCCTAGGAGGCTTAAACATTTGAAATTGTACAGAGGCCAAAATGCTCCAGGGCTTTGGGACTAGGACTGGTGATTTGAACCCAAATCAGTGTCCGCATCTCCATTAAGTGCCTGCTGTATAGGGCTGGGGACATTAATAGGCATTGGGAGATATAAGGCATGCTATTAAAAACAAGTCTCAAGTAGGGCTGGGGGTGAAGCTCATGGGGAGAGTGCGTGTAGCACTTGTGAAGCCCTGGGCTCACTCTCAACTACTGGGAGTCCAGGGGAAGTCTGAAGGAGATAGTCTTTCCTTAATCTGAGGTTTTGTTTTCCGTGCTCTGCCACCCCGTTTACTGAGATCAGAAGATATTAAATGGAAAATATCAGAAATAAACTGTGCCGGCTAGCTTACGTCAACTTGACACAAGATAGAATCATTAGAAAGGAGGGCGCCTCGACTGAGAATATGCCTCCATAATTTCAGACTGTGGGCAGGCCCATAGGGCATTTTCTTAATTAGTGATTGATAGGGGAGGGCTCAGCCCATTGTGGGTGGAGCCACCCCTGGGCACATGGCCCTGTATTCTATAAGAAAGCTGGCTGAGCAAGCCATGAGGAGCAAGCCAATAAGCAGCACCCCTCCATGGCCTCTGTATCAGCTCCTGCCTCCAGGTTACTGCCCTGCTTGAGTTCCCATCCTGACTTCCTCAGTGATGAACAGTGATGCGGAAGTATAAGCTGAATAAACCCTTTCCTCCCCTAGTCACTTGGTCATGGTGTTTCATCACAGCAATAGTAACCCTGATTAGGACATAAGCAACAGATTCTAAATCACTTTTATTTATACTTGCTTATAAGATTTTACTAACCTTAGTAATACTAATCTTAGGCACGAATGTACCAGAAAAAGAGTATGTACATTTTGACAATATCTGTGGTTTTAGACATCTGGGATTTGGGAAGGAATCCCCTGGGGGTAAGGGGAAATCACCATAACGAAGGAAACAATCAAATAGTCGAGTCCGTAACAGGATATTCTGTGCACAGGCAGGGATTGGCAGATCCCCTCAGCCAACAGGTGTACAGAAGAGTTCCCTTATGAAGGATGAGCTGTGGGTGCTCTTCATGTGTTAGCAAGAGTTTTCAGGTTGGCGCAAACAGTATTCTGATCATTGCACTCTCCAAAATGCCTTACTGTGCTTCATTGTATTTAGTATGTAAGTGCACCTTTTATACTTGTTTTTCTGTCTATTCCCTAGACTACCAAACTGTAGCTAGAGTTACAGTTAATGAATATAAGCAATGAGATGATGTGGTGTTTAAGGGGAGAAAGATAAACTGTTCTGGTTTGATTTGCAGTGTGTTTGGATGACTCGAGTACAACACTGGTGTCCACTTTAACTTGTAAGAGAGTGGCCGTGAGACTGCATGCCTGATATGCATACTCCGGTGTATCAGAGTGTTTATTAATAAAAATTCTTAGAAGAAAACAGTTACAACAGAATTAGTAATTTCCATGGTTTGTGTTCTTCCAAAAATTCAGCCCTACTTTTCAAAATGCTACTTTTTAATGTTTAATTTCTTTCGTTTTGGAGAGACTGAATTTAAATTTATTTTAGTTTTTCTCTCTAGGATTGGTAAAGGAACAAAAGATAAGAGATGCTTGTTTAAACCATAAGCTCAGTGAGAATTGGAGACTGTGGTGGTCTCATTCACTATGGTATCCCCAACATACACAGAATGCCTGACATTTAACGTATGTACCACAAGTAGTTCTTCTCTGTTCATTCATTGCTTCCATGGAATGGAGAACTGTATCCAGGTGGAGGGACTCTTGTGCCCAGTAAGAGTACTTCCCTGTCGTTGGGGACAGGCTGAATGGCTGAATGAAGCATTGGCAGATAAGTCTGGGGTTGTATGCTGAGCCTGTAGCCTGGAGGCCTAATCTGACCCATGTTCAGAACTTCAGGCTTTGGGGTGGGGGTGAAAGGGACTGGAGTTAGACAGGGGTGAGCTAGGTTAACCCGTTATGTCCCTGTGTTCCCGAAGAGCATGGCAGAGTCCATGGGATCCAACTGAGTGGGGCATGAAAAACGAGCTCTCAACTATGTGGTTGGGAGATTTGATGATAAGAACTGACAGGATCTGGAGTTTGGAGAGCAGACCGGAATGGGTTTAGGGAGGTGCATGGCTCTACGTGATGTAGAACAAACTGAAAAGGATTGGAGTCAAGTTGAGTGCTTGTTCAGATTTTGTCTTGGTATTCGGATATAACCTTTATTTTCTGAGTCTGAGCAAACTGACATGTGTGGTCATGGAGGGGAAAGAACCACTTTTACAGGTTCTTGATGCTGCTTTCAAATCTGAGCAAGGCTGTTTGTGTGCGACTTTCTGCCGCCTCCTGGTGGCAGAAGATGCACCTAGCCGGAGAGAAATAAAATAATCAGGTCCTTCTGTCTTCTCAGAGTGTGCAAACAGCTTGTATACTGAGAGGGTGAAAACTTTTCAGAAGTTAAAGGGTCAAGTTGATGCAACTGGCAGCTATCCCAAGACAGTTCAAATTGGGATTTTATTAACTCGTTCCATTTTGACACGCTAGTAAAAGATTTTGTAAGTTTTGGGTTTGCGTTCCATATTGTTTATTTTTTAAATAAGCATGCACCTTTATTTTTAGCAGTTATATCTCTAAATGACTGTAAAGTTACTTTCTAACCTTAATTGATGCAGTGTTCTGTACTTACTGAGTAGTTACAAACTGCAAATTGATTAGGACGGCCTTTTCTTTAACACATTTTTTTTTTCTTGTTGGCAACGTCAACTGATCAAAATGTCATTTCTATTCATTTATTTCGAAAGCGAATGTTTCTACTGGCATGGAACTCACTTGCGGTTCTAACTCAGGGCAATCCTGTCTTCTTGTAGATAAGCTACGGAGGAGTATGCCGAATCTGGCCCGGATGCCCAGCACCACGACAGCCAGCAGCAGCCTCAGCTCCCCGGTCACCGTGAGGAGCAGCCAGAGCTTCGACTCAAGCTTGCACGGAGCTGGAAGCGGGGTCCCCAGGGCACCGTCCTGCAGTAAGTGTGGCGGCGACCTGACACCAGCGGGAAGATGACGTATATTTCCGTACTTTTTCTCTTAGACACACCCAGGGAGACTTTTCTCTGCCTGGTAACTTCGTTTTCACTGTAGTCAAGTAGAATTCCCTCCAGCGTCCATGTTACCAGCGGCTACGGCTGATGAGTCATACCGGGAGCCTCCGCACCCGAGGGTAGACAGAATAATCCCTAGCTCACGCATCACGTCACGCAGCCCCCTTTCCTGTGCCGAGTCCCATCTTTCCTTTTGGTTTTGGCACTTTTACTCAAGGGAAGCACACTGGTTTTGTCCAGCTACTTCTTTGCGTTTCTCACGATTCCACAGCACTTCCCTCGGAAGATGAAGATAGTTGTAGTGCGCCTGAGGGGCTTTGCGTCTCCTGCATTCCAGCGTTCCATGTAGTCACGGCCCACTTGCTATCCACGAGACCCACCAGCGAGCAATGTAGTGTTAGCCTCAGCGTTGCATGCTTCCGGCTTCTGTGGGGTGGGGTGTTCCAGGTATTCGTCCCATCCCCACGTATGAGACCTGTTGGGGCTGAGTCGTACCGACCCCAGGAGGAAGACCCTAGGTCAGCATCCCGTATGCATGAGAGGTCCATGGAGGGTGCAGAGCGTGCTGGCCGAGAGTTTATATCTCAAGTAGTTTTTCTACCTTCCTTCTGCAAGCCCAGCTTTGGATCCCAGTTTATTTCCTACCATGTCGCTGTCTTTTGTTTCTTTACGTGTTGAGTTCTTAACAACGGAATGACTGCATGTACTCCTTGTCAGGAGCTGTGCCGACTGGTTTGTAGCTTTCTCTTACCTAGTTCCACCTGTAAGTCTGTGAGGTTGTTTCTGTTACCATTCCCATTTTGTTGATGAGAAACAAACAAAAAAATGTTTCGAATAGGTGAAGTAGCAGTAATTGAGCCAGGGGTGGGCAGGCCGGGAAGTGCAGAGTCCAGCTCAGGGCTGCTTCTGTTTGCAGCCCGGGTTTTCAGCTCCTATGGTGCTGTGCTCTCCGTGGGCTGCTGACCTCTTTTCTTCTGTTTTTCTTCATAGCAGAGCCCAAAGACCTCATCCTTTGGGAAGCCTTTGTTGCTTTACTGGTAACCGGGCCCTAGCACTTGTTCTTGAAAACGCTAGAGCTGCTCTAGGATGAGTTAGGTTTTGGGTTCAGTCTCTCTTATTCAGTGAAAGACGTAGAACTCAAGAGTGAAAAACTGTTCCAAGTAACCATTTGAGGGCTGCGTGATACCTCGAGTAGAAAATTCTATACCTTGAGTAGAAAATTCTATACTGTGAAACTTTGTTTCATATAAAAAAAAAATGCTTACAATATTGTATAAAATTACCATTATGTTATGAGCATGTAGGTGAGTTTTGTGTTTGGACTTTGGTTTGTCTGCAATGTGTGGGAATTTCTGTTGCTGTTCCCGAACAGGAGATGATTTAAAAGGAGGAAAGATGCATGTGGTTCACATTGTCAGAGGGCCGTGTTGGTCCATGGCTGGCTGGCTCTATTGCTTTGGTCCTGAGACAAGGGAGAAATTGTGGAACACATGGAGGACGAGGCTGCTCGATTCACCGTGGCAAGGGCACAGATGATAACAGGGAGTGGGCAGGGACAAAGAATGTCTAAAACACCCCTTCAGTGACCTACACCATGACCTGCTTCTCCCAGCCGCAAGTCCTAGAGTTTCTGTCAACTTCAAAATAGGTACCAACTCCTCAACACCTATGCCTGTAGGTGTCTTTTCCTATTCAAACAACAGCATTTTGCTCCCAGCCAGCTGTTGGCCAAAGATATTTAATCTATCTCCATGAATTTCCATGGTCTTGACAGTTCCTGCAGCTCTCAAAACTCCCGGGTTCAAAGTCCCCCTAAAACTGGAGCCAAATCTCAGCAGTGAAGTACCGTGAAATTAAGGAAAAGTTACATTTTTCCAGCATAAAATGACAAGCGTCTCCATCACAATAGGGAAGAATAGGAGATAAAAAGGAACAAGCAGACCAAAACAAGGCCGAATCCCAGCGAGGTAAGCAGCTGCTGTCACAGTGTCTGGCATTCTGACATGCGGTGCCATAGGGTGAGCACAGAGACTCTTGGGTAGGCCCGCACCTCCTTCCCTGAAGCTTTCCCGGGCAATGTCCCATGCTTATGGCATCTGGAATTCCTGAAGTCTGGACTGCAAGGCTTCTGGCCCACCCATCTCCCGTACTGCCCTTCCAGTGCGTGGACAGAGGCCCTGTGAACCTGTGTCTCTTGCATTCCGAATACCTGCAAAGCCAGTTTCATGTGTGTGACTCCTGAGTCTTCTAGCCAGCTCAGGCAGTAGCTGAGCTCTCTTGGACCATGGCTGCAGGGGTCTGATTCTCAGAAGAGTCCTCATTCCCATTCCCTCATTCCCATCTGCTGGCGAATCATTAAGTGCAAAGCTTTTTTTTTTTTTTTTCCCACCAACTTTCTTCTCCAAACACCTTCAAAAATTCCTCCTGCAAATCGATAGCAAAGACTTAGGAACCACAAGGTCACGGGGTCAGAGCAGCCATGCTGCTTCCGATATTCTGTTAGATTTTTTAATCACTGTGTCACAACTGAGAAAAGCTATTTAAAGAGGAGAAAAGCTCATTTTGGTTTGACTTTGGATGTGTCAGTCGTTACTGGTTGGATGTGTTGCTCTGGGTCTGAGGCACAGCAGATGTCATCCTGATGTGAGCAGGTAGAGGAGGGACTTCTGGACTGCCTGGCAGCCAAGAGAGGAGACAGGAAGAGCCTAGGGACAAGGTATGTCTTTCCAGATATGACCAATGCCCTGCTTCGTCCAGCTAGGCTCCACCTAACGTTTCCAGTACCTCTCAGAACAAGGCCACCAGCTAGGAACTAAGGATTTAACTCATGAGCCTGCCTGTAGAGGACGTTTTATGGTCAAACCACTAAAAAAAGGTATGTCTATTAATATCCAAATGTTCTCCAACTTGAAGGGTCTGGAGAGATGGTTGTGTGGTAACTGGCTGCTCTGTCAGAGGCCCCAGGTTTGATTCCCACATCATCATAGCTCACAACCTTCTGTAACTCCAGTTCTAGGGAATCTGATGGCCTCTTTTGGTCTATGTGGACACTAGGCATGTATAGACATACGGTCAGTCAAAACACATGTGATCGATAGGTAGGTAGATCGATACTAGATGATAGATGTTTCTCAAATTTGAAAACTTCCCAAATCTAAATCTAGTGTCTGTTTCCAAGCATTTCACATAGAGAGTGCTCAACCTGTGTCATGCTTTATTGTCAGTATATTTTACCAGGTTGTGAGCTCTCCTGGGCTTGGGCCTTAGATTGATTTTCTGTTTCCGATATCTGAGGAGTTGCCTGAACACAAGGAACTCATAATGAATGACTGAGTGAAATAAACATGAGAGATGAGCCGATGAATGAAAGCCTGCCATACACAGAGTTGCATCTCTGGGCTTTGCCTGTTAAGTAGTTAAATTGCTGACTTCCTAGTAAAGTCAGAGACGATTTATGAATTTACTGATTCATAAATAAATGATCTGAAACAGAGAGGAATGTTAGTTAACTAAGTTTGTCCTTTTTTTTTTTTTTTTTTGCAACAAGCTAATTATATCATGAAGAAATTTAGCTGGGAAAAAGATAAAAGTTCTATGTTTGAGTTATGAAGATCAGCAGTTAGGGTGAGAGAAATCTGTTTTGACAATGACAATAGCAAATTTGGGACAAATTAGGAATTTTGTTGACTGACTCAATGTGGACCATAGTATATCTGAATGCCATAAAAGTAAATATAGCCCAGAATGTCTAGCTTTGAAGTACTCAAAAAATGATGAGGATGTGTTGGAAGGATGCAAGATCCAGTTTTAAGGGATGGCCTGGGGCTAGAGCCAAGGCCAGTAGAACCACAGAATACATAATAATGATACCCCTATTACTACTGATAGCACCATATAAATATCTCTGGGTCTTTGCTTAAACAAATAATGGATGGATGGAGGGGGGAATTCTTCATAGTCGGATTTCATTTAGTATTCGTGAAGAATTGGAGAAAATAGAAAAACCATTTATAGAGACCAGAACAACAACAAGGAAGGTCAATCCTTGTGGGGTTTGAATAAGAACGGCCCCTGTAGGCTCATGTGTTTGAATGTTTAGTTAGCACGAAGTGAAACTATTGGAGGGATTGGGAGGTGTGGCCTTGTTGGAAGAAGTGTGTCACTGGGATTGGGTTTTGAGGTTTCAAAGCCCATGCCAGGCTCGGTCTCAGTCTGCTTGTGGATCAGGAAGTAGCTCTCAGCTATTGCTCCAGTGTCTGCCTGCACGCCGAGGTCATGATGTTATCACCCTTTGTGATAACTGGCCAAACCTCTGGAACTGTCAGCAGCCCTCAGTTCGATGCTTTCTCTTAGAAAAGTTGCCTTGGTCGTGGTGTCTCCACACAGCAATAGAGGAGTGACTAAGACAGTCATGTTTCAGGTCCAGGCTTAGGATCAATTCTTCAGAGGGCAGGAGGAGAAGCTTGGAATGACAGCATGGCGTCATCAGCGACTTGCTCTTTGGTTTTTAATCTTGAAACCCAGATGTTATTATCTTCCTAATTTTTTATTTCTTACTTACAAAACTATAATCATGCCCATTTTTGCTAGTTTCTTCTGCTGATTATTTCTTCTTAATGCAATGTCCTTAACATTTCTTGGCGGTAGGGGACATGGTATCATCAGTAGGACTCTCTTCTTGAGAACTGCTCCATAGTTTCATTTCAAATGAAATTGGAATTTCATTGAGTCTGTAGGTCACTTTGGGTGAATCAGAAGCATATTTAGTGTTCTGCAGTAATATGGAATAGTCTTTCATTGATTTAAGTCTTCGTTAATGTGTCTCATCAGGGTTTTATAGATTTTCATTGAGGTTTCATATGTCTATAATTAAGCTTATTTCAAAGTAATTATTTTTATAAATTTTTTTTTCAAATTTAGCTTCTTCTTGTTTCCTGATATGTTATTGTTTCTGTAACAAAATACCCAACAAAAGCAATGAAGGAAGAGGAGTTTGTCCTGGCTCACAATTTGAGAGCGCCGTCCGCCATGTGTCACAGATGGTATTTAGAATATGGTTGACCTTCGTGTTTTGATTCTGTACCCAGGGACTTTGCTGACTTCACTTATTCTAGCAGTTGAACTCTGTGTATATCCAACCTACTAGGTTCACATAGTCAACAAAACATGTTGAAGAGTGTTCATAAAAACCCAAAGGAAATAATCTAGCCTTCCGTCATCAGGAGAACAGATCAGTTAGAGCATTCATTCAGTGGAACACTGTGTAGTTAATACCACAGCAACAGGAGTCTCATACACATAATACTGGGTAAAAGAAGCCAGACACAAAAAAGGAACATAGGGTGTGATTCCTGCGTAAGAGTGGCCAGCGTGGGATGACAAAAGCAGAATGTGTGCTTTCCCTGGGAGGTGGAGCGGGGAAGACCGTGAGGAGCTGGGGAAGCTGTGCATCTAGAGATGGGGTGTACACAAGCATGTTCACTGTGGAACGTCACCAACGTAATGTACTTAAGGTTTACTGTTGAGCTAGATTCACATATAGAACTGTGTTTTAATTAACAGGTTTTTTTTTTTTTTCATTTAGAAACAATTAGAAACAATTTAACTTAAAAAAAAAAAACCTTTTGCATGAAGGCAAAAACTGTGCCATGGCTTCTTTTAAGTCATGTTCTCTCTTCATTCTAAGAGAAAAGAGGTACAAACTTAAATATTCCTCCATGTTTATTGCTGCTGACTGTAAAATATGTTCAATGTTGATGAAATTTTAAGGATTGTTACTCAGATTTCTCCTTCATTTCACAGATTTTCCCACTGTGATAAAGGTCAAAAAAGTGTTTTTTCAATTGAGTAGTTACTAGGGGCTTGAGGCACTAAAGCTTTAAGTAGATTAATTTATTTAATTTTCAAATTGACCCCGAGATAGTATCATAACGAATTCTACTTAAGGAATATGTTCGTACCTATGAACATTACTCCTGGCTTCCTTGCTGTAATTACAGCTAGTAAATTGTCGCCATGTTTTATTTGCTTGAGGTCTTCCTCAGAGTAACCATCAAAAAATTATGATGAGGACCAGAGAGATGGCTCAATTGTTGAGAACACTTGCTGTTCTTCCAGAAGACTCAAGTTCAGTCCCCAGTGTGCACATCAGGTGGCTTACAACCATCTGGTGAGCGTGTGTGCGCGCGCGCACATGCCCCCCAAAATAAATAAGAAAGAATAAATCTAAAAAGAAATTATTGTATTTTCTAAGCAAAGACAAATTCGTCTGGGAGCAACTCAGAGATACTTAAATTTGCTAAGGGAAAAATGGCTGTGCTCAGAATTGCCTTCTAAATATCTGGTTGACCTCTGAGCAGCGCAGATTTGATCTGAGCAGGACCTCTTAGTCCTCTTTCTCTCTCTTTCCTCCTTTTTTTTTTTTGAGATTTGGAAAAAAATTGAAGAAACTCACAGGTAATTCTTGCAATTTAGAAATATTGAGAAAGTTGAGAAAAGAATATGTAATTAATGCGTAAAATAAAGATAGATGATATTCTATTTTTACCACTTAACACCATAAATATTTACAAATCAGCTATACACAGTTTAAGTCACAATTTGTGCATCCACTTAGAGACTGACTATACACAGCCCCGGGGGTTCATACGCCAGGGAAGTATAAACAAATCTGAGGATTCCGTGCAAATCCTAATTATTTGAAGTGTAAGTTGACAATGTTAATTGGTAAGGCATTGGGTCAAGGAGGGTACTGACTTAAGTTTGGGGAAGTCTCAAGTTAAGGGCTGATTTTTGACCTTCCCGCTGCTCGTGGGTCAGATGTATTTAGGCACAGTGTTGCCGACAGGCAGAACAGGAGACGCCTATCTGGGATGTCTTCCTACTAACGGGTGCTCGGAACCTGTCCATCACTTCCTCTTCCTTTCAGACAATGTGGGTTCCTCTGTGTGTAAAACACTTGTAATCGGGAGGCAGCAGAGTCTTCACTCAGGCTCCTCTTCTCCCGCAGTTCCTTCACCAGGACAGATGCAGCACAGAGCCCACAGCGTGGGACACTTCCCAGCGCCTGTCCGGCAGCCCCTGAAAGCCACGGCCTACGTGAGCCCAACGGTTCAAGGCAGCAGCAGCACGCCTTTATCCAACGGCATGCAGTTGTATTCCAACACGGGAATCCCGACTCCAAACAAAGCTGCGGCTTCTGGGATCATGGGCCGCAGTGCCCTTCCGAGACCTTCCCTGGCAATGAATGGGAGTAACCTGCCTCGGAGCAAAATTGCACAGCCCGTCAGAAGGTAAGAGTCTCTGTTCAGATACCTTGATCTGTACTTGGAAATCCAAGATTCCTCAGGTCACCCCCACTTCTCTCTGGCTCAATGCAGCCATAGGTCACTGTCCTTGAAGGTTTGCCCTGAGCCCCTCTTTCTCAGTTAGGTGTCTCAGTGTAGTCACACACTCTTTTCTCCTATCTCATTCTTGTCCTTTCTGTAGAGCTTTAGTCCCCAGAGCCCCAAGTTACTTGTGCGGCTAGGTTCCTCACACCACTGTCCAAGGTTTGAAAACATTTTAGTTTTCTCGTCAGGAACTGGGCCAGTCTGTGTTGGAAAGATCCAGATTTCCCAGGCAGGCTTTTTTCTCATAGCTTAAAATGTCGTGTTCTTTAGACAGTACATTTTAGACAAGGGTAGGGATAGTAAATCACGGCTTATTTTCCTTGGTAAATGCACAGACGTGCCGTGTTTATGGCTGAACAGAATTATATGAGTTATATTTGTCCATTACTGGGGACCGTCCATTTTTTCTCAAGTAGACATCATGAAGGAGGAAGATCGCTACTGTCAGAGTCTGAGCGGGTCTGCTTCCTTCAAACCTGACAAAACATTGGACATTATTCTTCAAAATTCTTTCTTACTGTGATAGACAAATCTCCACTTAAAATTCTAAGAATTTCTACATGTGTTTATATATTTAATAAAGTTGCTTTGTTTTTAGATGCCCCTCCATTAAGGATTTTACCTTTTACTTTGTATCTTAAGATGTTTTCGATACATTGAAAATTAACTTGTGCACCTGGGACTTGTGTGGCCCTCACTCCGGTCCCTGGCGCCAGCAGATGGGCGTACGCTATGAGAGCCCAGGAGGCTGTAACTCGAACATTTGGGACAGTGCCAGCAGCAGTCATTGTGGGGTGGAGGAGCGCCGATGGGAGAGGGGTCAGAGTGAGTGAGTGACTCACGGGATTAGTAACAGCCCGTTTGCTCTCTCCACCTCTTCATAGCTTCCTGCAGCCCCCAAAGCCTCTGTCTTCGCTCAGCACGCTGAGGGATGGGAACTGGAGAGATGGTTGCTACTGACGCAGTCCTGTGGACCCTTGAAGAATGGGAAAGAAGGGAAAATGAGGGTTGTGTTACCTAGCTGGCTGGGTAACAGTGGATGCTGGGATATTCTTTCCCTTTCGCATAAACATACGTACTGCATTGTTTTCCCAGTGGACCAATCACCAGAGACTAACGATTGCACTTACTATCTGCCTGAGACACTGCGGCCTTCTCAAAGCCATGGCTGCAGAATTGTTACACTTAGATCTAGGAAGTTTTTGTAGAACTGCTCTGTCCCTGAACACTTTTTGAGAGAACTGAGACGTTATCAATAATGCTTTGCCATATGAGGTTTTTAAAGTACCTTGTTCATTTTACGTACATGTTCTGAACATCTCCCCATTACGTGTTCTGCATTTTAATACATTGCATATTTACAACTAGGTTCTATAACATGTTTGGATTTTAATTTTTATAGTTTACAGGAATTTTATTTTTTTGTGCCTATTTCTTTTTATGCCTATGTGAACCACTATGGAACAACTTAAATTTTGTGCCATAAAAATATTTTTGTGGTAAGGTACTATTTTTTTAGCTCTAGGGATATATCAGCAAAAATACAACCGTACAATTTGAGACATGATTTTACGTTGAATGAGCACAACTTAATCTAAAGCATTGCAAGGAGACAGCCAGATGGCAGAGTTAAACGGTCTTGTCTTTTTCATTGTTAATTTATTGTCTTACGCGAGTTTCGTATTTACGATGGTATCGTAAGCTCATTGCACTGAGACCTGCAATGTTTGCTACTCAACCACAATTGATTTTCAATACTTTATTACAAAGGATGAAACTGTAATGTTTTATTAACCATGCTTCTGGAAATGAATGCATTTTAAAGCAAATAAATCTTTTTGATAGACCTTTTACAAAACCCATTTGCACTAATGAATGCTTTCTTATGGTCTATGACTTACTGTTTGGTACTGTGTACGCTGCTGTTTTGGAATGTTCGGAAATAAAGGCTCTATTTCAGCAATATCAGGTCACGCATGAGTGTGCAGCTTCAAAAGCGAGAGTGCCATGACCATGCTTCATTGCAGCTGTAAAAGCGGTTGCCGTGGCCGTGGTCCTGTATTCGGGCATCGCAGGGGCGCTTGAAAACCCACGTTATAAAGATTATCTTTTTCCTGAGATGAATTTCACAAGAAATACGAGGTTTTAGCTCTGTGACAAGATTTGGTCTCTGAAATGCCACTAGTACTAAAGTGACTTGCTGTCAGACACATTTATAAAGGAACACAGTTCCGGGGGGATCTGAATAGCCTTTGGGTGTTAGATTCGAAGGCTTTCTCAGTATCAGGTAAACGGCAAAATACTGTTACGGTTCTGTATGACCTCATCTGAAGACATCACGGACAGTCTCAGCAAACGTTTAAAAGGGTGTCTCTGGGTATCCGTTAACTTTTACTGTCCTTTGGTACATAGTTCTGTGTACATAGCACACAGAGCTAAAAGGACCTTATAAAATGGCGTTCACTGAAGATGGAGTGCGGGCACACGGAGACGAATCTGAAAGAGGAAGCGGTAACCACCAAACAACACGTCTGTAGTGATGACAACCATGCCAGACATTTTGTCCTCATCCATTGAATTTTACATCTAACAGTCACCCACTGCTGTCCTCTCTTTAGAGAGGAAAATCCGGGTCTCAGGTGATGTCAGCCTTTTGTCCTGGTCCTTTGACTCAGAAGTCTGTTTTCTTTCGCTGCCATGCTCTCTCCTGTGACCATGTGTAGTTTAGCTAGCGTACACACGCATGTATCACAAACATATATTTCAGTTAATACATTTTATTCTGAAGAAATTAAAGGGTTAAATTAATTTTCAGCTTGGCTATTTGGTTTATATTGAAAGTTCTAGTTCCCTTTGGGGATTAAAAGTGAAGGTCTCTTTGCCTTGGATTTTATATTCTTGTTCTAGAGAGAGAGTGTAAAACCTTAAACAAGTTAGTAAACCACAGCGCACTCCGTCCTGAGAGCCATGGAGGGAGATGCTGCTCTGGTAAGAAACACTGAGAGAGCACTGGGCGTGATGTAAACCTTGCCGTGCGAAGATGCAGCTGGGCAGATGTCGCTAATGAGCTGTGTTGACAAAAACAGACTGCGAACTAAAGACTTAGTGGCGTTTGTCACCTGGAAATTCTTCATAACAAAATCATGGATTTTTCACGTCTCACTGTGGGGCATTCATGAGAACAAGAGATGCACAGGCTTCAACTTAAAACAACGCAGAGTGGACAAGATGCGGGGTGGTCATCAGATTGTGGTCTCCACACCACAGCTGAAGTTTTCTTTGGGGATTTGGAGAACATGGGTGAAAGTCATGGGGATGAAGTCGGGAAGGTGACAGGCAAGGCCTCGTAGGTCACAGCAGGCTATGGTGAGGACTTCGACTTTACTCTGAAGACAGAAGCTGTTTCCCGATTTGAGAAACAGAGTCTGTGACTTGACCCACCATGACTGGCATTTGTGGAGAATGGATGGTAGGGAACCAGCGAGGGGAAAGCGGAGAGTCTTCAGAGTGGCCTGTTACCACTGTTGCAGTCGGTTCACGAAAGCTTGTCTCTAGGTCCAGTCTTCAGCATGAAGCTACGCAGGTACAAGGAGACCAGCATTGTGAAGGTCCCTGTAGAAACTTAGCGTAAAACATTTCTGTGACCTCCACCAGTTCTGTGCCCATCTAATTTCCAAAAGCAGGATAGCTCTGCATTTTCCCCAGGGGTGTGTAAGAATTCTTGTTGTTCTAAGGTGTTTTACTAGTCTTTTTTTCTCCCATAATGAACTTTATCGTGACAGGTGAGGCTCGTTCCTCCCATGGTGGGAGACATCATGTGGCAAGCGACAGAACTCTGAGCCTAGCCCCTTTGGGGACCACAGTAGAAGGGATGGGAGCAAAGGATGAGCCCCATAAGTGTGGTAGTACCATGACTAGAGATGGGGGCCAAGGACCTCCAGCGTTGGAGAAGTATACTCCCCCAACCACATTTGACGTGTTTTGACACCTCTGGAGTTTGGACGAGGACCATTTAGTCCTACTCATCCTGCATCTTCTCCAGGCAAAAGCATGGCAAACTTGGGGTCACTTTGCAAGATGCAGATTCATGCACATCTTCCCAAGCGTAGAGATGCAGGGGTAAATACCTGGTGGAGGGGGTAGGCCGAAGGCCTTCCGGGGCCATCTTTATCCCAATTGCCATATTAGGAGAGACGTCAGCAGAGGGCGCCCCTACAGCAGTATTGCAAAACTCCACAGGTCTGCTGAGCGTCTGTGACTTCAGGCTTGTGCGAGACTTCAGGTAGGTGCATACATGCGCCCAGGGCACTGGAAAGAAAACTTGACATGGGCCATGTTGAGTCTGGCAGTCGTGTCTTCATTGATCGGTACGTATGGCTATTGAGTGCATGTTGAGGTATGAGAGGTTCTAGGGTGTGGAGAGAGCCATGCCTCCTGCCATGTCCAAAGCGAACTTCACAGCTTGGCTCTGGTCCACGACGAAATCGGTGCCTTCATGCGATACGCTGTAGAGAGATCCATACGGCATCCAGTGTGTGCTAAGGGCCGGGTGGGGAGCTGGAGGATCTGGGCCAGCGCCGAGCACTGGACACTCCTCACTGAAGTCCCTTCGAGACTCAGGTCTTGAACCTTCAGAGCCTTCACAACAGTGTCATTACCCTGCCCTCAGTCTTTCAACAGCTCTCCAGAATGGTTCTCATTGCGCTTTGCCAGAAGTTGAGAAGAAGTGCTGTTGGAGTGCCAGAAGTGCTGTTGGAGTCACACCTGAGTGCTACCTCAGGGTCTCATTTTGGGGTTCAGTGCGAGTGACCCCCTTCCGGAATGTGTCCTTGTATGGAATATGGTTAAGATTCTGGCCCATCTTCTCTGTCCGTTCTTGGAGAAGCTGTCTAAGGGGTGCCTTGGCTGTGTGCCTTGGCATCTCTCCATGCTTGTCACAGATGCTTCTAAGTGCTCTGTTAGCCGCCGGGGGCCTCTGCCATCTGGTCCTGGCCCCAGAATCAGGCACAGTGAAGGGGCACATTCCCCTGCTTGTATGCGGCATTGATGTCAGCTTTGTATTGCACCGGCTTCTGTACAGTGTCATGGTGTCCATGGCTGGCTGCCGGGTGCAGGGGGTGCATCCCCATGATTCATCACATCGAATCATGCTCCCCATGTGGCCAGCATCTCAATGGTCTTCTCAGCAGATCAGTGCCAGGGGGAGAAGCCATGGTCAAGCCCCTAATTAAGGTTGCTAGTATGATTAAATACTATTTAATTATTCATTTATTGAACACATACACACGTGTGTATACATATGTATCATATGTATGTATATGTGTGTGTGTATATATATATATTATATATATATATTATATATATATATATTCAGTCCATTTCTAAGTTTTCAGATTGGTTTGTTAATGTTATTTATATATTTTTCTCAAAGTCTTCATTTATATTTTTTGTCTTTTAATTCTTAGTAAGGTGTTTTAATTTCATACAGTTTACCATGTTGTTGGGTTTTTTGTTTTTGTTTTTTACTTTTTGTTTTGTTTTCTTTTTTGAGACAGGATTTCTTTGTTGTAAATATGACTGTCCTGGAGCTCACTGTATAGACCAGGCTGGCCTCGAACTCACAGAGATCTGCCTGCTTCCTCCTCCTGAGTGCTAGAATTAAAGTCTGTACCACCTCCACCTGGCTGATTTTTACAATTAAAAAAAAAAATTATCTGTTCTTCTTGAGAGAGAGAATGCTCAATGTCTAAGCAGGTTCCTGAAGAGGCTAGAGGCATCGGATCACCTTTATGAGCAGTTGTAAGCATCTGTAGGCTGACAGGGTACTGGGAACCCAAGCTGGGTGTTCTGCAAGAGTAGGACGTGCTTTTAAACACTGAGCTATCCAGCCCCTGCGCTGTTGCTTTTAGAGATTAATCCTCTTGTGTCTTTTAAAGGAACTTGTTGTATAGTCAGCCTTGGTTTTTATGTGCTGTATGAAGAGAAGGTACCGTTAAATTTTATATCTTCCCTGTCGATATCTGATCTTATTAGCACTTACTGAAAAAATCCCATGCTTATCTTCTTGCTACACATTAGATGTCCTTATGTGCCTGTGTGGGCCTGCCTAGGCTCTCATTAGAACCATGCAGTTGTGGTCGCTCTAGCTTTGTGTCTTTCAAATAGCAAAACAATCTTACTACCTTGCTTTGTACCAAGTGTGTCATGGCTAATCAATCCCCTTTGTTATAACCATGTATGTGATATATATAACTATATATATTTGATATAAATATTTGAACAAACTGGTCAAGTTCTTGCTGGCATCTTGTTAGAGTTGGGAGTGCATTCAATTTGGAAGAAATTTAATCTTTTCGGTTTTAAGTTTTAAACTCCATGAACATGGGTTAACATTTCTCTTATTCAAGTGTTCCTTAATCTCTTATTAAAATTATATACAAAGTTCTCATGGAGGATTTGTTCTTGTTTTGCCAGATTAATTTATAGGAATTTGAGTTTTATGCTATTTTATAATCGATACCTTAAGAGTTTCCCCAAGGCTTCCTTTGAATATTTCATTTAATAATCTTAAATTATTTATCAATATATTTCCCTTAATAGATTTCACATACACCCAAATGTCCTCCGTTAGACTGATTTCTCTCTTTTCTGTCCTTTTACTTTCTCTCTGCCAGTGGCTGCCAGTACATTAGGTATAAATGACAATAGGAGGCATCCTTCTTGTTTGTGTCTTGCTAATGTTCAAAGGAAAGGAATATGGATAAAATCTGTTCTTTGATAATTTCTCATGTGTATGTGATGGATTCTGGTCACTCTTCCCCTCTCCACCCTCTCTCATTTCCTTCGCACCCTTCCCAGCACGTCTCCCCTTCCGCTTCCTTACAGATCTTTCCCTGTGTTCTACAGAGTTTAGTCATGGTTGTCTGTGTGACTCCGTGTTGGGAACTATCCATTAAAGCCTGGTGTGCTCATTAGTGTGTATACAACTGGCTACCATGCCGTTTTTTCTCCCATAATCTTTCAGTTGCTAGTACATCAGCAGTGAGTGGCAGGCATGGCCACTTCCCCATCCAAAGGTGACTGTTAGGAGAGTCTGACTTGTGTGGGCCCAATTAGTACAATTGCTGTGAGTTGGAGATCCTTATGGCTATGTCAACTTTTCAGGATGACATTTAGCAGTCTTCCCTTGTCATTGTTCATTGCTGCTGTGGAGGCTCACCAAAGACAACAGGGAGGCATATTTATATCTGCAAACTCTGCCAGACCTTAGCAAAGGGAATCACCATCATGGCCAGACCATACTCAATTGACAGTGGAACCCCGAGCGTCTGAGCTCAGGTGTATTTATTCTTTCAGAACTCCTCAGGTATTCTGCTGATAGCACATGCAGATCATTAGCAATTAAACATCCCCCACAGAACTCCAACACCTTCAGACAATACAAAAGGCCAAAAGCCTAGGCAGCCCCTCACCCATCAATGCATAAAACAATTTCAAACATAACTAAAAATAAACTTCCCCAACATTTCCCCTTTTCAGTATATAAAAAAAGTTGCTTTGCCTTTACAACACAATTTAACACTATACCAGCAAAACTGTTTACAAGAGGAATAATCATTAGTGTTGCTATTGCACAGGACCAAATCAAACCAAACATCTATCAAGCTTTCTCAATGTCTTTGGATAGCAGAAAAAACCATAATCAATGTCCCATTATCTGGAATTCACTCACAATCTTCTGGGCTCCTCCAAAGGGCTTGGATCACTTCTCTGACTCTACCCTCTGCAGCACACACAATTTGTCCTTCAGGGTCTGGCTGGCTTCACTCTATTGCTGCTGCTGTTCTTGGTGGTTGTCCCATGGTACTGGCATCTCAAAAGGCTGCTGGGGTCCCTTGCTGCAACTGGGCTGCACTTTCACCATTAGCCTCTTCTGGGCTCTCTTCATGATGCCAAGCCTCACCTTTTTTTACATTCAACTGCTACTTTGGCTGTGCCTTCAAAACCAGCACCAGCTGGGTGACTCTAACAGTACCAAGTTCATCTACTAGCACGGAATACAAACTTGGCCAGTTCTGGAAGACAGTTTCTGTGTGCTGACTCTGAGGGAATACTTTCCAGGTTTTAAGATAGAGTCTGATTTGCTGGAAAAATAACTGGTCACTTTGTCTGCAGTTAAGGGTCCTTTGTAAATGGAGTTCTCATCACCGTCACCAGTGCCTGGACCGTGTGGCTTGTAATCAGGTTTGCAGGGAAGAAGCAATAACAACAAAAGCAAAAAAATAAAAATGGTCAGTTTAACTAAGTGGCGTTTTGGCTCAAAGTTGTGGCTTCCATGACAGCAGGGGGTCCTGGGCCAGTGGGAAGAATCTCTGGCTGAAACATTCTGGTATTTTGGCATTCTTTTTCACCACCACTATGGGGAAACATACAACCTTCTTCATAGACCTCAAACACAAGATCCACTTAGGCTTCACACACACAAAAAGCCATCAACAAACTCAGTTTATAGAACAGCAGTATGCTCTGGTTTCAGGTTCTCACACCCTGGCTGCCGCTGAAACCTTGCTTCTTTCCTGCTCCCAGCTGATTTTTTTTTTTTTTTTTTTAACCATGAAAATGTCTTTCTCTAAAGGCCTTTCTTCTGTGGCTCTCACTTTTGAGCCCTCTTTCTCCCTCAATTTTCACACTTTTCTCTTCATAGAGGTTTATTTCCTTTCTCTCCTCTTCCTTCAGGAGACTTCTAGTCATTATTTTTGCAAATGTATACTTTCTGTCCTCTAGGAACTGCGCTGAGCATACTTTACAGGACTCTTTGAGGTCTTGAGCTTCTTTTTCTTCCTTGTCTCCACGTTGGATTAGCTGGTGTGATGTCAGTGCCCCATGAACGCCATTTGTTGTGGCACGCTGCTGTGGTAGCTCAGGATGGAAGACATGGAGGCATTATCATAGGTGCAAGCCCTGCCAGACCTCAGCAGAGGGAACCACCCCCATGGGAAGCACCAACCTGGACGGTGGAACCCCAAGTGTGTCTGCTCAGGTGTTTTTATTGATTCAGAACTCCTCAGGTATTCTACTGATACCACGTGCAGATCATTAGCAATTAAACAAGCCCCACAGAATTCCAACACCTGCAGACAATACAAAATGCCAAGACTTAATGTAACTCCTCAGCCAACAGTGCATAAAACAATTTCAAACATAACTAAAAATAAATTTCCCCAACACTCCCTATCTTCTGGCTCTTCTTTCTGCTCCCTCTTCTGCAATGTTCCCCGAGCCTTAAGGAGATGGTATAAATGTCTTGTTTAGTTTGCTAATGCTATCCTTTTAAGAAAAGAATGTGAAAGCCAGGCAGTGGCGGTGCACACCTTTAATCCAGCACTTGGGAGGCAGAGGCAGGAGGATCTCTCTGAGATCGAGGCCAGCCTGGTCTACAGAGTGAGTTCCAGGACAGCCAGAGTTACAACAGTGAAACCCTGTCTCAATAAACAACAACAAAAACAGAATGTGAATATTGACGAACATTTTCTGCATACGTCAAAATTATTGTAGTGAGTCTTTTCATTTGGTGACTTACATAGATATTTTTTTCTGATGAATCTTTGAAAGGTTGAAGTAAATCTATTTTATCTTGGTTATGATATGCGTATTAATTACTTTTCTGTAGCTGGGATAAAATACCATGATTCAAAGCAACGTAAGGAAGAAAGAGTTTATTTTGCCTTAGGATTCCGGAAGGAGAGCCCATAACGGCAGGGGAGTCATGGCAGCAGATGAGCCAGAGAAGGAAGGTCAGAAGTCACAAGATTGAGATTGAACTGCAAGTGGGTCAAGGCTCTAAACCCTGAAAACCTGCCCCCAGGAATACACCCTAAGCAATGCACCAACTGGGAACCGGTGTTCAAGTATATGAGGCTACGGGGACATTTCTACTAGGATGTGTTCCTGAGAAAACTGGGTGGGGAGTGAGGGGACGGCGGCTGTGAAAACCTGGGGACCTGGTGTGGATTCCCAGCACACACACAGAAAGTCAAGCATGGCAGCGCGTGTCTGCAACCCGGTGCTAAAGGAAACATCAAGTGTGTCTACGAAACTCATTGGTTGGCCAGTTTATCCTATCAGCTCCGGGTGCAGTGAGAGGCCCTGACTCAAAAGGTAGTGTAGCAGTAGGTGACAGTCTTTTACTCTCAATTTAGGGAAGGAGAAAGGAAAGACAGAACTCTTCACCGCTTTTACAAGTGACCTTAATACAGAAAGAGAGAAAGGTAGAAATCCTCACAGCCTCTTTTTCGGCTGTCCTAAGCTCTAATCTCTCTAACTTTTGTTTTCACACTAACTAATGACAGCAACTCAACCAACCAACCACCAACCAACACCTACCCTGACTCAGGACTTCAGACCTTTTATTCCCTAAGCCGGAAACCCATGCATAGACCCACGTGGCACGAAATTCCAAAGACAAGCTACAGGTACCAGAACAACTGCACCCAACCAAATTATAGCCACCTGCATCAAGCATTCCAATTCCAACTAGTAAACAGCTATACCACAGCTGGGGTGGGAACACGAACCTCTAGTGACTAGTCAGTTAAACCAAAAAGCTTTTCTTAACAGAAAAACTCCAAGTGTGCCTCTACAGGAGAGTGAAAAGGACAGCCAACATCGGCATACCAGAGTATGCCTCGACCTGTGTTCTTGTGCAGGACTAGCTGCGTGATTTACGGGGCTAAGTGCAAGATGGAAATGCAGTGCCGGTCATTGAAAACATTCAGAATTTCAAAGTGGGAGATAGAAAAGCATCAAACCAGACACGAGACCTGTTCCCCTGTGTGTGTCCACAAAGTGAGCTCTGAGCAGTAAAAAAGTGGTAAGAACTGAGTGTGAGAAAGAAGAGCCAGAGCAAGTTCTCTTCAAACCTCGGGTCTATGTTCAGGACTCTTTGTTTTATTCCAAGTTTGGATGGGAAGCTCATTTTATGTAAGCCCAATGTGCAGGATGCTTAGTTCTTCAGAAGTGTCACCGACGTAATCTGTACACAGCCTTAGGGAGTGAAGTGCTACTATCCTGTTTTAAAGTGAGACAATTCAGGGAAGGAAAAGTTAAACAATTTGCCTGCAGGCACAGAGTTGTTTCATGATGACACTTGAATTCAAAGTCGGGATATTTGTTTTTAAGGACTAACTTAAGCAAATATTAATTCAGTAACCCCCTTTACCTTTCTATAAGAATGGGTTGAAAAAAGCTCAGGGTGGGAAGCAGGGACAAAATGTTCATGGCATTGCATATTCATTATTGAGGGAGTAGCATACGCAAAAGAATACTGTGTGCAAAGAATAAAAATTCAACTCTGGATGAATTGAATTACCTCTCTGCACTGGAGGATGGGAAACATACTATCAGAAGCCAAGCTGAAGGGCAGGAGGTAAATTTGAAAGGAATGTGTCCGTGCAAGATAAGAATGGTGCACTGGCTCTCTGAGGGAAGGTGTACAGGCAAAAATGGAATTCAGTTCTGTTTTAGATAAGGCTAAATGCAAGTAGCATGCCGAATGTTTCAGTATGTTTCCAGTAATGTCAACTGGAAACTGTTTCCAGTATGTCAACTATTTATTATTATTCTTCGTTAAACATTTGGGACAGTCTCTTTTAGCCACTTTTAGATATACATCTTGGTCACTAGAATATACCATACAATCTTCCACCAGAACTGACCCTTCTGTTTAACTGCACCTGAGCTTGTGCGCCAGTATCTCTGGTTTCTTCCGTGCCCCGCCCCTCCCCCATAACAACTATTCTGCTGTCTACTTCTATGAGTTCATTATCTTTATTCCACATGTAAATGAGGTGACATGGTATTTATCTCTCTGGGTCAGTAATTACAATGCCAGCTCATGCCTAAGGAACTGAAATAATAAGTACACCCAAGAAGATGTCTGCCCTCCTGTGGTCATTGCAGTATCATTTACAATAGCCGATCTCCACTCACTGTCTTTGCTGTCAACCAGGGATCATAGCTGCCTCTGTCTCAGCCAGATCTATAGCAACCAAAGTGGATGAGTCATGTGCCGACCACCCTATAATAGCTGTGACCGGAGATAGACTTCTGGCAGCACTGTCACAGAATAAAGGGAATGCTCCTACAGCCGTGCTTGCTGACAAATGTCAGACTCTGTAAACAGTCATATTTCACTGCAAGGATGTTCCCTACTGGGCCCTGATTCCATCTAAAAGGGGGATGGATACATGTGGATGTGAGGTGGGCCAAGAAGCATCATATTTAGAGGATGATTGTATTCACCCATGGACATGGATAGATTTGAAGGAAAGTGATGAACGTGAACATGATGAGGTGGACAGGCTTGGTGAAAGCTTTGGTTTCAACAGAGCTAAGTCAGTGAGGTGGTATGTGTTCGAAGGCTTCTTTTCATCCAAGCCTTAGAGGTGAGGAAGACCAGTGATCTGTCCTCCCACAATCCTTAAGATGTTACCACAGTCAACAGCTTTAACACATATCTGACCACAACATAATGTAGTCAACCTTTTTCCTCTGATAGCCGTTTCCCTAATCTCACCGCTTGACTGCTAAACTGGTGACCCACCTTACACATTAAGCTAGAGAATCACCCCACTTCTGGCACTAGTTCTTTTATTAAAGGTCAATACAAGTCAAATCCAAAGCAAGTCCTGAGACGGGCTAAGGAGTAGAGTTGGGAGGTGTAGGAAATACTGCAGGTGAGAAAGGACCACAGAAGTAGTAAAAGGGCTGATTAAGTAAGACGTAACTGGGGGCACGTAAGCCCATAAGGATGATCTAAGGATAGTCTGCATACACAACCAGGCCTGCTTCACCCAAGAGCTGAAGCATTTTTATACCATGTCTGTGTTGGCTAGTTTGTCAACTTGACACAAACTAGGGTCACCTGGGAAGAGGGAACCTCAATGTGGAAAATGCCTCCATCTGATTGGCCTGTGGGTAGCCTATGGGGACGGTTTCCTGATTAATCCTTGATATGGGAGGGCCCAGCCTGATGAGACCCTGCAAGTTGTCTGGGAGGCAGAGAAAGAGGTAAGAATGAGAACTCAGTTCAGATTGACTTCCTCAACCTGGATCAAGACTTTGGGAGTCTGATGCCAGGTGTTTTTTTCCCCCCCCAACAAATTTAAACACATTATAATTTGGAAAAAAAGTTTCCTAGTGTAATACAATCTCCAGTGCACAAGGAAGCATAATTACATCAAAAGTTCACTCAGGATACATGTCATTTCTTGCAAGAAGATGGATTCTAGAGATAGGACACTTACTGTACTGGTTTAAGGGCCTGAATATGGGTGTAGCTTGGTCTTGGGCATACAGATAGCAGAGAGGTCATTTGGGCTCTTAGCCAACTCTTGGCTGTGGGAGTTTGGGGGAGCCCCTGTCTGTGAGGTTCATTTAGACTACTAGCCATCTCTGGTCTTGTATGTAGGAGTTTGATAGGATATGGCCCAATAGATAACACAGATTAAGAGGCTATTAATCACTTCCAACTCCCAGCTTTCTGCATGGAAGAATGGGTTTTATGTCCATTCCTTTGGGAGGATGATCCTATGCGCTTAGCATTTTGGATTTCTTTGGAGATCTGAAGGCACAAGGACCTTCATGGTGTCAACTCTACCCCACTGTGGGTGATGGTACCCTGGACAGATGGTCCTGGAAAATGTAAGAAAAGTAACTGACTGTGAGACAGCAAGCCAGGGAGCAGGATTCTATAATGGCTTCTGTTCTCTGACTGCAAGTTTCTACCTTGAGTTCTTGCCCTGAGTTGCCTCAGTATTGCTCAGAGATGGATTGTGATGGGGACATGTAAGCCAATTAAACCCTTCCCTCCCTAGTTGCTTTTGGTTATGGTATTTATCACAGAAACAGCAAAATAAACCAGGACAACATCCCACCAGGTAGCAGCTGGGTGTTCCCTAGGAATGTTAACTAGTTCCTCCAGTACCCTCATGGTAGAATGCAAATCTGTCTTCTCCAGCTTTGGAGAAAGCTGTCAATCATTAACAGAACTCTCCACAGTGGTCTGAATCAATGGCTCACAGATTAAATCCTGCCTCCAGCCTTTTATAGTTTATAGGTGAAGAATGACTTTTAGTTTTCCATAGCTGTGAAACCTGTATGGCTTCCAAAGCCTAAAGTAGCCACAAATGTGACTTTACAGAAAAAGTTGATTGAGCTCTGGTTTAAATGATCTTTTCACAATAATTTCCAAGACTCTGGTTTACTCCATGTTCAAGTGTGGTCCTGTCGCACTTTATATAACCAAAAGGGGGCGCCAGAGTTCTAGACAGAGGGAGAGAAACTGTTGAGAGCTGGGATCCGGCTGTTCACATCCTTTACAATGCTTTGCATCCTGCTTCCATTTTCCCGGTATAATTGGGTTTTGATCCAAACATCCATTGATTTACACATTTTCCTGTACTGGAAATATATGGCATGTAAGTTTATTGAAACACGCTCTAAATATTTTCTTCAAGCCTGTCACTTAAAAGCAAACAACAACAACAAAACAAAAAAAAACATTCTATGTGGTTCTATAAAATACTTCTTCCCAAGTCTAAGACCAGGTAAACTTTAATCCCACTTTAATGAGCATTTCGTAGAGTTGTACAACAGCCAATAAATAGTTACAACAGCTTAATTTTTAAATGACACTCAAGCTAATAAGACCATTTTGGAAAGATGGTTCAGCAGTCAAAAATGAGAACTGCTTTAGCAGGGGACCTGAGTTTGGTCCCCGCATCCATGTGGATTCTCTCACAACCACCTGTAAGTCCAAGCCGGGCTGAACTGAATCAGCCTGTTACAAAGGCGACACTAGGCTGTCTGGGGGGCTGCTTTCCTTTTTAAGGATCAAGGTCTTCAAAACCCAGGCGCAGAGCGGTGGACGAGGAGGCTTGTTTTGCTGGCTCTGTTCAGCCCTGGGCCCAGTATCTTGTTCTGTGGCCCTTTTCTTAGCGCCTCATTAGGCTTCAGGGCATCTTTCTGGAGAAATGCAGGCTCCTGTAAGATCTTATTTCTTTAACTAAATCAGATAAGTGGCCTGAACCCAGGAGTCACGAATTCTATCAGATGCACGTTTTAGTTGAGGAATTACACAAACTGTTCACTAGGGGGCAGCAATCATGCGGAAAAGTTCCGTAATGCCGCACCACCTTAAAAGTTCTGCTCACCACTCTTCTTTTGTTGGTGGTCAAATTAGCAGAAAGGACCAACTGACATTTCCCGGTTAAAAGATTCATTTCATCCAGGCAGTCTTACAGCATCTGTAATTCACACGGATCATTTTGATTGACTCGGGCCTTCAAAGGATCCGAGTCATCCTGTCTAATATTTCTATTTAATATTTTCTTTCCGATTTTGTATCATTTCTGTTAAAAAGCACGCTAACTCAAGACATGAATTTCGAGACCCATGATTTGGAACAGAGTTTTAGGGCACAACTTTTTTCTTAATGAGTAATCTAGATACACTTATTCATAGACAATCATAAAATTATGTTTATTCGAAAATAGTTGTTTCTGAACGGATTCGTGGGAGCTAAGCTGTAGGGAGAAATGGGTAAACAGCTTTGCAATACCCAGTTCATTTACTGAGACAAGCAGCAATACCAGTATAGTCCACAGGAGGGCAGCATCTGCCCAAGGTATAGTGACGCTTAAGTCGCCAGCCTTCTTTTCCAGTAGAGATTCTGATAATTGAGTTACTTTACAGCGCACTAGGAGAAGCGAAAAGTGGCTTGTGCTTGTCTGTTAAGAATCAGTCTTTTCAAAACCAACGAGCTATAATTTTTCTTATTGTTTTTGTTGTTGTTTAATCCAAGGGTCAAGCACCGGCGTCTTTCTTCCCTTTACATTTTCCCTTTTCTTCTCTCTGGCCTGTGTTCTTGCCCAGAGCCACCTGGCAAGACGGGGTAATCATGGATCCTGAAGATATGGCAGTCATGAACATCGTGTGCTGACTTGGAGTCATTGCAAAGATTGCACATTTTCGCTCTGCCATTGACTCCTTTGTCATATGTGCGGTCTGGTGGCTTGTGTTGTGCCACTTCCGTGAGCGCCGAAGAATCTTGACCAGTGTGCAAGGGGGCTTGCTACCCGGTGGGGGAGATTTTATCTGCAGACTCTGACTCCAAGGTGCTAACTCACCCACCGATCAACAACTGCAAGCTCTCTAACAGAATGTCCTTACCCTACGCAGCAGCCGTTTCAACTTAAATCTGTGATGACTCTAGGAAGGAAAAATACCATTTGAAATCTCTCTCTTTCATGCTGTTGTTGACCCTGCAGCCTTCACCTTCAGGTCACAGGCCGGGTTAACACCACCCTGTGACTCAGTTCGCAGTGGGTCCACTTGATCTCCTCAGATCTGGAACAAATTTCCTGCCCTTTGTTTTGCGCTGGCACTAAGTCTGTATTTGTAGCAAGTAATTCCTCTCCAGGTGATGTCCAGTGAACTGGATCATTTCTATAGTTCTGAAGATCTAGAATGTGTTGGGTCTGTTACTTATGAGAATATTATATCATTTCTTTTGGGCAGTATGCTGTATAGTGTTTTGACCTGTGTCCTTCCTTCTGTTGATCTCAATGCACTCTGTCTGTTGCATGCTCTCCGCACAATGCTGTTCCCACAACTCTCTCTGAACCCCCCCTTTCTGTGCTTCAGTACTCTTTGAGACCTGCTTGGGAAGCCTGGGCGGCCTGCACGGTTGTTCTATACCATCTCAGAGATATTAGGTGGTGGAGGCCCCTGCTAAGACCAGGACTGTGTTCTCTTCCTCGGACTTATGCTGCCTGGTCGCAGGAGACACGCAGCAACACTTTCTGGGTGAACTAAACCACAGGCAGCTGCTGATGCTGTTAATGACCTTGAGCTGACAGACAAGGTACTCGCTGGACACGTGTTGGAGGATAAACTCCTTAGGGACAAAGAAGCCAGCATGGTGTGTGTGTGTGGGGGGGGTGTAAATGTGTTTGTATAGAAGTGTCCAGTATAGGGTATGGTGAGGTCAAGAAACTTGACAAAATGAATTCTCAGGTGATGATGGGCATTTACAGAATTAAGAGCATCTGGAGACACAGCTGAATACTTTGCCCGAGGCAGGGATTGGGACAGACATTCAGCTGGCATCTTTATGGCTGGTTGCCAGGGCTGGAAGAAAGGCCCAGTCTGCCTACAGTCTGCATTGTAAAAGGTGTGAACTCACAAGGGTGGGGGTGTGAGTGGTGGAACCTGCTGTGGGTCATAGTGGGGTCTGGCCCTTGAGGGGTGTGTGGAAGGTAACAGCCTCAAGCTCTGGAGGAGAATGAGAACACCATCCTCCTGTGGAAAAACCCAAAGGACATCTTAGAGCCACAAGTTCGCCTTCTGATTTTACTTCAAAACACTGGCCGATTTTCTAACATCCCCTCTCCAACCCCACTGCCAATTGTAAAAACTCCATCTCTTGTTTTAAAATGTTATTTCATCCCTCTTCCCGAGCACAGGCATCAAGATTTCCCCCCTTTCATCAGAAGCAATCCCAGGCAATGGTCCCTCACAGCTGCCCAGAGACTGGCTTCCAGGAACAAGCCGGGGGACCTGTCATCATCATCTCTCCCAGAAGTGACGGGAATGGGTTGCTGGTTTGATAAGCCCTAGGGACCAGACTGTTATTGCAGGGCTTGTACCAGGAAGTAGTTGTATATGTGGAGGGAAGCATCTCCCAGGCTGGGAGCATAGCATGCGACATGACACATGGCTCAGTATTTCAGGTTGCAGCTGCAACTGTTTGAAACCACAGTTTAAGGAGAACGTGCGGCAAAATGCATTTCTAAAACCCAGGAACAAGCCGTATTCTAGTATTTGGTTAATTTGTTTGATATATGTACAAACATTTCACTGTGGATCATGGAATGTCCAACTCTTAGGAAAACTGAATCCTTGGTAAGTGAGTCTATGAAAGCTGGGTTTCTTTGCTGCTGTCCTAGCAGCAGGCCCTGCTGTTGATGGACACGCCCCATCATTTTCCAAGTTAGAAAAGCACATGCGATGTTCACTGGGGACACACAGATGAACATTAGAAAGAGAAGTTAATTGAACATGTTATGGAATGTTGATTCCATTTTTTAAATTTTGTTTTTATTAACATTCCTAAAGGGAAGAAATAGATAAATATCCAAAAGCAAAGTATCTTAATGGTGTATGGAAAGGAGGTACAAGGGTACTCAGAGGGAAGAGGATTTCTGTTTCAGTGGGTTGTTCTTAATCTTTTGAGACAGGGTCTTGCCAGGTAGTCTAGGATGGCCTTGAGCTTGTAATCCTCCTGCCTCAGCCTTTCAAACATTGAGATGACAAGTGTACATCAGCATTCCCAACTATTACACACACACACTATACATATGCACATATACATACATATACATATACACATACACATACATATACATACACACATATACACATACACATACATATACACATGTACACATACATATACAAATACATACACACTATACATATACATACATACACTATAAACATACATATACACATACGTATGTACATACACATACATCATATACTATACACACTATATATATACATATACACATACACACATTATGTATACATATACACAAATATATGTATTTATATACATATATCGTGTTGTGCATATGCTCAGGTGAGATCAGGTGCCTAAGGAAGCCAGGAGAGGGTGTCCGACTCTCTGGAACTGGAGTTACAGGTGGTTGGTTGTAGGCTGCTGGACGGGGTGCAGGGAACCGAGCTCTAGTCCTCTGCAAGAGCACAAGAGCTCTGAACAACTGAGCCATACTCCAGGTTCTCCTCTCTAATCACACAAACAGGAAGTAATATGTTTGAGACACAAACAGAAATATGGACGAAGGAACCATCATAAGGTAGCTACACTGAGCAAGTAAAATGTCACAGAACAACATGAAAAACCCTTGTAAACACGATGTTGAATGAGAAAGGGGAGCAGCAAAGCAGTCTTCAAATGGCAGACTTTGGGTAAATCTCACTGTTGAAACAAAATAAAAAATTACATACAATGATAATATAATAAATATATTAATATAATAAAACTTACAGATATCTATGAGAAGAATAAATAACCAAATGCAGGATAATGACTTTCAAGGCAAGGGGAGGGTTACAAGGTGGGGAAGAGGAAGGGGTTGTCTGTAACTTAAATGCCATTATAAAAAAATACAATTCTGAAACTCGTGTAGTAAAATGATAAAATTCATTATATTTCGCAGTCGACACATTGATGATTGCGTTGTCTTCCTTTGGTGTTTTTGAAATATAGAGTTACGGCTCAAATAAGAATGGCTATCAGAAGACTCGGCTCATCTGTTGCTAGCCCTCTCAAACGTGGCTCTGCTGTGACATCACTGGAGGCAGAGACTGCAAGAAGAAGAAACACGTACATTTGGATACCGAGAGGTTTTTATTTTCTTACGAACTGGGGGCTCCTAAAAGGGGGAAAAAATGTCTGTGATCTTTTGTGCCAATCAAGTGCCTCCAGCCCAGTGCGGGAAACAAAGGGGCACATGAGAGGAGTGAGCACAAGAAGTTCGCTTGTTCTTCTGAATAGCTCAAAGTATGTTCCCAGGACCCTGCATGCAGCTTCACCGGGGTCCTGAGATTCCCATTCAGGTCACATTACTAGTGCTGCTGGCTAATCTCTGCAGTCTTGTCCTTTTCAATATGGAACTGGAAGGGCTTTGTTCTAGGAAATGTGACCTGGGGAATCCTGTGTAGATAGGTCTAGTCAGGTTGCATCTGGCTCATTGCACTGCATCTGGCTCATTACTGGATTGGCGTGAGAACACTGTGAATGCTACTGAGAGGAGTTTGTATTTAGTACTCCTGACGGATGAAGCCTTTGTATATTTTTTTCTCGGTGCCTGTCACATTTCCGAAGGTTTTCGTGGTGTCTACCCGGAAAGCAGAGTTTTGCTGTTTTCTGAGAATTATGTCAACAGGATGCAGAAAACTGGAGGTTGTTCTCGTATTCTTTTCGATCTGAAGTCACGGATTCAAAGTTGCCATTTTCTCTAGGCAGAAAGAAGACAGGCATAGGTGTTCAGTGCTGTCCCGTCGGGGTTGGTGACTTACAGCTCTGGTTAGCTGTTATAGAGGAGCCAGGCGCACAGTGTACACTGACCATTTCACTTGATTTTTCAGAGGCCCCTTTATCCTAAAGGTCTTTAATTTCTGCTACCTACCATTGATTCGCAATGTAGACGTGAGCCCTACTGTGCGCTTAGGAATTAAATCTCTCCATGAAAATGTTAAAGAATGGAGAGACATTAAAAACATCAGTTAATCATGGTGGTGGTGGTGGTGGTGGTGGTGGTTAATAGACAGCAAATTGTGATGCAGGAACTCTTGGCAAGCTGTAACCCATGGGCCAAATCTGATTTTGGAAATAAAATTGCAATGCAATATATATATATTGGCTGAGTTGAATATCGCAAGAGTCATGCCATGCCTTTAAAACCTAAAATGTCTATGCGTATGTGGAGGAGGGTACGCTCAAGAGGCTCAACCCTAGACAAAGAACTAACTACAGGCAACGAAGGAGACGTCGAGAACAGGAGAACTAGTCTTCCTCAGGGAACATCCCACCAGCTGGTTATCCAATACCAAATGATCAGCCCTGAAAACATCCACATACAAGTAACATTGCAGGGACTAAGTGGGTTGTATTGTTATATTTAGGAATACACACACCTACATGTGCATACAGCCGTAGTGGAAAAAAAAAAAGAAAGATCGTGAGTTTGAAAGAGATCAAAGAAGGTGTTCATAGGGGAGGAAAGGGAATTATAATTATAATTTCAAAAAACAAAAATATTATTAAAAAATCTTAAATATTTGCCACGTGGCACTTTACAACCGAAGGGTAGCTAACTATTCACTTAAACCATGAAGCAGAAGTGGGCAATATCAAAGTTGAAGCATCAGCTTTGGCCTCAAGCACAAAACAGTATTTAAGCACTATCGATAGACATAGGTAGAACCCGGTCTTTCATCTCAACAACTGTAAGTCAACTTTTAAATTAGTGCTTTGTATCTTATTGCCTAAAATCTTATATTTCTTATCAACATTTTCTGTGTCAAACTGGTGATAATTTGGAAAAAGAGTTAACAGAAAATACAAAGGGAAATACAAAAATGGACTCAAAAGGGATACAACGAAAGTCGGTCATAACCTACCCTTCTGAAGTACGGCCCTCAGAGATAACACCCATCATCTTACTGGACACTGAGGATTGCAGAGTTTCAGTAGTCAGATCCATCGTGTCTGTTCTGCAGAGAGCCTTGAGCGATTTGGACCAATCCGGACACCAACAGCTGGTTGGTTTCTGAAGCAAATCCAGGATTTCACGTGCTCAGGAGCCAAGTTTCGTTTCCTCTGCCCCTTTATGTATTATACTTCAACCAAACCTGTAAGACTAGGTTGTGACTCCCTTTGGTCTTGTCCAGTCTTTAATGCCTTCTAAAATCCTGTTCCAGTGTATGTCTTTCCCCTTCCCTGTCGTTACCCAGAGCCATGGTCCTGCCATGATGGGATCTGAATGGTTCAGATCTTTTAGCTGTTATCACTGCTTTCAGGCCAACCTACCTTCTCTGCTCTCTGAATTAGCTCAAATGACCTCAGTCAAAAGTGTGCCTTGCAAGTGCAGAATATAGTCTCTAAGTAATTACATTTGAATTATTTGAAGATAACAGCTAGCAGAATTAGGCTTTTAAGAAATAATTCAGTTACAGCTATGATCTTTGCCTATTGAGGGCCCATCTTTCCTTGATAACCACTCCTCCTATGAGCTCTGGATAGCTTCTCAACCTCCTTCAGGTCACAGGAGTTTGAAAATTTGGATTCTCCTGATATGCAGTGTTTCGAAGTGAGAGATTCTCATCACCACATGGCTTCACAACTGATGGGAGACAGTGGTCTCACCGTTCCCTGCAGAGGCACAGACTCTCATCATGATTCTTGGTCACCAGGAAAGGGATTGCCACTTCCGTGTCAGCTCACTGAAACAGCATATTGCTCAGTGTTATGTGAAGTTGGGGCTGAACTCCAGTACTGCTTAGTCACAGACTTGCGGATTATTGCTTCCCTTCTGCTTGGAAAATCCCAAGAGAAAAGTCGCCATTTTCAAACTCCTGGAGACTTAGTGCTGCATGCTTCTTGTGTAGCAGTGGCTCTCATCCTTCTTAATGCTGCCACCCTTTAATTCTGTTCCTTATGTTGCGGTGATCCCCAACCATAAAATTAGTTTTGTTGCTACTTCATAACTGTAGTTTTGTTACTGTCACGAACTGTAATGTAAATATCCGATATGCAGATGGTCTTAGGTGACACCTGTGAAAGGATTGTTTGATCCACAAAAGAGTCACCACCCACAGATTAAAAACCGCTCAAAGAGTTGCCATATTGGGTGGTTGCCTTCAAGTAAATGGCTGATTTTTCTATCTGGTCTTAAGCCTCCTGCTCAGCCCTCCAGCCAGACTGACATTAGTTGTTTTGTCTTACCCTCCTGATAAAATGTCTTGTAAACGAAGTGCTATTGTTTGGGTTGAGTGTGTTAACAGCTTGTTCCCTGGAATAGTGATATTCAAGAATGCTTGGAATTAGCAGAGGCAAAGCCTCATGGGAGGTTGTTAGGTCATTGGGAATGTGGCCTTGGAGGGGACTGTGGTGCTCTGGTCTCTGCTCCTGTGCTTCCTGGCTGACAGGGCAGTTTTGCTCCATCAGGTTTTCCCACCTGTCTCATGTGCTGTCTCACAGCCCAAGGCAGTGGAGCCACAGATCTGTGCTTAGTCTGTTGTTTGTTTCACTAGTTGTTCATTTATTTACCGGTTTGTGCTGGTTTGTTTTTTGCAAACTTGACATAAGCCAAGGTCATCTGATAAGGTGAGATCTCAGTTGAGAAAATGCATCCATCAGATTGTCTAGTCTGTGAGAGTGTTTTCTTGACCAATGATTAATTCGGGAGGGTCCAGCCTACTGTGAGCGGGGCTACCTCTGGGCAGATGGGGCTGCATTGTATAAAAAAGCAACTGAGCGATCCGTGTAGAGCAAGTCAGTAAGCAACATTCTTCTATGTTCTCAGCATCAGTTCCTGCTTCCAAGTTCCTGCCCTTCTTTAGTTGATCTACAGTCAGGATCTGTAAGCCAAATAACACCTCCAAACTCAAAGCTGGTTTGTATCATGGTTTCTATCACAGCTACAGAAAGCATAACTATCACACCATTCTTGTATTTACTTCCATTTCTTCAAGAAGAATACGTTCCATACATGCATAACTTTATTTATATTGTTCACTATTATTTTTATTGAATGAAAAGTTTGAATGAACCAATGAAAGAATGACAAAGTCTCCTGTCCCCTCGCTGTTATGGTTTGAATCTGAAATGTGTTCGTGTTTTGGATGCTTTTCCCCAGGTGGTGGTGCTATTTCAGGTGGCTGTAGAAGCTTCAGGATATAGAGGCCAATGGTGGAACTAGATCACTAAGGATGGGCCTTTGGATGTTATAAGCACATCACAATGCTCCCTGTCTGCAGTAATACAGACTGCCTCCAGCACACACACCTGCTGCTATGAGCTGCCACTTCTGTTGTGCCAGTCCCTCCATGGTGTGTGTGTGTTGAAATCCCTCTTCTACTTTGAACCTTTGAGACTTCAACTTTGAATCTTTAACTTGTTTCTGTCAGGTTTTGTGACCACCGAGATGCAGAGGTGACAAATACATTTCTCCCTCTCTCATCCATCCGCCTTTCAGGAAGCAATTCCTCTCCATCGGTTGTGCAGACACACCCAACTCACAGCCTGTTTTTCTGATGAGCCATCTTCAAAATCTATTCCTTGGCCTCAAAGTTGTCTCCAGTTGACTGTGGACAAACTCAGCAGGACAGACCTACCATTTATCATACAGTGTTAATAAAACAATTTCTCTAACTTTTAGACAAATATGCTTGTCCACAACTATTAATGGGAATCTTCCAACTCACTCTGCTAAATGCCTTTAGAGTCTCACAAATTTATCAGACTCAACAGTGGCTGCGAGTGTCAGATTCCCAAAGAAACCCAGGACAAATGACTGAGTTGCTTATTAGCATAGCAAAGGGTATACTGATACTGCTGCCAGGCTTGCTCAGCAAGCAGCTCAGTACCTGAGGCTCCTCTCAGCTCTTCTCCAGCCCAGGGACTTCATTTCCCTTTCCCCAGCTTCTGATTCCCATATAACTCAGCCATTTCAACCATGGACTCTCGTGGTTCTTCCTCCCTCTCTTTCTCTCTCTCTCGTTCTCTTCTGGTTCTTCTCTGGGATCTCTTTGCTCTCTTGGCCTCTTGGTTCTCTCCCCCCTTGGTCACTTTGCTCTTGGTCCCCTTTTTTCTCCCTCTCTCCCTCTCTTCCTCTCCCCCTGCCTCTCTACTCTCATGGCCTGGTTCAGTCGGCTGGCCATGTTGAGTCTGCTTTCTTTCTCTGCTCTGGACCCTTCCAGATGCCTCTGGCTGTACTGTCCCTCATATCTACGATAAAAACTTTCCCTTCAGCTACACCTTGGAGTAGTCGTGTCCCCATTTTCATTCATCCAGTAGGCTCTGAAAAGTTTATTGAAGTGTGTAAATTCATATTACACATGCGAGTGTCTGAGCGATACATTCGAACTGATTTCAGTCCAGTTGGTCATGTAGGTACTTCAGGAAACAGTCGATTGGAGAGACACTACACTGAGTGATTGAACAAATTTGTTGTAGGAAATAGTTTCATGTGTTTTCCAAGGTCCGTTGTCAGTTCTCGGAATCCCAATTTCTAAAATGCCGTTGACACGTTGCTTCCTAACACCTCAGCTATAATTGCTTTTGTTCTTATTGAAAGACTATCGTCCTTTATCCTTCATTTTGGGGATGCGAAGGTGCCGGGGAGGGGTGGATTTGTTTCATCTTTAAACCCATTAGCTGGAAACCCGGGCTTGAGGGTGTCAGCTCAGGTCATCGTGTCCCGCTGTCCATGGATCTCATTTCAGATGCCTTACATAGATGCACCATTCTTCCCTTCCGTTCAGATTCACCGGCCGTTTGTCTCAGGCCATGCCTGCCTGGACTTGCAGTGTCTGTGAGGCTGTACACTGAACCAGACGCACACGTGCTCTTCGAGCTTTGTGATCTCTCCTGATTCTGGTAATGCTCCAGTGAACAGGTTTATTATTATTTTAGCTTAGCTGGATGAATCGCTCAGCGGTTATTAGCATCAACAGCATCAGCAGTGCGCTCAACCTGTCTTTGAGAGCCAGCCCTAACCCTGCCTTCAGGAAGGTGCTTACAAGCAGATCCCGTGACAGGATTTTCTTTTTTCCTACAGGGGTCAGAGATCCCTTCCGGTCTCTTCCCAAGTGTTGTGCAAATCACACTTGGAGGTGCGAAAGTTTCAAACGTAGCAGACACAGCCTAAGATGGGCAGGGAAGATTAGGAAAAGGAGGTGCTCGTGCTTCTTGGGAAGTTTTAAAGGCCCAGAAGTCTGTGCACCCCCATTCCTACCTTTACGCATGCCCACGGGTCCCCAGCACATCTGCAAACCACTGTTGTGCTCCCTCAGGCATCGTAGTGCCAGTCTGCAAACCTGCACTTCAACGTGACTACTTCACAACCTCTGCTTTGGTTTGGACAGCTGTCTTAGTTTTAGGGAGAGTGGTTTGGATTCAGGAATCGACGCCAGATGCTCAGGTGAAGGAAATCCCCCAATTCTGCGACTCGGTGCCAGCTGACAGAACCCAGGGTCTGATGATGCGGCTCCACCGGCTTCCCTTCGGCTCTTCCGCCTGTTGTGCTGCTTCCCTTCGAAGGCTGTTATCTGACGTGCGATGGATTCTTGACATTAGAAACTTTAAGATTTTTAATTAAAGAAATTAAAACACAGTGGTGCGTATCCACACATCCGCACACATGCCTACGAAGGTCAGAGGACAACCTCTGAGAGCGGCTTCTCTCTCTCCACCACGTGAGTGCCAGTGCCCTTCAGGCACAGTAGTTAACCGGCTGAGCCCTCTCACCTGCACAGGCTACATTTCTTTTTTTTTCTTAAAGTGGCTAACACATGTTCCAGTCTCCAAAATGGTTATTGTCATGGCAGGGACTCTTAATATTGAGATTATCATTCAGGCAAAAAGGGGATAAAATATGAAAAAGAAAGAAAGAAAGAAAAAAGAAAAGAAAAGAAAAAAAACCCAAAACCCAAAACCCAAAACAGATTTCCTTTTCCCTCTCTCTTTTCTTCTAGGCCCTCACTTGTCTCTAAGAAGAAACATTGTCATCATCAAGTTCATCTTTTTTTTTTTTTTCCAACTCATATGCCACCCACATTCGCTCGCTTCTTTTTCTGTTTTTCCTCACAAGGGGACGTGCCATTTTTGGAGTGGGCTAATTAGCCTTAATTGGGAAGTCTGCCTCAAACCCACCCATCCTTTCTCCTGAAATACACTGACAACAAATGGACTCATCTGTTTTGTGTTTTCGTGTGTACGACTCATGAGGCTGGAGCTGCCTTCTTCTGTTATCTTAATTGAATCCTTCCTTCTCATATAAACATTTCAAGAAGGGATGTCAACCCGACTGGCACAGATGCAACCATGGGGGTTTGAGGACAGTTTTCTTGATTTTAAAATGTCCCATGATATTCAAGCATACTGCTGCCTCAGTTTCTCTTGAAATTACCTCTGGTGGCTCATTTCATAGAGGTAGGTAAGAAAAGAGGTTCATACAAGATACGGACTTTTTCCACTGTTGCTTAAAAGACTTTAATTATACATTAAAATAGTGGGATGTCAAGCTGCAGCTCCCTGTGCACAATCCAAGGGAGATTTGTAATGTTTTCTTTCTCTGGTGTCACACGATGCCTGTTGTAGATGAACAATTCAGTTACACGTTTTCATTATTACTCTGGAAAGAGGGACATTGCATTGTCTTTTGAGGTAGAATAAGTTTAAATGTCTTCTCTTGACCTGATCACATGAAGTCTTGCTCTCGTGGACATATTATTTCCACCTGCTTAAAGTGACAATAACTTTAAAAGTCTGGAAATGAGTCAAGTTTTTCTGTCTGTTCAAAGATAGTGTGCATAAAACACCTGTACCCTTAAGTTTATAGTGGATGAAAGTAAGAAACACATGTGTTTTTGTTTTCTATAGAAAGCATTTCTGGGTGGTGCGTGGTGATGCACATCTTCAGTCCCAGAACTCAGAAAGCACAGGCAAGTGGATCTCTATGGATTGAGGCCAGCCTGAGCTATGTAGTAAGACCCTATCTATAAACAAGCAAACAAACAAGTAGTTATTTTATATTTACTTAGCTCATAGGATTATTTCAGACATTAGCCCACTTAAACAATCTGTTTCAATAAAACACATGAAAATTCAGTGGCTTATGGATTCTTATCTTTATAAAATTAAGCATTGCTGTCCTGCCTCAAACTTACTAGTTGAGACAGCAAAATTTGATTTCCACACTGGTTTTTCAAGAAATAAGCTGAACTTATACACATACCTTCCCCCCCAAAAAAACAGCTTTTTAAAATTAAAAACTAAACTTCTTTTTAATTAAAAAAAAACCAAAACTATTTGTATGTATGTTTTGCCTGTATGCTAATCTGTGTACCGTGTGTGTGCAGTACCCATTGAAGCCGGAAGAGGGCGTCAGAACTGGCATTACAGGCAGTTGTTAGCTGCCCTGTGGGTGTTGGGACTAGAATCAGGAATAGAACCAGTGTCTTTAACCTCTCAGCTATCTGCCCACCTCCATCTTCTAATCAGACCATATAGCTCGTCCTTAAGGTTCCTAAGAGGTGGCCTGCTATATTTAGAATAGAAGGCAACCACTCAGTTAATTTGTGAGGCCCACATCAGCAATATTATCCCCCACTGACATCCTTGTGTAATCACTTTCTCCTACACTTAACTCACTTACTTGTTTATTCATTTGACAAATATTTTGGGAGGACTATTATTTTGTCAGTATCATTCAGTGAAAGCCAGCAAAGTTCCAGTCTGTAAATAGTATATATCCCACGAGCAGCTCAGTAATAAATGAGATAATGTATAGTACTCTGATAGACCCAGTGAAGCCAAGGGTGGGATACACTGCAGGCAAAGAGGAAGCAAGCCATCTTTGAAAGGCGTGGGGAAATGAGACCATGGATTATGGGAGCAGGGGAAGAATAATCAATGCAGACAGGATTAGAAAGTGCAAAAGCCTTGAGGGAGAAATGATTTTATGGTTCTGGGAGAGAATGTATTACTGGGAAGAAACAAGAAGGGGAATAGGTGTGGGGTGTGAACTGGAGCGAGAGGAAGGGTGATCACATAGCCACTTGTGATGGATTTTAGAGATGAAGGTGGCCAGGCCCACAGAGCATGTGCTGCAGACACAGTGCACAGTCTCCAGGGCTGTGTCCCGAGTTCAACCTTGTTTCCACTTATCCTACGTCCTCTAAATCAATCTCTTGATTATGTTTCTCTGTGTATAAAGTAAGGATATTAATGACTGTTTCAAGAAATTGGACCCAATATTTTCTGTGGAAAAGGACTAGTAAGTCACTCTATGACTTAACTTCACTCTCTAAGTTGTTACTGAGAAGTTAAATGGGCACCCCGTCTATGTCACTGAACACTCTTATGACGTGTTGGTAGCTACTGGATCACCATGGCAGGATAGAGAGGCGCTGTGCTGGGCCAGTACCTCAGCCCATAGCACACGCATGCGTGGCCTTTAAATGGCGGATCCTTGGTACACTAGTTGAAAAGCCTGTCAGAGCAGCACCCACTTCCTCTGTCGTTACGGAAACCTTGTTCACCCATATTTGCTGTTGGGCCTTTACTGACCTTTCCCATCCCTCTCTGATTAGCCAGCTTTAGATAGGCTGATTGAAGTGTCTAGTAAGCATAGAACAATGCTATTGGACCTCCCCTTCTGCACCGCCCTGCTTTCTCCATAAAAATCCTCTTTCCTATACAATAAACATACCGCACCATGGATTTGCACCATGGAGGCTTCCTGAGAGTCTGTTTCTTGGGTTCCTGACTCTGTGCCGCTCCCTCCCTCCCTCCCTCGGGAACTCTGCACCCACAAAACCCCACAATGACAGAGACAGGAACTTCTATTTCCTAGAATTATACATAGAAGTAGATCAGTACCATAATGTCACTGTCCATAGGCAGCTTTCTGCTTCTGAGACAAATGTCTGGCATGTTCTGCTGATAAAGAGCACAACTTTAGTTTGGTCCACAGTTTTGGAGGCTTCAGCTGATTGCCCAGTAGGGTCTGGATTAAGTTCATCATCGCAGAAAGCTGTTCATCTCAAGGTCTGTCTGAATGCACAGGAGACCGGAGAAGAATAACCAGGATCCCATGATCTCTTTTGAGGTTACTCTTGATCTGAAACCTCCACTGGACCCTTACCCCTCCCCACTCCTCCTAAGGTGATAGATAAGCTACTGATCCCCTCTGGGCTGCCCGATGTAGAACTAGAGGCCAGGTCTTTAACAGGGAGGCCTCTGGGAGACGCCGCAGATCCACACGGAAGCAGCTGCTTCTTCCAAATGTGGCTGATGTTCATACTGTGCTTTTGACACCATTCCTGGAAAGAGTTTTCCTATTTCTTTCCGATCCTCCCACCACTCTTTAATCCCTGTTTTCATTCTTCCTTCTGATTGTCATTTTTTTTTTCTCAGTTTACAAATGATACTTGCTTATTTTGGAGGGAAAGGAGACATTTTTAACTCTTAAGAGAAGGCTTAGCCAAGTGGTGATGGTGGTGTACACCTTTATTTCCAGTTCTCAGGAGACAGAGGCAGGAGGATCTCTGTGAGTTTGCATCTGATCTACGTAATGAGTTCCAAGAAAGCCAGACTTATAACAGAGAAATCCTGTCTTGAAAAACTGAGAGAGAGAGAGAGAGAGTGGGGTGGGGGGAGGCTTAAATCAGTTATAGCCATGGCAGATTATTTGTTGATACGGATTTCCTTCGAGGCGGCTTCCTGACTCAGCCCTGAGCAATCCACCTTCTGGTTGAGGGCAGGAACTTCCTGTACTTTTTCAGCAGAGATTAAATGCAAAACAAATAAACAAAAAAAGAAAACCTCTGTGGAAACTCCTATAAAGTTTGACTTTGTAATGCCTTTAAAAATGCCTCCTTTTCTCTTCCATTCTTTCTGCATTAGCATCTTTGTACCTGGAGCATTTGAACCTCTGGCTTTTTTTTCTCCCTCTCTCTCCAGATGTGACTTAGTCCTGATAATTCTTTATGGCCAGCTCTGATATGCTTTCCAATAGTTGGTACTATTGTATAGCACTGCTGAGGATTTCTGCTTCCAGGGACAGTTGATGGTATTTTAGGGAGCAGACTCCCAGAAGAAACCATTGTGGGTGAGGCTGCTTCGTTTGTTTATTGTTTCATGGGAGTACAGGAGTCTAGAGAGACAAAGTCTGCTCAAGGTATCCCCCTCAAAAAACAAAAACAAAAGCAAAAACAGAATCTGTCTATAGCTCTGGCTGGTGGCCTAGAACTCACTATGTAGACCAGACTGGTTTTGCATTCACAAGTATCTGCTTTCCTTTACCTCCCAAATGCTGGGATTAAGGAAGGGTGTGCCATACCACACCCAAAAGGCCTGTTTGGTCTTTCTCTCTCTGTGTGTCTCTGTTTCTGTCTCTCTCTCTCTTTTGAAACAGAGTTGCACTGTGTAGTCCTGGTTGGCCTTGAGCTCACTTTGTAGACTAGACTGGCCTTGATTTGAACTCAGGTACTGTGACTTAAGGCACGCACACTCATGCCCAGCTTGAGACACCCTTTGAACAACCTCTATGTTGCTTCAGTTGTGCTTGGCACACTCCGCTGATGCTCTGTGGAAAAGGAGGGGCAGACTTGAGTGCCACAGAAGGAAGGAGAACCCACTCAGAGAGTACAGTTTAGCTGTTGCTTCATTGCTGGGAATAGACAGCTTCTCTGTGCACGTGTTCTCCTGGAGTCTTCAAGTCCTTATGTGACCTCGTCCAACACCTGTGATTTAGGTTCTGAATGTCGCCAAAGTCTGTGAAGAAAAGTTCAGTTTAGTCCATTGGGTCTCCACCTATGGATGACAACCCTTTTGGGGGTTGAACAACCCTTTCACAGGGGTAGTCGAAGACCATCTGCAAATCAGATATTTACGTTATGGTTCACGACAGTAGCAAACTTAATTATGAAGTAGCAACAAAAATTTTATGGTTGGTGGTCGCCACAGCATGAGGGACCTTATTAAATGATCACAGCATTAGGAAGGTTGAGAATCACTGGTTTAGTCAACCACAGATGCTTTGAATTTAATCACAGAAGCCTGCTGGAAAGCATAGTAATGTAAACTGAGGTACAAATGCTCTGAGTTGTGTTTAATGAAGGAAGTATGAAGCCCCAGAGTCTGCACCGACGTCCTTGGATAAGGGGCAGAGTGGATGGGAAGGACTCAGAACTCTGAGAAACCTTATCTATTTGCTTCTTAGTGTGGCTACACACATTTGGGACTCCAGCCCTGGGGAGGCAGAGGCAGGGGAGTCAAGAATTCAAACGCAGCCTGAACACCGTGAGTTAAAGCTAGCCAAGGATAGATACGCAGTGAGACCCTGTCTCAAAAATAAAAGACTCATCATTACAAAGCATACGATATTTGCAAAACTCTGTACCACAAGTTAAAAATTAATGTCATATTTTGAATTTTTAAAAGGTTTCAGCCATTTACAAACATGAACTACAAATATGCCTTGTTTTAGGTGGTGATTGTGTGAGAGGTGGGGTTTTTTTGGGTAATATTAATAACTTTAAATAACCAAAGCAAATAAAGTAAATTGAGTCCAATTTATTCACTACAGAATGCTAATCAATAAGGGTTTTGTTTGCTGAATCCTTAATAAATCAGCCTTATATCCTCCATAAGGGTTTTAAGGTTTTAGAGAATGTTAAAAGTAAGATGGGAAAGATGATTTCTATTTTCCTACCTAAAATGAGCAGATTTTAACAACAAATTAAAAATCCCAAACGAATGTCTAACAGCTGCCAGAGATAGTTCTTATCTTGGAATCCACACAGATATCAAGAAGTCACAAAGCAGAGACCCATGCTGCTTTATATCCATCTCTACTACTTATCATCTGCTCTATAAATTTTTTCCCAGTGTGGGGAATAAATAAGCCCCTTCCTTCAACACTTGTATGTTGTGGAAATTTGTTTTTAGTTATGTATAAAATAATTGTTTTGTGCACTATTGGGTAAGGGGTTGCCTAGGTCTTGGCGTTTTGTATTGCCTGCAGGTGTTGGATTTATGTGAGGGATATTGATTGCTCATGATCTGCACGTGCTATCAGTAGAACACCTGAGGAGTTCTGGATCAATAACACTTGAGCTCAGATGCTTGGGGTTTTGTTATCCAGTATGGTGCTTGCTATGATGGTGGTTCCCTCTGCTGAGGTCTGGAAGACTTTGCACCTATGATGATGCTTCCTTGTCATCCTTGGTGAGCCGACACAGCAGCCTACTGATACACTTATATTGTTCCCAGGAATTGTGTGCAATGCTGCCCTCTTCTCTAGCAAGACGGTGGAGTGTGGTGGCTGTTGAGGAGAAACCAGTTGGAAAGCATTAAATTCTATCTACTAAACACAATTAAGAGATGCTTTTCATGTCCCTGTGGTACTATAAAAGGAACTTTATCAGGTCTGTACTCTACTCTGAAACTCCCGGGAAATTCAGGGGTATGCAAAATTTTGTAGCCCAAAGTAGAATCATAAATGTCATGGGATCATTGTTGCTTTGTCAGTTTACAATAGCTAAGGTATAGATCTGTGTGTGGTTTCATAAGAATGACCCCTGTAGGCTCATATAAGCATGTAGCGATGGATGAATGAATAAAGAAAATACATACTATGTTGTTCTATTCAGTGTATAGCAGTGGTTCTCAACCTTCCTAATGCTGTGACCCTTTAATACAGTTCCTCTTGTTGTGGTAACCTCCAAGCATAGAATTATTTTCATTGCTACTTCTTAACTGTAATTTTGCTACTGTTACGAATCATAATGTAAATATCGGATGTGCAGATTGTCTGAGGTGACCTCTGTGCAAGGGTCATCAACCAAAGGGATCGTGACCCACAGGTTGAGAACCACTGGTCTATAGGCGGAATGAAGTCCTGTCATTTATGCCAACATGGATGGCTTTACAGGTTACTATCTTAAGTGTAATAAGCCCAGCACAGAAAGACGAGAAGCAGCTGCTCCCACTCATACATAGAATGGAAAGTAGAACCTGTGAAAGTAGAATTTGCAAGAGTGGATGACCAATGTGTGACCCTGAAGGGAAGCTGAGAACAGAGAGATTACTCCTGCAATCCAAAGTTCCAGATGAGAGGAACAAACCCCAGGGTTCCTCAGAGGGGAGGTTTAGAATGTTATCACTACAAATAAATGACAAATGCAGGAGGGGACGGATTTTCAAAATACCTGATTTATTACGTGACATATACAAATACCTAAACCCCAGACCTGGTATTATACACATGATTATATGTCAGTTAAAGCAAAATAATTATAATTGTCGCTTTCTTTTTTCTTGGTGAGATCAGAAGCCTTTTGACACAGAGCATATGTACGTGGGACCAGGCTGGCCTACGGATGGTGCTCTAATTCTTCCAGGTGTTTCTGGTGGCTCAGCTACAGAGGATTGACACCAGGATTTTCTCACTTAAATCAGTGTTAATTGAGTGTTTGAAGTTGTTTAGCCAGTGCTATTTAACTAATTAAAAGTGGCCAAAAGTCTATATATTTTTCAACAGTTCCTTACAGTTGGTTGATTAAAGTGGAAAAAAAAATAACCAGTATGTTTCTAAACAATTATTCTATGTAGTGATTTCCAGAGTATTTTCCAGTACACACCCAAGTCAGGTTGACAGAGCTTCATGGAGCATAGCTAATGTAGAGCATTGCTATTCTGTCTTGTGGTGGGTGGTGATTATTTCCATTGTACTGTGGGAATAAAATTTCTTTTCTCTGCATGTGTCTTGTCTGCTTGGAAGGTACCGGAAGAGGAGAGGTTAGATAATAGTCCTCTTTCCCATCTTTTCCAGAATGGGGAATGTAGCTCAGTCCCCAGTTGGTTCTATAAGGTGCATTACATTTCTACTGGGTGATGAGGTCTGAGGATGAAACCACTTCAGCTCAGGGATCTGGCTGCTTGGAAGAGAGGGACATTGTAGACAGGAATGGGGGTTGTATAATGATGTCACCCATAGAAACCTGCATGAATCTCCTACTTTCCGCTGCTATACGGAGGGCAAACCCTGGCTGCCTCCTCAGTAGATAGCATACCCCTCTTTCTTCCTATCTGTTGTAAGTGGAGTTTCTAACCTTTTCCCTTCTGAGAGTGACATACATGGCAGAACAATTTCTATTTTACATTCTTTGCTCTAAATGGCTCAACATTAACATTAATCGTATATAAAGAGATATGGCATGCACCCAGAGGCATAAATGAGCAAGAATTTAAAGCAACAGAAACACCAAAAACCATTCTGAGGAAACCCCCCCAAAAGAATTGTTTGGTGACCCCAATATGATACTGTTAGGTTTTCTAATTGTTACTTCTCAACCCGAAGGACATGCTTTAAATTATTTTAGAAGGTTTGTATTTATAGCAGTTCAAAAAAAATGGTTTATTTTACCAGATTTATCAACAGGATACATAGAGGATGGTACATACGCTGATCCCACCCCCACCCCCCCAGCACACACTTGCAACCCCTGGCACCTGCTGGAATGTAGAGTGTGGTAATGTCTGTACATATATCCATAGCCTTGGCAGTCAGCAAAGCTTACGATAAGCTGGCAGCTCTGGCATGAGCTGCTGGTCTGGAGTAGGAGATGGTTATGGTTGAACTTCAGTAGTTACTAACCTGCACAGTGGGGGCTAACATACCACTTAACAAGCATATCCTTTTCTATTGCTTCACAGCATGCACACTTGGTCCATCCGATTGATATTCTACTTATGATCAATATCTATCCTTCCCAGAGTTTACTGAAAGCAGAACATTTAATTGTGAGTCTAAACTGACACTTCATCTAACCTTATTTGAATAATGATTTAATTTTACCTACATTTATCGAATCACCTGGACGGGTCCAAGTATAAAATAGTTCTAATAATATTTTCTTAGAGCAGCAGGCCATTTTCAACAGTAGATTGATTATACAAGATGGGAAACCTTTAGCACGTCGACCGTGAGCCCAGTTCCTGGGAAATAAGTCAACGGAACACTAATCAGTTCATTTAGGAACTAATAACATCAGCCCCAAGGCTACAAGAGCCATTCAGAGGAGGCTTCCTCTGTGAGGGGCACAGGGTCTCTCTGAACTGGTCGTAAAGTGGATTTCATCAGATAAGCTGTCAAATGCTTCATAGAACATGCCTTGGAGAATTAAGCGTCTACTGTTCATACAATTTTATCAGACACTAGCAAAGTAGATTTTCCAGTAAAACAGGAAATTGCCCTTGGGCTCTGCTTTTGAACACTTATTCGAGATGTACTTTAAATGCTGTTTCAGCTGTCATTGTCTTGCTGTCGGCAGAAAGGGTTTGCTTTTGTTGTAGATGAGCGGTTCTCTTTAATCACCAAAATCAACTAAAGTGCAGGCAACACAAGAACTGTGAAATTAGGGCATTTTTGAGAAGGGGTGAGGAGAGGTAGGTTTTGAAGAAAACGTAACTTGAGCAGGTTTGGAACCAGGACCTGGTTTGTCAACAAAGAGCCTCGTGTTTCTTTTAATAAATGTAATAAGATATACTACGTAGTACGATATGGAAAGAGGCAGCGTTTTATTGGTTTAAACTGTAGACTGTGAGATCAGATTGGTTCCCAATGTCATTTCTAATGGTTCTACTTTGGTGTCTCTGGACAAATTACTTTAATGACTTTGATTTAGTTTCCTCAGAAATAATTGCATAACACATCAGCGAGAACAGACTATAGAAAGCAGATGTAACAATCAGAAATCATTAGTAATAGCGTAATTAATTATGTGCTATGCTACTATAATTGTCTATAAAATAAGTAAAAGATCATTTGATACTATACAGTATAGTATAGGATACATATAGTACTTCAAGTATACACAATAACTTCTGAGAGGTGTAATAACTTAGTAATTAATAGAAAATTCACAATTCCTTTAGGAAGTCCAGGATAAGAAATAAAGAAGGGATGACTACATAGCCAGTTGAACACATAGTTTTCTATAAGTAGATTGTAGGGCCTCATACCTCCCAGGAAGAAGTGGCCTGTTGGTAAGGGGTAGACCCATTCAAATTATTATGTCATACAAAGGTCTTTATCATAGCCAATAAATGAAAAGCAAAAAGTTCCCACTTTAATATTTGTGAATCCCAACAAGAGACTCGGGAAATGAGTTCTCGGTCTCATGTGGTCCTCATGTGGCTCTCTACTTCCTCCCCTCTGAGAATAGAAGAGCCATTAATACCTTTTGCCTCGAGGCATTTATGAGGAACAGCCATTCATTTCCTCTGTATAGTAAAAGAAAATGATGTGTCCCCCCCCATACTAGTCTTAAAATTCTAACTTAATGTTAAATTCTAGTTCAGTTCTACAAACATTCTTTTAATCACCAAAGAGGCAAATTACTTCGGAGCCCTTTGGCTGGTATGGGTCAACAACACTGACCACTAAGTGAAGCAACGCTGACCACTAAGTGACCGGCTGTTGGGGTGAAGTAATTGGTATTCTGAAGCTAAATTAAGAAGAAATTTTAAATGTCATTTCTAAAGATACATATTGTTAGAAGCATTACCAAAACAGAAAAATGCTTTCTGTTTTGTTATTTACAAATAAATTGAAGGTAGCCATTAGTGTAACTAGTTGAAGATAACTATTAGTGCAGAATAATTATAACTTGAAGTTTTTAAGTGCTTCATATGGAAGGAATTACAGTGATGTCAGCGCTTATTGCCAATTGTCATGAGATGTCGAGGAAAGAGTGAACCGATGCATAACTGATATTGGTTGAGCTTGAACTCTTGATCACTGCAGCCTTAGTGGCTCCATAAAGTTTATACAGTAATCCTTATAAAATGAGAAAGCAGGAAGTGGTTATGATGAGTGTAATATAGAGTGATCACTGAACTAACCAAAGATCAGTGTGCCAGGGGGTAGATGGTCCTAGTCCTTGTGCACTTACCTTCCTAGACCCTTGGGAAGATACTATTTCCCAGCCTCTGTTATATGTGTTGTAATCACATGATGATCACATGTGACATGTAGTCCTCCCTGCACGATCACTCACATTCTTGTTTCTGTTTATTTTGTGGTTACTATGGAAACCGTGTATAATGATTGTCAATTTGATCGGTTTGAGAAACGCACAAGCCATCAGGAAAGCCTACTGCTGGGGTGTTTCTGTGGGGAAATCCTTCATGAATGTGGGAGGATCTTAAAGGCTGGGGCCCTAGATGGGAAAATAATGTGAAGAAAGAAGAAACCCACAAGCACACGGTTTCCTGGCCACCACTGCTCCCAGACATGCCTCTTGCTACCATGAACTGAAGCGTCTGAAACCTTGTTCCAAAATATACCCCACCACACACCTTCTAAGTTACATTGGCATTCTGTCATTGTGAACATGCTTTAAAATCAAAAGGATCCTCAAGTCATAGGTTGACTTGTATGTCAAGGAAGAATTCAAAGTAGTTTTTCACATCTTAACTCATCCTAAACAAAATACAAATGTAACTTAATGGCGTGCTGAAGCTCACTAACACAGTGTACAGGAAGAAAGATTTTCTGTATGTGCTGGAAAACCTTTCAAGGTGAAGAAGAACAAAGCTTGAGTATTTGCCAGACTATCTGTTTTTCAAGAGAATATTTTATGAAACATTAGATTGTAATTCACCGAATGGGATAACATGGACTATTTCTTTGAAAATCGGAAATATTTTATTAATAGGACTCCAGCGATGACTTGGCAAAGTTCAGCTCATTACAGGAATCTTGCCACGTTCATGCTCTGACTCAGATGATGAGATAATTTCTATTTACAGGCTTTTGGGTGATTTTATATTTCCTTTTTTTTTTTCTCTTTTTGTATTTTCTCAAATAAAAGCATGTTTAATATTTAAGTATTTAGAAAATTAAATGTGAGATTGAAGCCAAGATAAACTTATGTGAGGTTCTACCTGGGATCTAGAAAGAGATGAACATGTGTGCATTTATGTTAGAGGTTATTTTATGGAGAAGAAGAGCCCTCTATGGAGCCTTGACAGAAAAACAAGAGGGCAAAGAATATTCCATACTAAAAGGTCAGCCTGGGTAAAGGATCGGAGCCTGCAAAGTATATGACGACTTTATGAGCGTTTAAGAGGCTCGGTCTGGCTGAACTGTTGGTTATTTGAAAATGCACATTGGAAGGTGAAAATGATTGAACATCTTATCCCTGCCGTAACAGGGACAGAGACAAACCAATCTGAGATACGCATGTGACGCATGTGACGCATGTGACGCATGTGACGCATGTGACGCATGTGACGCATGTGACGCATGTGACGCATGTGACGCATGTGACGCATGTGACGCATGTGACGCATGTGACGCATGTGACGCATGTGACGCATGCGCATCTCAGTGTGTAGACCAGAGAGGATCACAGGAGGTCTGGATCCGGGATTGGAGACTGGTGTGAGTGGTTGGTTGTAATAGTCACTGCAACCGGAAATGAAGATGCAAGATCGGATCTGTGGGTGCCTGGCATACATACATGTGAAGCCATGTATCTACATGCAAAGAGAGGGAAACATTAATTGGGAATGAAATGAATTCAAAAGATTTGCCAGAATTCTACGTGGAGTTGCCCAGAAGATAGTGGCAAACTCATATGCAGACTGTAGAAGATTTAAGGCGAAACAAGGAAGTTTAGATTCGGGAGTCACGGAATTGACTAGATAAGGTCACACAGTCCAAGGAAGAGGAGACGAAGGTACACGTGGTGGCTAATTTTCATGCCAACTTGATTGGCTTTAGACTCACTTAGGCAATAAACCCCTGGCATGAGTGCGGGACACATTCCAGAGAAGTTAGTGGAGATGGAAAGATGGATTCAAAGGAAGGGAGAGGGATACTGTATCCATCTCTGTCGGCTTCCTGACTATAGGTGGGGCATGGCCAGTTGTCCCAAGCCAGGCACTCCTGTTGTGCTTTCTCAGCCATGATGGCCCGTGACCTCAGACTGTGAGCCACAGCAAACCCTTCTGTCTCGGGTTGCTTTTGTTTTGGTAACAGCAACAGGAAAAGTGACTAACACACTGGATTCCAAAACCGGGCCAGCATGCCCATCTAAGGAATGGGGGAAGGGAAGGCAATGGGGAGTTCTCAGAGTGGTTACAGAGCCAGGAAGGAAGGGCGATGACACAGAATGAAGGAGGAGTCCAGAACAAGATGGCCAGTAGCATCGCATGTCACAAATACACGGACACAGAGAGAACTTGAACTAGATTTTACAATGCGAGACAACTCAGTGGACTTGGCAAGGCAATGGTGGACATCAGATGCTGGGTAAGTGAGACGTGATCTTGAATAATAAAGGAGTATGTAACATGTTTTACAGATCTTGGATTCTATGTGAGAATGCGGTATAGTTTTATAAAGTGGGAGTCAGCATCAAGGGAGATAAAGGAGAGATCGTATTATTAGATAAAGGAGAAAGGATACTCAGGATTCGCTGGAGAATACAGATGATTATGGATGGAGATTAATGGATGGAGTTAGAGAGGAGTGGGCCTTATTCTGGGACTGCCGGACATAGATGAGAAAGAGGAAATTCTAGTATAGACACAAATGGGTTCCCAAATACTGGCTGAGAGCAAGAAATAAAGGTGTTTAGTTCGTTTGTTTTTGCAGTATTGGGCAATGGGACCAGGGCCTTATATGTGACAAACAAACACTCTGACACTGATCTAGATCTCCAACCCACGATACTTTTCAAAAAAGGAGTTGGCTGTACACCGAACGATCTGGAACAACAGTTATGTTTCAGTTGAAGTTAAGATAGCAAAAACATGAACTTGTTATGTTGCATGGCTTTTGTCTAGAAGACGAAATGAAATGGATTACATCTAGAACTGGAATTTTGTGGGTGGGTGAACAGAAGAAACTAAAGAAGAAAGTATCCTAGTAATTGTAAGAAATGACCCTGGTTGGTTCTAAATTAGTACAAAAGGTTCAGGATGGAAAATGAGAAAACAGAATGTATTGGTGTTGGTGACATATGCTTGAGAAAGCTTAATGGGTAGAAGTAGTACTTAGCCTGGCAGAATGGCTAAGATCGATAACACAAAGGATAGCTCATGCTGGTGTGATTGAAAATCCACCTAAGACCTAGCTATACCATTCCTGGACATACACCCAAAGGATGCTTTATCCCACCACAAGGACACTTGCTCAACTGTGTTCATAGCAGCTTTATTCATAATAGCCAGAAATTGGAAATAGCCTAGATGTTCCTCAACTGAAGACTGGATAAAGAAATTGTGGTACATTTACACAATGGAGTATTATTCAGCTATCAGAGAGGCTTTCTCATGAAGCTGATGGGAGCAGACACAGATGCCCAGGGCCAAACATCATACAGAACTCAGGGAACTCCCTGGAAGAGGGGAGGAGGGATTGCAGGGATCAGAGGGGTCCAGGACACCAGGATATCAAGTCCCACAGAGTCAACTGACCAGCGCTTTTAGGGTTCACAGAAACTGAAGCTGCAGACATGGAACCTGCAGGGTCCCCTACATATATCTTATGGATGTCTGGCTTGGTGTTCTTGAAAAAAGTCCTACAAGTTGGAGTCGGGGGTAGGGGTGGGGGAGGGCATCTGCCCCTTTCACCTGCCCTTGGGACCCTTTTTCTCCCACTGGGTTGCCTAGTCCACCCTTAATGTAGGGAGTAGCGCCCAGCCTTGTTCCTTCTTGTTATTTCCTGTTTGAGTGGTAACCCTGGGAAGACTGCTCTTCTCTGAGGAGAAGCAGGTTGGGTGGGGTGGGGTGGGGTGGGGCTATTGGAGCTTGGTGGGGGAAAGGGAGTAGATCTGAGAAAGAGGGGAATTGGAGGAGCTAGGAGGAGTGGGGGGAGGGGAGGAGAGGTGTTCAGATGTACTATACGAGAGAAGTTAAATAAATAAATAAACAAATAAATAAGTAAATAAGTTAAAGAAGTAGGAGGAGGAAGAAGATGGTGATGATGATGATGATGACGACGATGATGACAATAATAAATTATAATAATAATCTGGGATAATGCTGTTTATGATCTCAGCAGGTACCTGCTTGCTTATACCTGCAGCTCGGGCAGACACAAAGGCTTTACAGAATCTTGAAATGGGGGAATTATCCTGGATTACTTCAGCAGCTATAATGTAGTCAGTCACAAGTGTCCTCTTAAGAGAGAGGCAGAGGAAGGTTGGACACAGATGACTAAGAGGCCAACAGAACGGGATTTGAACATGCCACACCGTGAGAGCTGAAAGTGGGAGAGTAGCCATAAACCAAGGAGAGAAGGTTTACCAAGGTCTTATTCTGGGCATGTATCCCAGCTTACATACACCAAGCGGTACTGAGGAGGGCAAATGAACTAATTTTGAACGTTCGGTTTCTGGAACTGAAAACCTTTCGTTGGGGTTTCTGTAAGCCACCAAGTGACAGTGTGGTAATGTGCTATAGCACTTCTGTGCAACGCGTGAGGAGTTGAATCATCCAGACTGATCCAGTTGGAGGTTTCATAACTGGGGTTAGAAATGCAGTTGAGTTGCACTGAAATCTAGGTTCAGCTGGGTTTCTGAGACAGTGGTGTGAATGGACCATCTCTATCTGTGTGTGCAAATTCCCTTGCACAATAGAGAAGCTGCCAATAGAGAACATTGGTTTGTGTTGAGACAAGATCTCACTATGTAGCCTGGTTAGCCTTGAACTCACGGAGAATCACTTGCCTCTGCCTCCCAGGCATAAATGCCTGGGCCCCGGCAGACAGGAATATACAACTTAAAGGGGAGGGTGAGTGGAAAGAGTCATGAGGTGTAAAAGAGGCTGTCACCTGTAAGTTTCATTACTCTCAAAAGAGTAAAGGGGTTCCCATGAAGTAGAATGTGTACCTGTCAGGTGGAGGGTGAGGAGTGGCAGGAGAAAAATCTGTCTTGTGGCTAAACGCTAGGAGAAAAGTGAACTTGGAGAGGGTGAGCCAAGTTTCCTTTCAGAGCAGGTAGAGGTTCTTTCTGGAGGTACATTCAGATCGTTTGCCTATTAACATTCCCAAAGATGGATGCACTGTTAGATTTTAGGTATCCCCTCAAATAGACTTTTTCATGCACCCCTTTAAAACACCTCTGTTATGCCTGCTTTTCTGTCACACTTTTTAGTTTTTAATACCCTTAAAAGCGAAGCTAAAGCCAATAGAAACTGAAGAGAGCAGAAGCTGTCTCATGAACATATTGCCGGCAACAGGCTCTCACACAAACATATTGCCAGCAACGTGGAATGTCATGCTCTCTCTTATTTATTACATTAGGGCCATAAGAACAAGCTGAGGGGTCTACTGAGTGAACAGCTGGCCATTGCTGACACGATCACGTTAACTAGGAGCAGTTGGTGTTTAAACAATGCACCACTGACCTGTGTATTTTATACAGAAATGTTGACTTTCATTCGAGATCATTTTTAAGGTACTACAAACAGATACGTTGACATAGCTCAGTCTTTGATACGTAAACAGCACAACTTGTTATGAACTTCATAAAGGTTCATCCCTTAAAGCTAATTATAGTGACTTCATCTCGGTGGTCTGCAGACTACTATCTCATCAAGAGAACACAGGCATCCTCATTTAGAGGATGTAAAAGATAAATGGCGAAAGCCTAAGTGATTTGCCCATGCTAATTATGTTCTAAAAGGAGATAACAGTCCCTGTTTTTGGCTTGCAACCCTGTGCTATGAGTTTATTTTAGCTCCTTTTGGAAGCATTGAAAACAAGAGTGGATTTTGATGAAAATTTGGTATTTTACGATACGGATCGAGAATATTTCATCCCACACACACAGCTTGGTAAGTCGATTCCTCTACAGCACTTACTCTGAAAATATGAATTTGTTCCAGCACAGTTGATAAACAATTTGAGCCTGATGTAAAGTGCACATTTGTTTACATGAAATTTCCTCCCCAGAAACACTAGATAAACATGGCCAACTACGCCCAGCTGGCTTTAGCAGCATAGGAATACACAAAAATCACCCACATACCCCACGTGTCCACCAGCTCTTAGGTCAATTGGCTGTGTTCTGAGCCAGCACACTCTGCATCTGTTAAGGAAACTTTCCCCCCCATGAAGAAAACCTTCCTTCTGCTGGTTCATAATGATTCTCAGACACTCAGTCCTGCAGGCAAACATCAGGATGTTTTCCAGTAATGTGCCTTAGTAGTACTTAAATACTTAAGTTAAATACTTAACTACTTAATGTGTGTACGTCTCTGGTGCTGTTTTTACTAGATTCATTCCTATCCTGTTTTTAATATGCCAATAATGAATGTTTTCTGTGTTCTATGGTTGGAATTTCGCATGACACGTTTTGCACATATTCAGACATGCGCGGGGTAGGAATGCAAATGGCACGTTATAGACACGGAATGCAGACTCTCTTAACTCCACAATAGTTTTATCAATATCTGTAACGTAAATCACACTGTTCTCATAAGTGAAGAGTTACAATAGTGAGGTGGAAGGATGGAAGTTTTCCCCAACAGATCTAGAAAGATTTTTTTGGAAGGCATAGAGGGCTAAGTGTGCAAGCAGGTAGGAAAACAAACAAACCAACAAACAAACAAGCAAGAACAAAAAAATAGGGTTACTTAGGGACTTGCAAACCTCAGAGGTAATTTTAGAGAGGAATATGAAAAAAATGTAGACCCCAGAAAAACTTGTACTGGACACCCATCATGGCCCAGGTACTGCTCAAATCAACAGCTACCGAAGTTCCTGTATTCTTCCCAAGCCCACCGCAGAAGGGTGGAGGTTCTTCTTAAAGGAATAGTACTTGTCAACCTTGAATGCACATTAGAATCCCTTGGAGGAATGAGAGAGAGCTTTTAAAAATCTATTTGCCTAGAATACAAACAGTACCAGGCAATTAGGTTCTAGAGGAGTACATAAGACTTGGAGATTGTTTTTCTTTTTTTTTTAATTCTCCTCAGGTGATGCTAATGGTCAAGCTAAGTTGAAAGCTGTTGTGCCAGTGGAATGCCTGAGGTCCTCATATACCTGCCTCCAAGAAGAAAGTTTGAAAACAACTCTAAAATCAAAGTGAGTTTCAATTAAGCGGTAACTGTGTAGATTGTTCCCTTGATGCAATAATGACAGACTAAAAAGCAGTTCATAAGACTTTTTTCTTAAACTTACTTTAAATTAGCATGTGTGTTTGCGGGACCTACGGAAGAGTGAACGTCAATGAAGAAATTCTCCAGTGATGTCAGTTTTGTAGTCAACCCAGGATTTAAGAATCAGCAAGCAGGGTAGTCATTACCATGAAGATGCTGGAAACGAAGACTGGTCCAGGTAGTGGGTGAAAATGATGCTCTCAACTCTAAAGTAGTGTTAGAGAGGCAGCACGTGCATGGAAGATGTAGCAATGGGTCATGAGACCCAGACATTGCTTAGACAATTTTATAGGAAGAAGAACCAAAATTCTTCAGGACAGTGGGGCGAGCGAAACACAGTGATTCATGATAGGTATTGGTAAAGAATCAAGAAGAACTGGTTCTGGGATTACCAGTCTGCAGGTATCAATAGAATCAATGGTACAAGAAGAGCTGACCAATTGGCACCATCTGGCACTTCCAGCATGTAGGAGACTTAGGCTGCTCTTCATTTCAAGGTTAGCCTATACTACACAGTGAGACCTTGTCTCAGAAAAACAAAAAATTAAAACAAAACAAAAGACAGTGCTTTAACAATAAATATAGATTTTATCATTATAATGTCCATATGGAAATAAGGAAGACAGAAAGGAAAATAAGGTTTCTTGGCTGGTGGTGGATGCATAGGTTTCAGAGTAGAACTGTCTAGGCAAAGAAAGAAATGTTAAATTTGCTTTGGGTGCATGTTATGTTAAATGCTGAAAGCTCAATCTGTGTTGATACTCAGAAGCAAGAGAAAGTCACAAAGGTGTTGCCCTGGTTTCAGTGGGTCACTAAGTTACAGCTCCATCTGGGCCTGTGTTCTCAAGGATGTTGGGTCACCAATGGACTAGACTGGCCTCTGGCTGTGTCTTTTTCTGTTGGTCCTGATCAAACGCATTGAGGCTCTTCTATCCAAAGTGTATGGCTATTTCCTCCCAGACAATATAGACCAGAACAATTTGGAATGGTGACATAAATATCCTGGAAGGAATTAAAGGGACTATAGAATTCTCTAAAAGACTTCTGGGAGTTGGGAGAAGTCAGCCTGGGAGGCTCAACAGGTTCTGCCTTCTCTGGAGTTTGCTGGGTTCTTCTGTCTCTCTTTCCAATCTGTTGTATCTTTTTTCCTGTTTTGGGCCCAGGAGGCTGATCCAGGCCTGAAATGGGGCTCTTGATTTGGTTTAACCAATGAGAGACCTTGGCAAGAGATCAAAGGGTAGAAGGAGATACAATCAAGAGTTTCGACTGAACTCCATCCTTGCTTTGGTGCAGCTTTGGTAGTAGCTACAATACAACCCCGGCCCTCACTCTCATTAGTGGCTCCAGTTTCCACTGTATTCTGGTAACACCATTTCCTTCCTTTTCTTCTTTAACTGTAGTGATAACAGTGACTTCCTTTGGTTGCTAATCAGAGCCGTGCCAGCTCCTTTAGTTGTGCTCATAGCTCTGTAATTATCCTCATTTTAAAGGTCTCTTCATTTCCACGGTGATAACTTATTCTTTCTAGAGACATGGACTCTTAGAGCTATCTTGAGAATGTATACTGCTCCAAGTAAGGACTTTAAACACATTATAAGATCATTATATTTCTAACTGAGGGCTAAGAAGATTTCTGAGCATCCTTTTTGTCCCAAGACCACCAACTACATTATTTACAACAGAATGAGGCTTAATAGACAAAGAAAGCCCCTTCACATACATCACACAGGATAGTGAAGTATCTGAAATATTCTTTCCCTGACATACTCCATAGTGAATTGAACATGGAAAATGGTTAACATATTTACTCTTAATGATGTTTGGACTGAAGTTTTAGGTTTTCAACTAAGCATAGACTTACCCAGTATTTTTTTCAGTATGGTGGTTAGATACAAAGTATTTCTCTTATTCAAGAGAATGATAGTCTCCCAACCAATTATAGACTTATAGAAAGTAGCTCAACCAATGAATGTGCTATCATTTGCATACAGGTGATTAAACTCTGTGAACCTGCCCATCAAGAACTAAAACTTGACACACTAGAGCTGAGACTTTATTTTTGTGCTATAAATATTGTCCCTTATTTAGAGCTGTGAGGAAGATGTAGAGTTCATAAGAGATATGAAAACTGGCTAGCACATTGGAAAGAACTTTCTGGAGTCTTTATGTGAATTTAGGAGAGTGATGAGTGAAAATGAAAATTTAAGTTAGCTAAACCTTTATGATGGGATAGGTAGCATTTACTTGTTCCTAAGGGTTGGAAAATGAGATTGAAAACATTTGTTGTCTCAATTACTTTCTGAACCTTTGGTTGGAATTTTTCCTGTCTAAAGTTCCTTTAATTAATTTATTTGTCTCAACAACTCTTCTGGGCCAGGATGCTACAGGGTGGAGCAGGAACTGTCCTGAATGACAGCATGAGAGATAAGCCAAGAGAAATGTCAGTCAATAGTGGCTGGGTAAAGAAGGTTAATCCAGCAACCTGGCCTCAGGACAGGAGGGCCTACAACATCAGAGCAAGCACATTCAGCACAGAGAGTAGCAAGCTCTCTTTGCAACTAGTTATACCTAACTTTCTGTGTTTACCCTGTCTGTCATCCCATGGTAGATTTCCCGAGGCCAGGAATAGATATTCATTTTATTTCTGAACAAGTCCCCATAGGGAGCTTGTGGTTAGATTATTTGAAACTGACTTACAATCAAGTCAAGACTAAACCACAAACACTAATGATGAAGTAGGTACATGGAATCGCTTTCTTGTTGAACGTGTGTCACCTTCCATTTTATGTGATCAGAAGGGACTGCATTTGGCTTGAAATAAATTTTAAATTAGATTAATCAGTAAGATCTTTTGTGGTCCTTATATTCCAGAATCAAGTGGCAATTACTGAAGCTCCGTAATGCTGATTGCCAAATGAATGAATGACTTGGGTTTAAGCTATCCAGATAGAACAGGCTGCATGTTGAAAACTGAATCCAGGCCTAGACAAGCTTTCTTTCCCCAGAAGTATCTTGAGGGGATTACACATAGACGGGGTGAGATTGGGCTTTCTAATGGGCACAAGAGGCAGAAAGTAAAGTCTTCCTTCCTCATATTCGTGTAATTGTTACCAATCTTCAAGGCTCACAGCAATAAGCAGGATCCAGGGCTGATGAGAGGGCTAGTGAAGGAGCCCTATTAGAGGTGAATGAGGTCTTCTCCCTCTTACTCATTTGCAGTGCTGCTGGAGTTAATGTTTTGAGTCTGAAGGACACTGTGACTGTTATCAGTTTTATTAGACAAGTGACTATAAAGGTAATTAAAGAGACCATGCCTAATAACCCAACTCTTACAATTTAAAAGTAAGAAAGAGGCCTGATAGGGTACCAGGGATAGACCGATCATCCTAATTAAGTGCTAACAAGACAGTTGTCCTCAGTTTGGGAACTCTGGTGTATTCCCCGTGTTAACCATCTCTGTCCGGTGGACTCGTCTACATTTCTCAATTCTACTCCTCAGTTACCCTTCCTCATTCTCCGCATGAGCAATGTTTCCATAGGTTCCAGTGTTTAGCAGGTGGTTGTCCCCAAAGCGCTCACCCCAAACTGTTCAGCTAGTTTGTTCGTTCATTCACCTTCCGCGCTTCCCCCTGTAGTTTAGATCTGATCAAACTGCTACACAGTCTGGACTTGCCATCTCTCCTAGAGCCTCTGCCTTATTAAGCTGGCATGTCTGAAATGAAAAAGAGGAGATGTGTGACAAGCCCCATCTCTTTCGAGCTAAAGTGAAAAAAACCCCCTAAGCTGACTTGGCAGAGCATCACGGGAGTGAGTAGGGATAAGTCAAACATTTAAATGAATCAGAAGAGGATAGACAAGTGAACATACATAATCAAGAGGGGATTTCTTTTTTAAGTCAGAGAAACATCTGCCTCTAACTATACCCTAGTACTTGACTATTTTGATTAAATATGCCGAAAGCAGACAGACTATTATTAGAAATGTGGAACAACGGCTTCTAATATACAAGTCAAGTGAAACTTTCATTATAATTACCCTAAATTTCCTGATTTCATTTGTGAATTTGCATAGCATCTTTTACATTTCCTTTTAATCCTGGAGTGGATATGCTTTACTATATTCAGTTAATGACACTCATTAAAATCCTGTAGCACAAGTAAACACTATTTTGTGCTCTATTACACTAAATAACAGTCCTTATTTGCCCGGGTCACATTGATCCCAGATGAGAATTTTCCGAGCTTTTACCCTGTTTCTCTGTGACTGTGGTCAGTGCAGGAAGGAAGCCTCTCCGTCTGTATTGCCTCATTGAGGGAGGAGTGTTAGAAAATTTTCCATATGAGTTTTCATAGTGTTGTAGCCTGGCTTGTGTCTTGATTTTATTTTATTATCTCTATGCTTCTTGTAGATGTCTATATTGTGTATCTCAAAGCTTGTTTACTAGAAACTAAGGACCTGGCTGATGCCATTCTTTATACACCCAGAAAGAATGAAGGAAGCACTTATTAAACTGCTTTTAAATAAGTATATGCTTATTGTATATATTGTCCAGAATATTCAGGTACAATTTGAAATGCTTATAGTTGCTTGGGCAGAGAATCCCAGGATCCCAGGAAGTTTGACAGTAACACGGGAGGGTAACAGAATGTGTCCAACATCAGATGGAGTTGTAATGAATTTATTCCAACCAATCTCTTATACTATATACAAGTCAGAATGTGAACTTCATAATAGAAATACACATTCCCCTTTTCTTCCTCCTTTCTTGTCTTCTACACCATTTGTTCAAACTTTCAAGTAGTTTCTCTTCTTTACGAGCATTCCTATTTTATTGATGAAAACAGACATTAACAAATTTTGAATAAATCATGAAGGTTCACACAGCTCATATATAGAGGAGCCTAAATATGAATTGAGGTCTGTGCAGCTTCAAAACTACTGCTGTTTGATTCATATATTCTTACTGCATTGGATCACAGGCTTCTGGCCCACTAACTGCCTTATTTCCCTACAGGAAAATCATCACTGAGAGTTGTATTTTTAACTGGAATCTTCAAATCAGAGCAAAGTGAGCTGAATGATTTATTACCAGGCTATGTAATTGAGCAGTTTATCTAGATTATTTTATTTCTTGCAGATGCGTAGATCTACCAAGGGAATTCAGTGTTTAATTGTGTAAGTTGGAACACGCTTTCCCTTGCACAATATTTACTATATTTGAAAAAAAAATCCTCCCTTTGGCTCTCCTATTTCATAAGTTTGTTGTCCTTCAAGCAGGACATAGAACTAGAAAAAAATAAATATCAATGTCATTCTGGAAATGGTAGAGCAGAGGAGCTAGGAGGCTACTTACAAGCATATCATTGAGCCAATAAGTCTGAGTCTGACACTGTTTATCCCCTAAATACTCAGAATATTGTGTATGGTTTCTGCAATAATTTGTAAAGTTTTTCTAAAACTAATAACTAGAACCAATCCCAATAGAGGTGTTTCGAAGTTTAAAAGGCCTTGTTGAAATGTTTAAAGAAACACCAAAGAGTCACATCTTATGATAGCTTTGTTTATTCCCTTTGGTAGGAAAGAGACAAGTTTCAAGGGGTAGAGCTGTTTTTCCAGCACCTGGAAATACCTTTGGAGATTAGAGATGTCCATGTGAGTTCTAGAGGAATGTGGTCTTGTGTGACCTTCAGGATACCCGAGTGGAGGATGAGTCTCATTTGTCATGGATGCCATTGAGAGATGTCTGTTGATTGGCAGATTGTTACCAGCAGATTTCCCCCACGTCGTACTGATGGTGATTTTTGTAAGACATAATGTCTTTAATATCAGTGGCCTCCATGTCAGGTAGGAGACTTGTTGGGAAGAATTTAGACAAGGACCCATGTCTACCTGCCTTCACGATTTTGAGAAAGCTGCTTCCCCAAGTTCTACCTATTCTTCTGAAAAATGAGAGAAATTGTGTCTTAAGAAAAGTTAATGAAAGCACTCCGTTTTCTTTCTTCTATTAGTGTCTTATACAGCCCGAGGCGTAGACCTGTCGAAAATGTGTCTGATCCTTTGGAGTCCAGGATGAATGACTTGTGGCTTCCCTCTTTACCCCTCTTTTACCAGCTCCCACGGAGTTGTGGGTCTGTAGAATATAGATTGGAAACATTTCTTTTAAACATAGGTTATTTCTGACAAGAGCCTTAGGTAGTTTCACTGCAGGAAATGCATGGCATGTGAGCAGGAAGACGACCATAGACTCTATGTCCACGAAGGGGAACTGGCTGGGGGCTTCCCTTCCCCCACCTCTGTTACCTAGTTAGTACTGACTGAAGCCATTGTACTCATTGGCCCATGAAAGTAAAAAAAAGTTTCATCCAGGAATCATTAAATGCACAGAGTCATATTCTTTGGCTTCACGCAAATTTGAATATCTGGCGACACTGAATGCAAGTTTTCAGAAGTTCTCCTAAACTGCCAATCTCTCTTTATAAACATCTGACACAAAAGTGTTTGCCTACTGTTCACACAGGGAGGCTTTTTAGGCATCATCCAAATGGAGCTATTCTTACAGGCGGGTGAAATAAGCAGCTTGAATCTCTTCTGTCTGACCTAGCATTTGCCCTCTTCCTGAATGTGTGTCTTGAAATAAGTATGTAAAGAAAAAAAAATAGTAGTTTTATTCCTAAAGTGACTTCTTTATGCTTGTTTTATATCAGTTTCTTACGCGGCTTGCAAGCTACAGCCTCAGAATGCATAGACTGGGCCTTTGTTGCACTTTGAAGATCTGGCATACTTCTCTGTGAATATCATTACATCTGTAGCATTTGAATTGGGAAAATCCTTTGTGTGATTTCAACAACCTTTTGTCCTGGGAGTTAAATGCACTGACAGGGCTTTTTGACAGAGCCACAGGAAATTCTCTGCTGAATAGTTAATCAGTTCCTAAACTGGCTGGCTTCCATTTTTCCTTTCTCCAAGACTACGTTGCTAGATTACTAGAGGTTTTTACTTGTGACTGGGAGTTAAGAGCAAATAAGCTCGGACATTTTCTATATTATTCTATTTCCAGCACACACTATATTGTTTTATATTTCCCACAGTTAACATGTCGGGTACTTAATGCTTACACTTTTGAAGAATGAGGTTTTTAAAAAAACTAATGCAAACCTTTAATTTCAATGGATTAATTCTTAATTACTTTATATGTCTTCATGATGTAGTTAGTTATTGATGCAGAAATCTAAATAAAATAGGACTCTAAAGAGAAGTCCCTGGGGTAGTGGAAAGTTTATTGGCAGTTGTTCTTAACACTTAATAAAGAATGATGGAGGACAGGAAGTCACATTTAAATTTCCTCTCTCTGCTCATCCTTCACCACAGGACTATTTCTGGCAGGTTTTATATGTCAGGAAAGGCGAGTCTTCCGGGTGTCTGCAGTGAGTGGAATAGGCCTTGGCTAGTTGACTGCTTGTTCCTTGTTTGCCTTCCAAGGTAATCAAATCAAGGACACGTCTCCTCATTGTATTCTCCAGAGAAATGGACCTCATTTAGCAATTATCTGTTTTGTGGCCCAGTTCTTGCAATAGCTTCTTTCTCAGAGACATTGGCAATGACGGTAACCATCTATAATATCCCAAACTCTTCCTATGGCTCTTAATTTTAATAAGGAGAGAAAAGGTCATCTTTGTTTAAACAGGGGTTGAACTTGGAGAAACATGGCTCTGAGAGACACAACATACATTACAACATCATGATGTATTCAACCAGATGTCTGCGGGACAGGTCACGTGGGTAACCACACCATGTGAATGTTCTTCAAGGTGGAAAAAAATAGAAAAGAGAATCTAAACATGTGTCAGATACTTCCTTTGTGCCTTGTGTTATTCCAGATCATATGGGTTCCTTATGTCTATAATTTGCCAATTATACATAGGTCTCCCCCTACATGTATTAAACTCAGAGATTACTATCACTCTACATACACATCACAATCTCGATCTGACTTTATCTATTTAATTATATGCATCTAGCAATCCCCAGATATCTGTTAGGGTAGTTGTTAGAATGCAGTAAGAAGTTATTATTGCAACTCATGACTGCTTATATGGGTATACATTTACTCTGTTGGGATTCTGGTACATATATTTGAGAAGAGTATGCATATGGCAATCCTAAATAACATGGGGATCATTTGAGCTATTGTCTTTTACTGTTGGTAATCCCATGCTCATTAAGCGAATAAGTATTTACGGAGTAACCACCGTGAAGACCACAATTTCTCAGTTATATACAGGTATCATTGTGTTCTCCAGGGAATATCCTAACCAGAAGGTAAGGAATTCCATTATTATTATTTTTTTTTTTAGAAAAGGGAAAGATTTATTGTCATTGTCATTTCATTCTAATTTTAACAACCCAGTCATTTCTCTGGTGATGATGCTGCCCAGTGCAGCCTCTGGCATATGATAGTTACTCGGTGTATAAATGCTGAATGAAGGGATGAATTGAATCTCCAGAACATCCACTTAACTTTCCCTGTAGCTATAGCACGGGCATGGCCACAGCACAGTCAGCATGCTATTTTAATATTTTTCTTTGTTTTTCCTCTATTATTTTCCATAAGGTATCAGTCTATACATTTTGTCATGCACCCCTATTGATTAAGAAATTTTGCATGTGTATACTCCAAATAAGAATTTTCTTACTAAATTGTTCTATTGCCTTACGACGTATTAGTTAATTGCTGAGGAATGAGATGAAGTCAGTTAGTTGCATTGGTGGATCGTCTTTTTACCTGCCTTGCTTGCTCCAGTCTGGAGACATTTGCAGAGACGGTTGAGGAAGAAGTTAAGTGTTTGCCTTGAGTAGCTTACAGCTGATTGATTACATGGACATAATGCAGGACAATGATAGGGAAATCATTTTATGCTATTATATATTCACAGAGAGACTCTGTATGTGATATTGCTATAAATACCATATTTAAACCAAACTTTTAACTTAATGTTAATTGCAGTTTATTTTTCCTTTAATGAAACTGCTTTTCGGCCCCCTTTTTTTTTAAATCCTGCAAAAACACATCCATTTGATCCTAGACCTCTAATCACCCAGTATAGAACATTTTACTTTTTCAGGAGCTGTTTTTACCTGGCTCTTTTCTCTGGGTAAAGGATATGAGGTGGGTGTTTCATGAACCAATTACAAGGTTCGTTTACTTCAGGCTTTCAGGGTGATTAGCGGTGTGTTTATGGATCACAGAAATAAGCACAGCGATCCTGTAAATAACCCAACAGCCCCAGTCTCCCAGCTAGCAGTCTGTACGCTCCCAACATCCTTTTTGTTGCTGCATATGTCTCCTCAATGGGTCCTCATCTCTTACCCCTAATTTTCCCATCCTTTCTCTTCATTCCCACTTTTTTCTTCTAAGACTTGAGCTTATCGGCATCTGTTTTCAACAAGTCAAAGTAGTTCCAGAATCGTAGGAAGGATCACTAATCTGCAACAAAGCTGATAAACATTCACAGAAAGAAGAACCATGTAGTTGTTTGTGGAATTCTTTTCAAGGCTGTTAAGTGACTTAGGTATAGTCTCAAGAATAATGTGGCATACTAGGGCTGGAGAGATGGCTTTGTGGGTAAAATTCTTCCCAAGCAAGCACGAGGACCTGGTTCATACATCCATCTCTCAAGGAAAAACTCTGTCTCTATACTGTGAGCTTGTACTCCTAACAGCAGGGGATAGACACGGGAGGATACGTAGGGCTTACTGGCCAGCCAATCTCGCCAAATCAGTGACCTCTGAGCTCAGTGAGAGACTGTCTCAAAAACTATAATGGGGAACATTTGAATAGGATATTTTATATCAATCTCTGGTCTCCATATACACAAACACACATGTGCATACACATGCACACACACACAAACACACAACAAAGAGAGTATAACATTTATGTAACCGTTTGTGCTATAATTTTACTATTTAAAATAATCATGTAAGTAGGATGGTAGTATGAATAGCATCTACTGGGAGACAGGGAACCGCCAAAGCAAAGGCTAATAAATATTTCTCTAGGAAATAGTTGCCCTGGGTATTCTAAGCAGCAACTGTGGCCAATGCCTGCAGTTGCAGTGAAAGGATTTAAGAAATATAAAACCTAGGAATTCACCTGAATGCTAGCAGTCACATATGGGGGGGATGCCTCCTATCGGGAGATGCCTTCCCAAGAGCAGCCATTAACAGTCTCCTCAGTCTCCTCCCCACCCACAGGGGAATGACCATTAAGCTTAACACGTATCAGGAGGATTTCTTCCTTCCCAGGCATCCCAGGCACCACCCTGTCTCCGGGATGACTAGTCCAAGGGCACTGATTGACTACCCACCACCCCCATCCCACGTGCGGAAATTCCCAACCAATTAGTCTGATACAGGACATAGAGAGCTCTGAGCCAATCAGAGCTGCACAAGCCCCCATCCCCAGACCCCTTTCCCCTGCACCCCATAAAAGTGCCAAGATGGGAAGGAATCGAGGTCCGCCATGCTTATCCCGTGCATGGGAACAGGCTGAGTGGAACCCGGAGTGCCGGATAATAAATGCCTTGTGCGTTTGCATCGGTTTGAATGTCTCATGGTTCCTTGAGAGTCCTCTGGGCGGGCCTTTCAGCAGCACACCTGGAAGCTGAGGCAGGAGAATTGCCATTATTTTGAGGTCAGCAGGGACTGTATAGTGCATCTGAAGGAAACCGAGATACCTATCAAGATGCTGTCTCAAAAATATCCTCCAAAACAAAAACAACAGAATAAACTAGAATCTTCTCCATCGGAGGCCCTAGCTACCTTCCTTGACCTTATGATTTCTTTTTTTGTTGGTTTCCTTATCCTCTATCTGCTGATATCTATAGTCAATATATTCTGTTCTTAATTTATTTTGAATGCCCACTGTGTATTAGTTATAATAATACCATCCACTGTAAAATACAATCCCCTAAATGCCAGTCAGTAAATAGAATATAGAAGTAACACAGGAATGCAGAGGCTTTCCACGGAACAAGAGTAGAAGGTGCTTTGTAATGTGTGCCCAAACTCCTGGGGGAAGGGGTTGTTACCGCCTTTGAGATTTCTGTCGGTTAGTTTTTGTCATCTTGACACAAACCTAGACATCTCTGGGAAGAGAGACTCTCAGTTGAGGCATTGCCTCCATCAACCTGGCCTATGGGCATATCTATGGGGACATTTTCTTGATTGTTGATTGGTGTGGGATGGCCCAACCCACTGTGGGCAGTCCCATCCCGGGGGCAGGTGAGCCCAGGCCGTTTAGGAAAGGTAGCTGAGCACGCCTAGGGTCTGTAAGCAGCATTCCTCCATGGTTTCTACTTCAAGCTCCTGCTTTGAGTTCCTTCTCTGACTTTCCTCAGTGATGAACTGTGATCCAGACATGAAGCCAAACAAATGCTAAGTTGCTTTTGTTTATCACAGCAAGAGAGAAGCAAAGTAGGACAGTGTCTAACAGCAAAGAGATCTCACCAGGGTAGGAGAGCTTACCGGTAACTAACCTTACAGAAGGAAAGTAGATTTTTCCTTCTCCCTTCTTACTGGGGAAAGTCATGCCCATATGCAGATGAAAGGAAAGGATTAAGAAACACAGTCTCTGGCAGGCCAGCCACTTCTCAGCAGTAACTCCACAGTGGGGAAGGAGACAGAGAGCTTAGAAGAACAGCTAAGCCTGCTCTGTCACAACCCATAGCATTGTGAAATGTTTCCAAAGGACAGGAGAAATGTTAATGTAATCATCAAAAATCCCTTGCTTTGTAAAGTAAACCTTTGTTACAGGGTTTTGCTCCTAAGAACAAGGCACATATCTTACAGTAACAGTGCAAGTTTGACTTGTGGATCACAATGTTTAGACTGTTTTCAATATACAAAGCGATGCTGAGGTCTAACAATTACCTACATCGCTCAGTGGAGACGACACATAGACCTAACGTAGACATTAGCTAAATTTTTTGACTTAATCTCAGGTATCTCAAATAGGAAAGGAAAGCAAACACCTCCTTTGTTTTATGTTTCTCAAGCATAATAAGAATGTTCTCTTTTTTTTATCCCCAAGATTGTTTCAAAGTGATTAGAAGAAATTGGATTTTATTTTACTTTTTTAGATGCAAAATCTTAGTAGATCAGAAGACTAAGTTAGACGTTTGTTTTATGGTGTGGGGAATCTGTTTATGGAAATATTCTGTGATGTAGAGAGTCTATGCGATATATCAAGTTACAGAAAATATCACTCAAAGATAAATATATATTCCTTAGCACATAGTATGTTAGAAATGTAGAAATATTTAATGGGAAAGAGATGGGCTGACATAAATATTGGAGCTCCTCTTCCAAAAAAGGACTTGCAAACTTAAATGTGTTTAGTCTTGCTAGTACAGTTTTTATATGAAGATGCCCTAGCTCTATTAATTCTACATCCAATGAAATTAAAAAAAAAAAAAAAAAAAAAAAAAAAACCGCAGAATCGGAGCGACTATTCAAAATGAACTTCTTATTGAAATTGCCCTTTCTGTCTTATTTATTATCATTAAACATTTGTTCATCTGATACACTGAGTTGCTGCCATTATTGTAAGTAGATCTGATGACTGAAGCAGTGAGCTAGCCCTCAGCCAACTTGATCAAAGGGAACCAAGGAAAAACCCGTCACATTTCATAAAACAAGTAGGTGAGGACAGAGGGTATCAGAGTTTGGGATGTCCGTCTGGTGCTAGGATATAACTTGTTGGTAGAGACTTGCCTAGCATTTTCGAGGTCCTGAGTTCAGTCCCAGCACACACACACACACACACACACACACACACTCTATCTGGATGTTTTGTTAATTTATATTTAGCAAGAAGACATAAGATAGGAAGGCTGAGTGTCACAGTGAGGTGAAGATTCTGGGACTGTTAGCTTCTTTCCCAAACTGAGTGCACTGAATGAATTCTGTAAGAAAAACTATGGAGTCCGCTAGTTTGAACAGCAATGAGGACAGCACAGGGTTAAAGACCTCCTCTATTAGGTACTGGATTGGAGGCTGGCAAATCACTACATTCCAGAATGTCCCTACAAGCACAACCCTATTATTCTTGCTTTGCATATGTGCAGCTTGACGTTCAGGGATGAGTGATTCCCACAATCCCACAGAGCTGTGTGTGAGGAAGGCAGGACCAGCTCAGCTGTGCTTGACCTTCCAGCCCTAACCCTGTCCCCGCATCTGTACGCCTCTCTCCAGAAGGTATCTGCAACAAACTTTCTGGATAGGTACACAAGCTTATCATCACACTTTTGCAAGACCTCTGGTCTTCTGCTCTGACTTTAGTGACTGCCCCAGGCGCTAGCAGCTCCCTGCACACCGTAGCAATTATTTATGACTGGGAGATTTGCTGCCCGGGGCTGGTTCACCAGAACTGTTTTGAACAAAAACAAAAGAAACTCTTTCCTTGCTTGCTCCAGGATTCTTTGATTCTTTGATCCAGAGGAACTCTGTCTTCTGTCGAGCTGTGGAGGAGTACCCGGAAGAAAGGCCTTTTGCAGACCAGTTCCCTTGCTTGTTTTATATGAGTTTAACTTTCATAATAAATCTTATCAACAATTTCAATTTCTTTTTTATGGTCACTTAAAACTTCTGTAGTATCAGGGTGGGAGAGAGAGAACTGCAGAATCAGTCAGATACCTTAAAGGATGGACCAGTGAAATGCGTAGATCATTTTCCAAGTAAAATGACAATTTCCTGCTGTAATTATATCTTAAACCCTTATCTAGTCACACAGTTATCCCCGATAAGCCTGCTTTTGTTGTGGCAGTTGTCGTTATGTTTGTATTTTAGCTCTACCCCATTCTTTTTAAAACTCAATTAATAGGTCGTCTCTTCTACTGGAAATTTTTTTGTCTTCACGCTAGGTATAAGTGGCCATAGCAACTCTGCATTTATCACCTGAGTCTTAGAATGTTCGTGTCTGATAATGAGGGGAACACTGGGTACAGAGTATGTCTGCGCGTCTTCGTACTCTTGATGACAGCTTCCAATGCTCTGAGATTCCTCCGTAAGTCTTTAGGAAGACTCAGGTTGTAGTTTTTATCTACCTAGAGTGCATACCTACTCTGCGGAGATTCAGCGGTGAGGGAAGCAGACCTTTCTCTTGCTACTGAGGCCCCAGGTGTATATGCAGGAGCTTAGAACTCTGCACTGGGATTTGACATCTGAATCCCTTCAGCAGACTCTATGAAACTGGGTTCTTTTCCTTCGAGTACAAACACTGTATAGGCATTCTAAATGTGGACCGCCGAAAAAGAAAATCGCCACTAAAGTAACAGAGACAAAAAGGTGACAATCTAAGGACATAGTTAATGACTCTAGTGGTTGACATCCGTGTGCAAGATTAAGTATAGACAGACACAGGACGGCATAGGATAGGAAGATCAGTTCTGGTTAATTTCTTCACATCCCTGTCTGAAGAGAAAAGCTATATAGAACTTTTTCTTTCTGTCAAGCTTTTCAGTGCACATAAACTTCTTCAGTGCAAATCTGATTGGCTATGCGAATCTCCTGCTTAAAATTTCTCGCTCAAATCTCTCTCAGGAAAGATCTTCGAACATCTTTGTTTGGGATGGAAAGCTTCACATTCCGCCCCGCCTCCCGGTGATGGTTGCATCCTTTGTCCTTCCTTGCTTTAAATATGATCGGCACACTATACAGAACTTCACGGGTCCCACACCCAGTCAGTGGTCCATTCCTCTACATCTTTGTGTATGATTTTCAGGCACTTCTGTTTTTGAAAGCCTTTTGTCCTCTCAGGAATTTTCCCTGTGTCCATCTCACCTTATGAGAGATCAGCCTCAGGTAGAGGAATGTCTGTGCCCTCCCTGGATCCTGTATATACCTCCTAGCATTTCACTCATCACATTACACCTATCTTTACGTGAAAAATATGATTGATTTTACAATCTAAGAAGACAAATTCTGTCTTACTCATCTTTAAAATTTTACTAGCTGCTGACTAATACTTAGCCAACCCTCAATAAGTATTTTTTTAATGAACAAAATGCTGTGTGTGTGTGTGTGCATGTTTGTGTATGTGTGTTTGCAGGTGTATACACCAGTGTGTGAGCACTAAATAGCTAGATGCAGGTTCCTAGGGACTCTGTCTTAATAATAAGCAGAAAGTGATAGAACAAGATGTCTGGTTCCTCTTCTGGCCTCTGTATGCTTTAACCCCAGCACTTGGGAGGCAGAGGGAGGTGGATCTCTATGAGTTTGAGGCCAGCCTGGTCTACAGATTGAGTTCCAGGACAGCCAGAGTTACAGCAGAGAAACCCTGTCTCGAAAAAGCAAACAAAGAAAGAAACAAACAAAGAAACACAAAAGAAATCCCTAGTTTGTCAAATAAGAAGTCTTATTTTATATATATATTTTTTTACTTTAAATAATTTTAGAGAGTTTTTATTAATAATTTGAATTTCATACATTGTATCTCAATAACACCCTCTTCCCATTCCTCCATGTTCCTCCCTCCCACCCCTGTGCCCTAAAATAAAATAAAATAAAATAAAATAAAATAAAATAAAATAAAAATTAGGTCCAGCTAGTGTGGCAGGAACATAGATCATGGTCATCACCGTGGATCCTGGAGGCAGCAGGCTGCTATGATGGCGGGCAAGATGGACGTTCATCAGGCCCATACTGGCCTAAGACCAAGTACTATGAAGTTTAACCTGAAGTTGGGTCCAACTTCCCAAGCTTGCCTGAACCCAGAAATCGCCCAGGTACTCAGACACCAAGCAGGTATCCTGATACCCTGGGAGCATCAGGGTGTCCCACAGGCACCCAGACATCCTGTGGGTACTAGGGCATCCCGCAGGTTCCAGAACTTCCCATAGGCCTCTGACCATCCCACAGGCACCAGGACATTCTGTGAGCAACTGGTCATTCCACAGGCACTGGTACTTCCCATAGGTACTAGGGCCTCCTGCAGGCATTTGGATATCCTACAGGTACCTGGATATCCTGTAGGTACTAGGGCCTCCCACAGGTGCCTGAACATCTCACAGGTGCCAGGACCTCCCACAGATGCCAAGACATCCTACAGGCACAGAAATGTCCCAGGGGTACCAGACCTTCCCACAGGTGCCAGTGTCTTCTACAGGCACCTAGATATCCGTCAGGTATCTGGACATCTCATAGGCACCAGGACTCCCCACAGGCACCAGGACATCCCTCAGTCCCCAGGGGCTCCTGCAGATATCCAGGCATCATGCAGGTACTAGATCAAACCAAAGATACCCATACATTTTGCAGGCACCTGGACATCCTGCAGGTACAGGGACATCATACAGGCACCCAGACATCACACAGGTACCTGGTTATCCTGTAGTTACCAGAGCTTCCTGAAGGCAACTGGATATCCAATGGGTACTCTGACATCCAGCAGGTATCAGGACATCCTCCAGAGTCCAGGAAATCCCACAGATGCCTATGCATCCCATGGGCACTGGGTCAATTTGCAGACACCTGGACACCTCACAGGAACCCAGACATCCTTTAGACACAAAGACCTCCCATGGGCACCAGAGTATCCCAGAGGAACCAGGGCTTCCCACAGGTACCAGGACTTCCTGTAGGCAACAGACATCCCACAAAAGCTCAGACATCCCACAGGCACCAAGATTTCCTGAGAGTACCAGGACATCCCCCAGGCTCCAGGGAATCCTGTAGCTACCTGGATATCATGCAGGCATTGAGGCAACCTGTGGACTCCAGTCATTTCATATGTACTTAGCTATCCCACAGGCACCCAGACATCCTGCAGGTACATGGACATCACCCATGTACCCAGACATCACACAGGCACCCAGGCTTTCTGCAGGCACTAGGACATTCTGCAGGCATCAGGACCTCCCTCAGGCTCTAGGGTATCCTGCAGATGCCTGGGTATCGCACCAGAACTGGGCCTACCTGCAGACACCAGGACATCTCATAGGCACCCAGATATCCAGCAGGCATCAGGACATCCCACAGATTCCCCCAACTCCCATAGTCACCCAGGCCTCTTGCATATCTCTGGCTTTCCTGCAGGGACCCAGCTATCCCACAGGGTTCTGGACCTCCTACAGGTATCTGGACATCTCACAGTCACCCTGATGTCACTCAGGCACCTGGACTTCATGCAGGCATCATCCAGGCAGGCACCTGAACTTCACACAGGCATCAAACAGCCCACAAGAACAAGTGCCCTGCGAAACTTAGTCAAGCACCCAGCAAACTCCAATGACGTTAGCAATTCAGACAGATCTCTAATTGTTCTGGTCCACATGAGCATTTTGAGGTTTCTAAGATCCCTTTCAAAAGGAGGCAACTGAGTCCCTGGTATGGAATATTCTTCAGCTGGGATGTCTTGATTTTGCTCAGGATCAGGGTGATCCTGAGGTCTGGCAGAGTGATCAGAGTCAGGATTTTCTTGAGCTCTGATAGTTGCACACACATACCCCTTATGACCCTTTATGGCCTTTAGCACTGTCCATTCTGCTGCCTTGGGTTTCGTGTTTGCAACCCTTGGGTAGTGCCACAGTCCATGGTCTCACCCACCCTATCAGGGAGAGGACTAAGCATAGCAGCTACGGTTTCAGGAGTGGCAGAATCAGCCTGACAGGCTGTGAAGAGGCCAGGAGGGTTTGTTGACCACCAAAGGACAGGACTCTTGTGTGGATATTCAGTCTAGGAGATGAAACATTCTTCAGCTGAGCTATCCTGTCATTGCTCAGGAGCAGGGTGATCCTGTGGTTTGGCAGTTAGTTTGGGGGCAGGACCTGGTCTAGCTCCACACTGCCGCTTCCCAACCTGCACTTATCACCTGGCCTTTGTGCCTGCAGCCCCTAATAGCACCTCTGCGAGTGGCCCCACTCCTCCTCCCCCACCCCCTAATCAGGGAGAGCACTTTGAGTGGCAGCTGTGGTCATGGGTGTGGAAGAACTGGCCTGGCAGGCATTAGAGAGGCCAGGATGGTCTAGTGACAGTCTGCAAACCTATCCACTGCCTGTCCCGGGTATGCACTCATGCCTGACCCTACCTGCAGCCGTGTGTCTTCCAGTAGTGCTTGCTTCCATTCCCCTGTCTACCAAGTCTCTGGGGCTGCCTCACCTTACAGTGGTGCACCCTTTACTCAGGTTGGCAACCTGGAGGGTTGCAATCCGGCAGCCAGCCTGAGGCCTCCTGGCATGCCAAGCCCCCCCCCCCCCACTCCGATGCCCAGGTCCCTTGTCCTCCATCTTCTCTATGAGATTGTCTCCAGTTCAGTGTCCTCTGAACCGGCTGGGCCTGCGGGCTCATCTCATCATCTTTCCTCTCCACTCACAGCCAGCTGGCCTTCCGGGTGCGTCACTAACCACAGGTGTGTCTTTCCAACCACTTTTAATTCACAAAGATCCTCCCTCGGGACTAGGTACCAGTACAGTTCCCGAGGACCACAAATATGTGAGGAGCTGGGGATGACCTGAGTGGGGTCCATATGCGGCGGCCAGGGTCCTAATAGATTTTGCTCACTGCAGACGCCATCTTGAGTTCTGCCCTAGGCTCTGATCCTCCAATCATTCTTAAGAACGAAGCGATTTCTCCTGCTCCGCTTGTGGAATTTTTCACGAGGAGGCTGTTACTATTATCTCAGATAGGTGTGGTGATGACAGACCTCGGAACTGATTCCATCCAAGCCCAGCCCGTGGAGCTGATGAGCTAGCTGATGGTTATGTCTCAAACTCACAAACTGAACTGCTGGCTGAGATTCCTCTTTAACACCCACTGATCAGTTTATTGGGATCTCTTACAGAAGCAGGCATGGGGGAATACTCTTAGAATTATGTGTGACTGGGGCAGCCCATCTCAGCATAATGGATACAGCCACAAAAACTGCATCTCTCTCCTTCTATACAGCTAATGTTTCAATCCAGAGGTACAACTACGCCGCAGAGCCCAGATGCTTATTTAGTTATTTAATGCCTACTAGGTACATGATAGGCCTTCGGAGTAGGGAGCAGCTCAGCTTCTTGTGCATTTGGATGTGAGAGAACCCACTAGGACAGTTTAACTTGCAGCTTGGATGCGGTCACATCCTTTCCAGAAGGAACCCATTCACAGGCCCATGATCAATTATCGATGTTTCCTTGTTCAGTCAGTGGTTGCTAGAGACTGAGGTGGAGAATGAAATGAAATAAAGGAACCTGAGAATGTAAGCAAAGGGTGACATGGGGTTAATTTTCAGCAACGGGACTCCTTGAAAGTAAAAGCAAGCCAAGGGAGAGTGGTGAGCTAAGGAGAGGAGAGTTGGCCTAAGAATCCATTCTTGTAGTATTGCTCATTCCGTGGAGAAGTATTCATTTGGTGCCAGAGGGGCATTTTCTGAAACTTCAAGTATTTGCTTTTTTGTGCTGTAGTTTGGCCAGAGGCTTTTTGTAGGTGCACATACTTGAGAAAAAGACCATTATATTAGCTGATTTCTTGCCATTTAATTAGAAATCGAAGAATTGGCCATTTGTCATCTGTTTAGACGAACATCTTAACATGATGAAGGTAGTAAATGATTGTAAAAATCAGATTTCAGCCCCCGAAATAACCCAGTTGGGTGAGTATCAGACCGAAAACGACCAAAGTCTGAGACCCAAGGAAGCATCCTCTTTCCCCGGATGAAATGTCCACTTGCAACGTGTGAAGAAGCAGTAACAAAGCCCCTAGTGTTCCCGGTCAGAGCTCCTTCAGAGTCTGGTCTGTCTGGAAGACGCTTTCTTTTGCTAATGTGGTCTGAATCACTGACAAAGGCCAGTGTCAGGGGTTGGCTTCCAGACTCTAATCCCTGGAAGGGAAGGGAAGCCGTCCTTGGATAGCTTTGTAATGAGCTTGTCAAACATTTTAAACCATTTAACAGAAAGAAGTATTGTGATGACAAGACACAACATCGCCAGTTCTTGACGCATGTGCAGTGAAGCAACCGGCTGACTCTTGCCGGCTCCAGCCGTGCAGGCACCCATGATTACTCGCGTGTGGAACACTTTTTGCTACTCTGTTTTGATAATTAGTTTTGACTGTGCTTATTTTTTTTTTTTTTATTTTGCAACTGTTTCCTTGCAGAATTTGTTACAAACGTTTTGCTGAAAATAGTAAGTCTTCCAGTTAGTCTTAAGTTTCCTTTGGAAGGCTAATAATGTCATGATTACAGATACATCTTGTTCCATACTCAGAAAGGACACTGGGGCATAACGAAATAAAGCTGAATGGAATCTTCCTTTATTCTGCCAGTTGAAGATTAATTTTCAGACGCTTCTTTCCAAGCCAAATACAGTCAATATCCTGTTAGTTCCTGCCTGTCTAGATGGCTGAATCTAATACCAACTTGTTCAGGGGATTAATATACCTATTGTTCTGATTTAACAATGGATTGGCTTTATGGCTGCCAAGCTGTATAACCATGCTCTAGCCATACTCCTTATGATGATTGCTGGGGTCAAAGATAGGACTTCACTCTATCAAACAGCGCTCATTTTCCAAATCAAAGATGCTAAGTACTTTAATTCTTATTTGAAATAAATGGAAAAAGAAGGGTGGAGAGGGAAAGAGGCTTTAGATTTCATTCAGACAAAGCAATCTGTGATCTTACATGTATAATGCTCTGACCATCCTCAGGCAATCTAGAAGAATTTGGAGAGTGAGTTAGCACTCCGCAATTAGTTCCCTCTGTTATAAACTGTGTTATTGGCCGCAGAGAGAGGAAGGAGACGGCAGAAAGTGGTAAAGTTCAGAGCCATCACGTTCCCAGAAACTCTAATAAATATTTTCATATTTTTAAAATATTTTTTTCTTTTTATTTTTCTCCCTCTCCTTCTTTTCCTCATTTAGTTCCTCCATTTCCGTTGGCTTAGGTGTCTCATTCATTCTTCTCCATGGCTATTTTTCATTCATATTGCTTGTGAGGAGACTTGCTTAGTTGTGTGTGTGTGTGGTAGGGTGGGGTGGAAAGAATTAATAGGAAGGAGAGCTGGAATTTTCTTGTTCTTACCAGGAAGCAAGTCCTGTAACTACCTTTAAATGACTGAGTGGAAATAATCTGCCCGTAGAGAAAAGCTTGTCAACTTTTGTTGTTTATTTTAGCACCATCTGCTGGGTTCAAGGTTAGGAGGACTGGGTGGTAAGTTTACACTGATGCTTTGTTATGCTCGGCCTCTATTTTATGTGAGTGCAAATAGTAAGTGGCTAGCTACACAAAACACAGTTCTCCGGTCTGAAAATATGATCTTTATTGGTGGTCTATTATTACTAATTTTAATGACTTCGATACTTAAACAGACTAAGCACCATGGCACACATGTTACATTTACTTATTTAATCCTCATAAAAATCCTGTGGAGTGAGCAATATCATTATTTCTGTTTGTGCTGGTCAGCTTTCTATTACTGTAATAAATAAGAAAAATGGCTTCTTTTGACATGACCAGTTGGCCTGGTTGCCTTTGGCCCATGCTGAATCAGAGCACCACAATGGGATTGTGGGGGGGATCTGGTTACCCTTTGGCTAAGGATGCATAAAAGAGAGGAAGTGACCAGAGCCTGACAACCCTGTTTAAGAACATAGCCCCAAAACCAAAAGGCTCCTCATTAAGTCCCACCTCTTAGGGGTTCTACTATCTCTGATTAGTCTAACAGACTGGAGAGAAAACTTTCAACCAGTAGGTCCTCTGGGGACACTTACCCAAACTACTTTAGGAAGTAGTAACATTTAAAGAGGTTAAATAACTTAATAAAGTTAGATAACCGGAAGGAAGAAGCGGTAGGTTAGTCTGATGGCTATTTTAATGATCAGCTTGACATACTCTAGAGTCATCTGGGAAGATGGTCTCCACGAAGGGTTGTCTAGATCGGGCTGACCTGTGGGTATGACTAGTGGTGTTGCTTCCTGTTAACTGGTATGGGAAGACACAGACCACCGTGGTAGACGATTCCCTGAGTTCGGTTCCTGAACTGTATAAAGGAAAATTATTATCGTTGTGTTATCTTCATCAAAGTTACTTTTTCTAAATTTATATATGAGAAAGTGGATTTGGAAAACAAGATATTAAAGGTTTTTTTTCAAAAACATTTAAAATATGAAAATAGGTTATAATTCCAATAGAATTTAGAAAATATTCTTATCATTTTTTAGTCAATTTTTAAAATAGAAAGGCAACAAAATCATGTAAATCTGGATCCTAATAATTTTAATTGCATGAAAATTTTATCCAGTTTATATTGAAACTTTCCTTGGCATAATTCCTAAAAATGCCAAAGAATGAGAATTTCTGAGAGAGTATTTTAAAAAAGAGAGTTAACTATTTTAGGTATCCTTGATACAACTTATATTTGCATACTACTAAATGTCTTATTATTAACATTATTTTTTTTCTAAGTTTCAGAAACATCAAATATATTGAACACTTGATCTTTGATTTAGCAGCATGGCCGCTCCAGGGTAGAAAGGATGTTAGGCTAATCCTGTCTACTGTTTGTGCTAATGCTAAATGAAAGGGAATTCTGTGGTTCCTCCCCAAAAACTAACATGGAGATATGAGGGAAAAAAAGCCCATGTCTCTCAGACTGACCTTTGCCTAGTGGCAGCAAGGTTGACTGGCCTGGCATTTGGAAAGTAAATTAATTATAGGATTGTTTTCACTAATGCAAAATAAGACTTTGTATCTGAATGCAATTTAGCACTTGCCCTTAAGTAAGCCAATTGAGAAGACAATGGTGGCACACGCCTTTAATTCCAACTCTCAGGATATAAAAGGAAACAGTCTGTAGAAGCAGAAGTAGAAGCAAGGTAGAAGCAGAGGTAGAAGCTGAGTAAAAAGCAAGAGAGCCAGAAGCAGGAGATTGAAGAAGCAGGTGTGGGAAGGAGAGGCAGTTAAGAAGACAGCTAGTTAGGGTTCACTTCAGAGTAAGTTCGGTTCAGTTCAGTCTCAGAGGCTGAAGCCCTCTAGGTCCAGACTTGCATCTTGAAGATTGTATCTCATTCTTCCTTGAACCTCCATGAATAATTGATATTGAGTTCCATTATTGAGTTTAAATGAAGAAAACAAAATGCATAATTACTTTGAGAAACAACTTTAATTCTGATTGATTTTCCACATATAATGCCTACAAATCCTCATACACAAATCAGATACAAGTTGGAATTTTAAATGAGAAGATACATCTTTTATTCAGGTCCTATTCAGGAATTAGGTATGTTCCCCCAGAAGCATTTGCTTTTCTGTATCTGCCAGTCATCTGCATGAACCATTTCCCCATGCATGACCCCTGGCAAACAAGTGAAAGTCTAATAAAGCTCTTTTATTAGGATGTGCACAACTCCAGAGAGTTCAACACTTTCCTGCTCATGTTGATTGTTCTTCAAAATAGTTTCTCATCCTCCATTCATTTCTTCATTTTCACTAGTAATGTCATCTGCTTTCTCCAAATTTCCCCATGGACTTAATGCACCTGTGTCCTCTGTGGCCAAGGTGCAGGACATTAGCCCCAGATGGGTTGGACTGATGCTGTAGTTCATGTTTATATCCAGGATACAGGAGAAGGACAAGAAATCTCATTGGACTGATGATCTCTATCTGGAAGTTTTCTGCTAGTTGATATCTTCATTCCTATTCTTTCTAGCCTTGGAGTTTAAGCTTTCCTCATAATACGGTGAACTACCCATTATGCATCCAATAATAATTTCCTGGGTTCTTTCTTTGTTCATTTAATTCAGCTGGAATCAGTGACTGTCACTTACATGCTACAACCCCGGCTCCTCAGCCATTCATCTGTGCCTCCCTTCCTGCTATGTCTCCCCTCCTTCCCGCCTGCTGCCTCCCTACTTCCTCTTTCTTTTGCTCTCCTCTTTCCTTCATTTCGGTCTCTTCTCTTTTCTTATTGTTCTCAGGTTTTTATTTCTCTTGCTTAGAGGTTTTGGAGGATGGCTGAAAAATTAAAAGACGAATGCAAAACTTAAGAAGGGAAAGACTCTGAAGGTGTTTACTCCCAGCTGCTTCATTTATTTTTCTTTTCTGTTAAAGTTGAAGGTTGCAGACCATTCTGAATCTTATCAGAACATGCAAAGTTATTACTATTAATAGCAAAACGAAATGAGACAAAAAGCAAAGCAAGCTGAGCCTTCCTCCAGATTATTCAGTGAATCCCAACATTTGTGTAATCTTGGCCAATCAAATACATCCGTGGCTTGTCTAAACTAATTAGATAATTTGATACATGTGATGTTTATTTTCAAAGGCTCACTGCCAGTTCTGTGTCTTATAAAAGCAATTAAGAAAGTTATTTTTGGGAGTAAGCCGTTGATGTTTCTCTATAGCTGACTGAGAGAATTTAGTTTCTGCTGTCCAGACACGGTTTTATTAAAGGTGCACTTAAATATTTAACCCAGAATTAGGGAGGCCGAAGCTACAGAGTTTGCTTGGAAGAGAAATGAGTCATGTCATGAGTAGTTTATCTCTTAGGCTTGCTTGCATGTATGGTCACCAGAAGTTTGTGTTTTGTCCCCAGCTCCCTCCCTGGGACATCTGACAGCTGTTGCTTCCCTTAAACTGTAAACTCGACCTTCCTGTGCTATTCAGACTGTTTTAGGCATAGACAGTTCAAAATCTGAAACGTTTTTCTAAATCATAGCAGTCAATAATAATAGTGATAAATTGTAGATTCTTTTAGCATTCAAAATTGGGTCTGCTAACGTCAACACAACAGATTCAGGTACCATTTCAACATAAACCACTTATAAAGTGAGGAAGGAGGCCCACCTAGATCAATCCTATGATTTTTTTTTCTCTTCTGAGAATAACCGTGGCAGACAGATGCAGCTGACTTCTGCGTCAATCTGCAAACATTTCCTTCATCTGTCAACAAACTCTTCATCTCCATTTTAATATACAACATATGGATTTTGGTCTTCTTTTTCATTGTTAATAAAGCATTTAATCTATTTGCACTTTGTTCATTTATCCTTTAAATTTACTTATTTATTTTTATGTGAATGGGTCTTTTGCCTTCATGTTATGTCTGTATGCCACATGATTCATGTTTTGTGCCCCTGGAGACCAGAATAGGTTGTCAGAGCTGGGAATTATGGGCAGTCGTGAGCAATCATATGGGTTCTGGGAATCAAACTAGGGTCTTCTGGGAGAGCAGCCAGTGCTCTTAACCCCCGAGCTATCTCTCCACCCTCTGTATTTATTTTAATACCTGATATGCTTCTTGATCCTTGTCTAATGTTTTTGGCTTAGATTTCAAATGTCATAGATAAAATATCTGTCTGGGCCAACTAATAAGTGTAATAAAAATTTTAGATTCAATCTTGCATTTTCGATAAACTCTTATACCTCATGATATGTAAAAATCTTCCTTAGTATACAGAGGTAATCATTGGGGTTATTACAAGAACTGTGCCAGGAATAGCAAGAAGAAGGGTTTATCACCCCACTTTTAAAATAGTAAATTTAGCTAAAAGCCAAGCAAACTCTCTTGAGCATCTAGACTTTGGATTTACAATAATGGAGTTTTTCAATAGACACAAAGTTTTGAGGCAGTCAAAATTTGGTTTTAAGGTTATGAGATAAGTCACAGAGGAGATAGGTAATAAAGTAAATGGACTTAGGAACATTTTTTAGAAGAGATTAGAGGAGAAGTTAGATGATCTTTGCTAAGATTGTGTGAAGATACGAATTAGAGGGAAATTGTAGCTATTGGTTCAGGTTCAAAGGGCAGTTTATTCTTTGGCTAATTCAATCCCTGGTCCTAGTCTTGGAGTTCTGGAGGGTTTCAGCCTCTGTACAATTTTCTTACTCATGTGAAACTTTGCATAGAACCTTTGGATTTGTGTGCTTAATTTGGGGTATTGGTAGAACCTAAGAAGCTAGAAAGTGAGCATTGGCCCTCACCAATGGTAGGGAAGAAAGTCCTCAGGGAGGGGATACTGGAACACAGGTGGTGTGAAGACGGGAAGGGAATAAAGGGGAGGGCGTTTTAAGTGGGGAGAGGCTGAGCAGATGAGCATAGTACTGCAGAACTCGATGGTAAGGCCACTGATGCTGAAGACCCCACACACACTGGTCACAGGTCATGGATAGACTGAGTTGGTATCAAGGAGGGAATAGATAAAATTCAGAAGGATGATAGATAGCTCAATCTCTTTCTCCTGGGCTCCCTGAAGAGTTTTCATCTTAGAATCTTAGTAAGGGCGGGGAAACCACCCCTTGAAAATGAGATGTCTACTTTTATCTGCGTTGCCTGTAATTTCCACTCAACTGATGGAGCTAACGCCCATTCTCCAAGAGCAGTAATAAGATAACCGCACCAGGTATCACTTGTCTCTGAGTCCAAAATGTTTAGAACTTGGATGGGAAAGGAGAAGTTGTTTATTAGTCCTCCAAACTCCAGCTGCAAGTAAAAGATCTGTTCCTTCAGTCTTTCCTACACAAGTACTTAAGTTCCCCTTTGCATGATCTGATGCTGGTTATCAAGATAAACTCCAGAAATGACATAACAGAAGTTGAGGTGGTTTCAGAATTAAGTTACATGACAGACAAACCTAGTAGGATAGGTAGATCTAGTTAAGATTTTATTATTCAGTGTCAGCAGAAGAAAAGTTTTTATATTGTATTTCATTGAAAATATCTAAAAGATTTTCTTTTTTTTTAGCAGTGTGATCCTCCTTCCTCCCCTCCCACTGCCAAATTTCATGTGCTGGACAAAGAGTTTAATAAAGTTAGGAAAGAAGGCTTCTTAATACAGCTGTAACAGAAGGAAATTACTAGGTAAAACTAGCCAAGATTGAGACTGACTAGCTTGCAGTGGTTTCCAGGCATACAGCATACTTTCAAATCCTGTAAATGTAATCAGGTGATATTTTCTATGTAGTATTTTTAAAAGCTCTTTATATTGGCTTGCTCATTTTGTCCAATAAGACAATTCCTTGAGTATCATGGATAGTCAGCAGTATGTAAATGGGAATTATGGACTTAGTATCATCGATTTTGTAACATAAAGCAAGGTGATTTGAAAGTTTGAGTGTTAACTGCTGAGTTCACAAATCCCTGAAGTGAGTATTGAAACAGCCCTTTCATTTTCCTGGGGATCAAACACAAGGAGTCCCGCATGCTAGACTAGCATGCTACCACAGAGTTTCACTCTCTGCCTCAAGTCTGGGTTTCTAATTACTTCAATGAGGGACGCTCTTTCCTTGAGCACTTTCATAGCTTCTTAGGGTAATATAGTGTGGCTGTGGTTATGGTATGTGGGGGTTCTGTTTGAAGGCATATCTTTCAGTATTGGGGTCAAGGACTGATTATAATAGATTGAAAGTTGTAACAAAAGAGCTCATAATTGATGGGCAGAGATGAAGGGTCAGGGGGTGAGCATAGACTTTGGAGGGATAGTTCACTAGTCCCCACTATCGTTTCCCCCCCCCCCTCCCCCGCCAAGTCATTTTGTCTCTCACTTTTCTGGGCTTACTGAAATTCTAAATTCTTATTAGAGTAAACAGACAAATGGAAAAGACACATCAAAATAAGCAACATGCCGTGTAGATAATTTCAATTATTCATAGCAACATTTTTATGATGCAACTTTCAGTAACACTTGAAAGTTTGATAATTATATATGAAATGTAAATTATAAAAACATTGCTTAGATTTTAGAGCTTAATTTAATTAAAGCAGTAAGAAGTTGGACTTCTTAAATATAGCAAAACCTTTAAAAGATGAACTGGAGACCTTTCGTTTGTAGATAGCATTGTTTGTATTCATTGTAAGTGATTTTGCTCTGTGATTTGTGATGCTTCTAAGGTGTTAAGTCATTTTTATTGAACATTTCTTAGAGCAAAATTATTGTATTGGAAATTATTGTAGACAGGATGCTTATTTATATTTTTGATGAATATTTTCTTATTAGGAGTTAAGTTGATGACACTATTGATGCTCTTGCAGAGTTTGAGATGCTATGATGGTAAATCAGTTGGTTCTGGGCCTGCCTAGATGAATTCTGTGAGATCTACTGGTAGATGGGATTGGTCTGGCTTTAGTGCTTACTATCATCTTTGGCATAAGGATAGCCATCTAAACATTGTATCTCAGGGAAGGAAAATGGGACTTGTCAGCCGTAAGGAAAAAGTTATGACTGAAGCAACTTTCACATTATTTTAAGCATTACCTCAAGAATTCTACAGCAGGCGTGCGTGGCTCATGTCTCCTGTTGCAGTTCCAGTTTAAATTTATAGTTTTCATTCCTTACCTCGCACTTTATTAAACAAGTAGCTTAATGACTTTTATATCTCTCTCTGTCCCTGTCTCTCCTTTATTTCTCCTTCCTCTTCTCTCTCCCTTTCTGTTTTCCTTCCTTCCTTCCTTTCAAAATCAAAGTTTCCAGTGGCAAATAAGTTAAATAGTAAAAACGAATACTATGTTGTGCCGCTTGTTTAATATTTTAATATTCATTACTTTCTTTTATGTTTCCAATCGCTACCTCTCAGATGTTAAGAAATATAAGCACATAAAAACAACCCTAGGGATGATATATATCGCTTCTAATGCATGTCAGGAAATTTCTGGGGACTCAGCTGGGTCTCATGGCTGAGAAAGTAATCTAATAACTCTTAAACAACAAAGGCAAGCTGTAATCTCAGAAGACAGAATACGGCGATAGTAAGACATAGGCTCCATATTGGTAAGTTTGTGTGTCAGGCTCTTAGAACAGGGTTATTTGTTCCTAAAGAAATCAGGTTGAATAAAAACTGAAGTAAATGTCTCTAGGGATAGTCTGGATACAGATTTCATATAGCAAATTTTGTTACATTGGTTCTGAAATTTTGGGGCAATATAAAGCCTAGGAATCAAAAAAGGAAGCTCATTATGGGAAAAATGGATCCAGTCTGCACATGGTTTCAGCACAGGTGAGTTTGTGTGATCGTTCCACAAATGGTTCCTTCTGATTATCAGCTTGACTAGAATTATCAAGAAAACACATCCCTGGGCGTGTAAATGGAGGCATTTCTATGAAGAGATAACTTGGAGGGAAGAGTCAACCTGACCATGAGCTGTGGACAGCAGTGTTCCGTGGGCCAGGGCTCCACATCAGATGAGCAGGACAAAGCTCCGAGCAGCAGCGTTCCTCGCTCTCTGCTTCCTGACCGGACTCAAGGCCAGCAGCCTCACGCCCCTGCTGCCATGTCTTCACCACAGCAGACACCACCCCTTCTTGTATAGTGAGTCCAAAGAAACTTTCCTTTAGATCTGTCAGGTCATTTTGTCATAGCAGTGAGGAAGGTGACTAAGACAATCACCTAGGTAAATGGTCGTTTTTCCCTTTTCTTTCCATGTTTTTGTTAAGAGACTGTTTTTATTTCAAGGTTAACCTTGGCATTAGTTGTAGTCCGGGAGAAGTGGGATTGTGAGACAGACGGTGTGGGCACGGGAGTGGGACGTAATCAGACCAGTGACAGAGACTGTGAATTTGCATTTACCCTTATGACGGCCCAGTCTTTAAACTGCTTTAAACTATATGTTCACTAACAGGGTTTCTTAGCGAAACGTTTTTCTGAATATGCAAGCATACCAAATGCGCTGATAGCAATTCTTACTACAGCAATGTCTGTTTATTCAACCCATATTTATTGAGAGCATCCTATGCACGTATTATATGTTGTTTGCTGGGAACCAAATGGGTTGTGTCTCCATAAAGCTTATTTTCTAAATGGGAAGAATAACATTCGGTCATCATGGTAAAGTCAAAATAAACTGCAGAATTGATAATGTAGAATAGGAAACGAGCAAACAAGCAAACAACAAAAACTGAGAAAAACTACAGTTAACCCCTGCCAGTTTTATGTCTAGTACTAGATTCCTAAGTACTCCTCAAGTTTCTTTGTTGTGGAGAAAATTTAAATTTTGGGTTTTTCGATCTAGTGAGAGAAGGTTTTTGCTCCCTGGAAAGGACAGACACAACATATTTACTTCACTGTGACAAAGACCACTCGTCCTCTATTCTTGGTATGTAGTATCAACATTATGGAGGATTTTGAATGCAGGTTTCAGGAACTTCAGAAAGCAAAATAAGTTCTCTCCTGAAAATCAGCTCAAGAAGCTTTGTAATGAATCAAGATGGTCTAACTTCAATGGTTTCCATAACAGCAGTGTTAGGAGCACCACAGGCCTGTTCCCCTGAATAACAATCCTAACTAGTGCAAAGGATAATTCAAAGTAAACAATAAGTAACAAAATTAAATATCCAGAAACAGTGTAAGGGGAGCCAGTAAATGAAGACACCTTTCTTCAAGCCGTGTCTTAGTAACAACAGTGCGTTTTGGGCACTGGATCTGTGATCTGTCTCTTTTTCCTCTTCTCCAACCAACTACAGTAGACGTTTCCACCTGGGCATGTGCAGATAAAAAGACAGGATTGCTTTCACATGCCCCCATGTCTACCCCAAGCCCATGCAAAGGCTACTGTATCTTCCCTGGAAAGGACAGGACAATACTACTTTTGCTTCCTAACTTTGTTTTCGGGGAACTTGGGAAAGGAGGTTGGAGGCTAATTTATTATTATTCATTTAGCGTATCATATTCAGTGCAGGTTCTAAACTAGCCAGCACCAATTTCCTAGGCAGGCAGGGCACCAGAAGAGGCCAGCGGGGAGGGAGAGAGACCTCCCTTCTGCACTGATCACAGTGGAAACATGCTCCTGAGAGCAGCAGTCACGCCCCTGCCTCTAGCTCTGGCCAGCTGGAAATTTTACCTCAGTAGAGGAGAGTTTTTCTAAGCACAGGGAAGGCTGACAGTCTCTCCACAGGGGTTGATTTATTTATAACAGAGTGTGGAAGAATGCAAGTCTATAGGTATTCTGGGAAACAGAGGAGATTTGGGTCCTGCTTCTTGCAATACGTGAAAAAGAGAACTGGATCTCTGAGATTTGAGTGTTGGGAGATGCATCTGCCTTTGTTTAGGACAGGGCACGTGGAAGGTTTATGAGACAGAAAGGACAGTGTGTGTGGGTGTAGAGAGGAGAAGAGAAGAAAATCCCAAGTAGGGTGTGGGGAGAGCTGATCTCAGCCCAGGCAGGGATTGATTCCTAAGGGAGAAAAGTAATTTTTTAAAGCTTGTTTCACTTTGAGATAATTGTAGGCTTGCAGAGGCAGCCTCTTTGCCATGCAGCCCCTTAGATCGTCTTGCAGAACCACAGTGAGCATTTCAATTAGCACTGATGTGGTCAGGATAGAGAATGTTTCTTCCATCCTGCTGCCCTTGATTAGCCACGCCCATTTCCCTTTGCTCCCATTTCCTTCCTATCCCCAAGAAGGTTTAAGTCTGTTCATTCTGTAGTATAAATGGCCAGAGCAATTAGTTCTAGGTGTGAGTTTTCCAGTAGTTTGGCATTTCAAAGAAGTCTTTAGCAATTGGGTCAATATCAGCCATTAAACAAAATAAAGTACTATGTAATTCTTTTTATTTCTTCACATCATTTATTTATTTGTTTTGTGTGTGAATGTATGTGTGTAGGTGAAAGAACCAATTGTGGGAATTGGTTCTTCTGCCATGTCGATTCAGGGATCAAACTCATGTGCTCAGACTTGCTGACAAGCGCCTTTACCTGCTGGCCCTATTGAAAATTTATAATATGAATCTGATACCTAGTTGTAAATAATTTAGAAAATCCTTTTGAGATAATGTCATGCTAAGTAACTGGGCTGGGCTTGAACTCATGATTCCCTTGCCTTTGCCTCTCCAGTGCCTGAGATTATAGAAGTGTGCCATGTGCTTGGCAATGAAGTTAGAAGCCTTGAAGATATTAACTAATGAAGTTAATAACAAAAATGATCTGTCAATCAAAGCACACTCTGCCAAAAGAGATCCTTAGGAACTTTCCCCAGAAAATATTGCAAATTTAGGAAAAAAAACAAGAATACAAAAGAGAAGGAGGGTGGAATGTGCTATCATTTGTAGAAATTAATTAGGATGAACAGAATTTTTCAGTATGGAAGTGCCCTTGCATTTAACCAGTCAGGCTTTGTGATACTGGAGGAACGAGCAGGGTCTGTGGTTTGGGAAACATATTTTCTGAACAATTGGTGATCTAGGGTGAGGTAGACAGGTGTCTCTGGAGCCAGCTTGCATTATATCAAGAGGCATGATACAGAACACTAAGCTTATGGGAGCCAAGAAGGGCCAGCAGAAGCTTTGGCTGGGCATCAAAGCCAAGCTTGAGGGGCTGGAGAGATGGCTCAGTGGTTAAGAGCATAGGTTGCTCTTTCAGAGGACCTAGGTTCAAGTCCCAGCACCCACATGGCAGCTCACAACTGTCTGTAGCTCCTGTTCCAGGGAATTCAACATGCTCACACAGATAAACAAGCAGGCAAAACAACAATGTATGTAAGATAAAAATGAATAAATTAATAAAATAGAAAGTCAAGCATGAGCTGCTCAGAACCGTGCCCAGATACCAAGGAGTGGGAAGAGAGCTTGGGAAAGTAACTTGGGTTACACAGTAATATCAGCTGATGAGCTTCAAAAATGGCCCATGCTTCAGTTTTAGACTTAGTGATTATGACTTTATTGTTTTAAGGTAAGGTCTGAGTATCTGGACTCCTAGTGGCTTCCCACTAATGAATAGGCAAGGCCAAAGAAGATTCTTTAAAAGTAGGTCTGCTTATCACTGTAGAGTTGGTGATTTAACCATTTGTGTGTTGTGACTTTTAAAAGAATGTGAGTTGGGCTAAATAAGTTAGGGTACAAATAAGACAACTGGAATAAAGACAAAGACAAAAACGTTCTCAAGTGGCTCTCAGCTCTAGTTGGAATCACCTTGGAGGTCATCGGAAGTACGTTTCCCTTAGATCTGGGCTAGCTCCACAGAAGACAGCAGGTCATTTTGAAATGGAAGAAGAATCACCTATTGTGCGCTCAGGGTTGATAATTACTGAAGCAACAGGAGACATTAAAAGAGAGTACAGGTACCCCAAATACATTGCTTGCCTCTGTTGGGCATTCGATTGAGTTCAGAATTCCTGGCAAGCAATGCAGAGGGGAAGCATGTGAGGGAGTTTTCATTTTCCAAATGAAGTATACAAAACTATTCTTCAGAGATGACACATTTTTGGAAGGAGATTTAAAATGGAAATTTCCCGGGTTGACCCTCATGGAAGGTCTTGAATGCTGACTGACGCTGTCAGCCAAAGCCTTACAAAAGACGCTGGCACACAGCTAAAGTGAACGCTTCTTGCAGAGACATGTTAAGAATACAGATGTTACATACTTAAAGTAGGTCAGTGAAGCAGTGGCTGGCTCATTAAAAGACCAAGACCCGAGAGAGGACCTGCTATTCTTAACCTAATTTAGGTATAAATTAGTTACTCCTTACAATTAGTTTTCCCATCTAGTTTGTGGCTTACAGAGCGATTAGGAGTATCCCTGAGCTCTGATTTGCACAGGTATCTCAGTGTTCTAGGAAGAGATACTTATTAAGACCCACTTCATCTTTGGCCTAGTTTCATAGTTATTTGAAGCGCATTCATTGCCTGGAGAAGGCTGATAAAAGCGAGGTGAGAAACTTTACTGGAACAAGCTACATCAGAGATGAAGGAGAACCGAGGGCCTGACTCCTGCTTTAGGGCATGAAGAGAACAGAGCTGAGTCGCCATCAGGAAGTGTGACACGGAAACTTTCTAGGGAACATGTGTCTCGGAGCACCGGTTTTGTCGTAACCAATATAGACTATATGCTCTGTAGGGATCCAAAAGAGAAATTATTTATAAAATAACTTCCATCCAGAGCTTGATAAAAAATAAAGTAGAAGAAAAATTGAACAGGCAAGTTGATTTAGACATTAATTAGTTCCTTCAGTTTTGTGCCTAAATAGTCTTCTTGGTAACATCCTGCTTACTGAGTGCTGAAGGGTCTGTGTTAATTGGTTCAAGAGCCTCTTGACTTTCTAGGTGCCTGACCCTTACTAGGGTTTGTGGTAGGAAACTGTTAGATCCTCTTCTTAATGAAGAATAGGAAAAATGGATTCCACAGATGAGTAGTTTCATATTGTGAATCCTCAATTGTCTACACCCAAATGTATGACTGGCAAGTCTTTTGACATCTCTGGGTCTCATTGAGCTCTTCTATAAATCGAGGATACTTTTGATACTAAGTGATTTTAAGACTATGCTATTGTTTGCCAGTGTAGTTCTTTAAGTCTTGCTACACGGTAATCACTTGGTAAAACTTAGCCCAGGACTGTAATCCCAGCTACTCAGGAGGCTGATGTGGCCAGTATGCAAGATCAAGGCCTTCCTAGGCAACTTAGTGAGACTTTGCCTTAAAACAAAAAAACACAAAAGAGGGTCGGTCTCTAGAAAAGTGTTAGAATGCTTTCTGAACATGTGTGGAAACCCTAGATTCAATCCACAGTGTCAAAAAGTAAAAAAGAAAAATTGTATAAAGGAAAGGAAGACAAGATAGAAAATGTTATGGAAGTTTATTTTTAGTTGTGTTTAAAATAATTGTTTTTGTGCACTGTTGGAAAAAGGGATGCGTGGGCCTTGACATTTTGTACTGTTCGCAGGTGTTGGATTTCTGTGCGGGTTGTTTGATTGCCAATGATCTACATGTGTTATCAATAGAATACCTGAGGAGTTCTGAAAGAATAAAAACACCTGAGCTGAGACTCTCGAGGTTCCACTGTCGAGTAAGGCACTGGCCATGACGGTGGTTCCCTCTGCTGAGGCCTAGCAGGGCATGCACAGATGAGAACGTCTCCCTGTCTTCCTTGGTGAGCTGCCACAGCAGTGTACTGCTACAAGAAAAGAAAGCTATTCTGTGTGGGTAGCATAGTTGTTGCCTCTTCCTTTCTTTTCTTTTTCCTCCTCCTTTTCCTTCAACTTCATCTTCATTTCTGGAGTGGTACATAAGGTTTATTAGGTAGGCAAAATAAAAGATCAAACACAGGATCCCTGTATTAGCAATGTATATATTACTAAGAGGTTGAAGGGTTAAGGTGGAGAGAGAAGCATTCTTCATCAAAAAAAAAGAGCATAAACTATTATTTAATGAATCTCAAATATCAAATAGATTGTTAACTATGAGATATCAAAGAAAAGTGTGCTTGCAAAGTTTCCTGAATTGGTGCAATGTCATGTTAAGCATCAAAACCGTAGAGGTCATACATACATTCCTCATGGGCTGTCAGTGGAATTTTTCTGGAAAATTGGGAAAAAGCCATAATATGGCCAGCCAGTAGGGTCATCTGTATCTTAAGTAGATCCTGTTTTGAGAAGAGGCATACACCGCTGTAACGTCCTCTGTGACTGTCCTAACACCAGTCAGCGGTGGTGGCAGAGACATGGAAACTGAGATGACTTTGGAAATCGCTAAATAGCCTGGGCACCCATACAAAGCTTTGCATGTTGACAGAAAATGCTAGAAGTATCAGACAGCTGCTGATACTCTGTGTTCCTAAGAACAGCTGGAAGAAACCACCCAGCTCCCCAGCTCTGGTGCTAACCTCAAGGTCAGCAGCTGCTGATCTGAGCAGGCATAGAAGTAGCAAAGAGAAAATCAATCCTGAAGTGTGGTCCTTCTAGGATTCTCTATGGCTGTTTCTTTGAATGAATCACTCAGAGGAAAGGCGTGTGTGTGTGTGTGTGTGTGTGTGTGTGTGTGTGTTGTGAGAATGTGTGAGTAAATGGGCTGAGAAAAGGCTAACATTAGTTTGGGATTTGTGGGAAGTACGGTTTGGAGGAGAGGGACCAGAGGAGGCTCTGCTGCATTGCATGGTAGTGCTGGATTCCTGGAACTGTAGGATGGACCCTTGAGCCAAATTATAAAGGCCTAGCAGTAAATAAGCAGGCAATGATGTGAATATCTAAGGTGAGAGGGCATAAAAAGCAACCTGAACTTGCTGAGAGGGTCAGCTCTCAGTTTTCTCTCAATTCTCAGATACCTACAACCAGTATCACCAGCTTAATGGAACTGAATTCTCTCCGACTGCGTAGAGCCCATACTCTGCGTTAAAGGACAGCCATTCTGAGTGGATGCCAAATTCAATCCTTTAGTTGTGATCTATAGAATCTCTTCTTGTGCTTAGTTGAAAGTGGAGCCGGCAATTGGAACTGGAGTTTTAGTCTAAGGTTTATACTTCTCAAGTATTTGTACTCATGACGCATGAGAGAGCCCTTCAAAACACTGAAGCAGCAGAAGTCTGTACATGGCATTCAAACCCCTCCTTGGAGCCTCTGTGTCCAACCAGTTTGCTGTTTAGTTGCTTAAGATCATCGTCACATGAAGGTCTGCATAAGTATAGACTTTCATCTTCTTTTTCTTTCCTTTTTTTTTTTTTTTTTTTACTTCTATTCCCAGTTAGAATTTTCCATTGGGAAGTAAAACATGCTTAAAAAAAAAATAAAATGAAGGCTTTAATAACTTTCTAAAAAGCAGAATCAGAATCGAAAGGAAATTAAAGTCCACAATGTACCGCAGAAACGAATTGTGATTTTTCACTGAGCTTTTCTGTTTTAGCTCAAAAGAATCCAAGTAATATCCTGTTATAACTGAGGATTCCCACGAATGTCTGAAATGAAGCAGGGGTGATTTTGGCTCAACTCTACTTAAAGTGACTAGACAAAATATAAACGTCTACACCCCAAGGATTAAAGCGTGGATCTCCAAATAGAAAATTCCCAATTCTCATAATTTTATCAAAATCACTATACACTAAAACTTGAGATGGGGCAAGAATCACTTTACAGTGAAACAGACGTTGGGAGAGAACATCTGTTCACTGTATTCTGCAGAGATTCTTACTGGGTCCCTGTTACCAGCAGCCTGCCGAAAGCCAAAAGTCCAGTTTTCTATCCCTCTTCTTACATTTTATATTTAATGCAGGCTAAAGCAGAGCCTTGTCTTCTTTCTCTGAATTAAGGCCATTCTGGCAAGGTACAGAAAGAAACAGAATGTAAATTCTTAAGAATTCTCATTGGTTTTTATTACTGCCTATGACTAGTCCACAAATCTCCAGCGACAATCTGGGAGAGTGGAGTTAAAGCCCCCATGTTAAATGTAGCTCTTGCAGAATCTTCAATTAATCTACATGTATTTTAAAATGTCTTTTCTTTTTCAATTTGTAATTGTTTAAAATTTCCATAACGGTAAACACACTTTTTTCCCCCCACCTGGGACTTGATACCCGTGGATAACTCTGATTGCAGCTTCCACCCAGAACGCTGGTAGCTCTCTGTTCCAACACTGTGGAGACTTCACTTCAAGAATGTTGCACACAGTACTCCCAGAGGAGCCCCTACTCTGTTCTTGTTCTTAGAGTGCTTAGGACTGGTCCTCTATGTTTCTCAGTGTCTTCTAAACATGTTCTGTGTAAAAATTTCTCATCGAGAAGTTTTGCTTCACTGGTGAAATCCAGAGAGTTTTGGTTTTGACACTGAAAATGATGCTAGCCAGCTCTTAGACAACCGTGCACATTCGTAGGAAAGGTGAAGATCTGAACTTATGTTTGAAAAGCAGGTTGTTTATAAAATTTTATATCTAAATTGCCAACATCTCTAGATTGAGGTCTTTGTGGTTCACAACCTTAAATTTCATGTGGAGACAGAGGTTGGTGGAAGTAGAAGTCCATGACTTTCCCAGGGTTCATGCCAGGCACGAAAGCATTGTGTCAAACTTCTGATGACTGACATCCCAAGAGTAGTAAAACTATAAGGTTTGTGCAAGCAGATGCACACGAATAAGAATAAGGTCTTTCCATAGTCACTTTCGTGAACGTAGCTGTCGGGCTCCCCAGGCTATGCTAGGTCACATTCTTTCAGAACTTGATTTCTCTGTCACAGGGAAATCCCATAAGCCCAGCTGTGGTCACAGTCTTCCTATGTGACAGTGCTGCCCTTTAATATGGAAATTCTCAAGGCAACAACTATTCAAAAATATAACACTGCCGTACTCTCTTTCCACATCTGTCTTCCCAACATAAAAAAAGAAAAAATCCCTAGCACTTGGCAGACTAGTAAAGGGACTGGAGAACTTTACGTCTCCATAGGCCATGTTCTCTCAGACACTGTGTTTGATACAAAGTGGCTTCTCAGAAGTCCATAGAGATATAAATGATTGTGGTGGTGCAGATGATTTTTTTTTTCTCCTGATGGAGAAAACAGATTTATGCTGGTAAATCCAATGCTCATTTGAACGAGCTTCAGTTTCTAACACTAAGTCCTCCTCCACTCTCTAAATCTCATTTGTGTCTCCTGGTGTTGCTGGACTTTAGAGAGCTAATCTGAAAGCAGTTGAGAACACCCAATCGACTATCGGAGGTGGCAGACAAGACATGCTTCCGCGAGAGTCTGACCTCCCTACGTGGCCTGTCTGTGGCTGTTGACTCTCCTGCATCATAAGCAGAATAAAGAGCAAATGTCTGAGTGTTGAGAATGAGGTTATCTTCCAGACAAACAACGCATTCCTCCTCACTAAAGTACGTCACACTGCTAATTTTTGGATGCAAGAGTTTACCAAAGAAAATCTGGAACCACTAAACACTACTTTCTCAGTGAGTACCTTGTTACTATAACATGCAGCTTTCTGGAAGACAGATGGGAGCAGGATGAGGACTATTTTCAATTCCCTAACGTCCTCTAACTCACCAGTCAATCACAAATAGTTTGTGTCTCTGTAAGTCAACACCTCAGTTTCAATTTCTATAAGCACAAACATGCTGCTTTTACTTGGATTGGAGAAGAGGTAAGATTGACCACTGTGATTGCAGTGACCTCTCATTTTGAGGTCTCCTAGTAAGAGAATATAGAAGTCAGATAAGACTCTGACAGGCAGACAGGTGAGGAGAGAGGCCAGAAACAAACAACAAGATGGTGTACTTCTGGCTTCTTCAGTGAGGACACAGACTGGGTGTGCTTCCTCTCACTCAAAACCACCATGAGCTCCCTTCTGGATGACCTGCCCAGATAGGTCCTAGGCAGGCCCTGGTCCTGTGTTGAAGCTTGGATGAGCCCTGAGCCATTTCTTTTTTAAGCTGACCAATCCAAAACGAGGAGAGGGGGACCTTTCACCCAAATCCTAGCAATCCCCCCCGCCCCCTGCCACCCCAGACCTCCAGGGAGAAATGGATTTCAGTTCCCAAATTCTCTCTTCATCTATAGAGTCTGACTTTGTCTGCTGGGGCCCCTATACTTTCAATAAAATATGTCTGATTTCAATGACTGGGATTTCTTTCTTTCTATTGATTCTTTCAGCAGCAGAGAAAATAGACCTAACTTGAGACCTTTGGGATGTGTGTGCGTATGTATATGTATACATACATGTATATATGTATATGTATGTATGTGTATATGTATGAATGCATATATATGCATATGCATGATTGTATATTATAATTTTCTTTTAGTTTTGAGATTATAATATGATGACATCATTTATTTCCTTCCCTTTCTTCCCTATAAACCCTCTATCCCATCTATCCCTTTTTCTCTCAAGTTCAAGGGTCCTTTTATCAGTAAGCACTGTTACATACATATATGCATATGTATATACATATATTTCTAAATATAAATTGCCCATTTAGTATAATGTTACTTATCTGTATATGTTTTTAGGGCTGACCATTTAGTATTGGACAACCAATTAGTGTGCACAGGGAAGATCCTTGTGGAAGACTATTTCTTTCTCAGAATTCCTTAGTTGCCTGTAGTTTTTGTGTAGGGATGATAAAAAGACACATTGTTTGCTTCTTCATCAAAATCAGTTCCGAGACTATTCGTCTGTTGCCTGAGAATAAACAACTAACAAATATTTTAGAGAGAATACTAGTGTGTAACAACCCATGAAGAAAATCAGGAACAGATACCATGGGCCTAGTTAGACTGGCTTCACAAAGAACATGGCACAGGAGAAGTTTGAGTAGCTTATTCCAAAGCTCTAGTGACACAGTGATTCATGAGAGTCTCTTCTCCTTTCTTAGCCATCACACATCCTCTCTCTGGGTTTACATGACTGAAGGATCCTTTGGATGGTGGGGCAAAGCATACGGGCACTCAGATAGATGGAAGCGGTCCTTCCATACAAGTGTGAAGAGGAGAAGGCCAAGGCTCCTGTAGAGGGCCCTGTAGCATATGACTCTGAGGTGGGGGGAAGGGAACAGCAGGAGGCAAGTTATCTGTGTCAAAGGAGTGTGGATTCCCAGAATCCTGGTTTCCCAGCTAATTGGCTAATTGGAATACTTAGGGCATTGATACGGTTCATAATCCTCTGGTACTTAGTCCTGAGGCCATTAAGGCTATTAGGGGAGGGCAGGGCAGCGGAAGTGATGGGGTGTGGACTCAATCTGTCCTCTCATCAGAGCCTGGAAACTGGGTCATGGCCACATTAAACAAACAACTAAAAAAAGAAAAAGAGAAATCTATTTCCCATCTTCCTTCTGCTCCTAGCGTTGTGCCTGGGCTTGCAGGGAGGCGGGACGGTATGCTACTATCAGAGAAGCTGTAGACTATATCTGATTCCTCCCAAGCAGCTGTTCAGCAAGGTTCTTGTCCTAGGTAGGGTTTCTACTGCTGCAAGAAAACAATATGTCCAAAAGCAAGTTGGAGAGGAAAGGGTTTATTTCAGCTCACAGTTTTACATTACAGTCCCTCACTGGAGAAAGTCAGGTCAGGAATTCAAGCAGGATTGGAACTGATTCAGAAGCCATGGAGGAGTGCTGCTAACTGGCTTGCTCTTCGTGGCTTGCTCAGTTGGCTTTCTTATAACACCCGGGACCACCAGCCCAGGGGTTGAAACCAACCACAGTGAACTGGGCCATCCCACATCAATAACAGTAAAGGAAATGAGATTTTTTGGGAACCCACAGGCCACTCCAGCCAGGGAAGCAGATAGCCTAGCAGCAGAACTTCGTCTATCCTTCCTCTCCAAATCCCATCCCCCAGTACCCCCCAGCTCTATAGCAGACCACACGCTACTGACTTCCTCTCCTCTCTGCCCCCATCTCTGGTGGATCACACAGATCTCCTGTGACCTTCCTCCCCATCCATCCTGTTAGCCCTGACTCCAGCAGGCATTAATGGAAACTCATCAGCCAACCTTGCTTGAGAAGCAAGTAGGACATCAAATCAGGTAGACATGCTGCAGATCTTCACTCTTCCCTCTCTCCTTCAAAGCCCATGACTGAGTCCCATCGATAGCTGTTTTGAGTAGATAGAAATATATCTCATGTGGAATCAGTAAAGAACAGAGACCATTCTCTGAATGCCAGCCTGAACGCCTAGGTAAAGAGTCCAGTCTCTGATGGACTGACCCTGAGCACGTGGCATCCTGGTAATTTATTGAGGAAAGGCACCATCCACCGATATAAAGTTCTTGATTGCTTAATGAACAGAACTTCCTCATTACAATAACCCCCAACTTTAGCCGGTCGACTTGATGCTGTTTTACTGGTGAAGTCAAGACCCTTGGCAAAGTATTCCCTGTTCAGTGCTTAGGCTGAGGGAGGAGACTGTTAAGTCTCCAAAATTGCTCAAGTAGATACTGAAAGATATGTATGGCCACACAAAAAGCAGTTTATTTTGGCAGAACACAGCCCAGCATGCTGGGGTGTGACACACACACACACACACACACACAAAATGGCAACTCTGAAATCTTGGTGCATGGGATTTTCAAGCAAAACAGGTGTCACTAGGGGATCTCTCTGGTTGGTCAGGACCTGAGCACAGATCCTTACTGGATTGGCTTGTTACATCTGGCAGGGAAGTGAGGGGCTCAGAGATGTTTGGAACATTTTAATTGGCCCACAGCTAGCTTCAGGACTTTCTGAGAATTATGGGGGATTTCAGAAGAGTTGAGGTCAGGGCCCGCCCACCATGACAGAATGAATCAACCTGGTCCTCTCAGAGACCATAAAAAGTCCCTCCATTAGCAATAATGCAGCCAAATGTCTTTAACACAAAGTTCTCAGTGGGAATGTAACTTTGAACGTGAATTTGCTCCATCCGAGGGTGTTGACTAGACAATTATCTCAATCACCAGTACTCCTAACTGGCGTTCTTTCTGCATCAAGAAAGCTGCAGCCCATCCACACCCAGAAAGCTGGTTCTAACAGGTGAGGAAGGTGACCTTCTGGCGGCAGCTCCTGCTGATAGGTACAGCAACTGTTCAAAGTTCATATTGCTGCACAGAAGTGCAAGCAGCTTTACACTATTTGAGAATAAATTCAAATTTTCCACTACAGCTGTGGAAACTCTCCTCACACTCTACTCCCATCCCCAAGGAACTAAGATCTTGATGGAACATGGTACTTTTCTTCCCCCTGTGGACTGTTCAACTCCTCCTTCTTAGCCCATTCCCATTCTAAAGTGTCAGCGACCTAGAAACACATTTTACCCAGAATCTACAGTGGCCACACCTAGCAGGATCCTAGAAGAACTTCCTAGAAGGCAACACAACTTACTAAGAACCAGAGAGGGCAACAGAGACCAAGGAACAAAACCCCCAGCCAGTCTTGTCTTTGACAAATGGTCTGAGAAAGAAATCAGGGAACAATACCATTTGCATTGCTATAAGGAGAATAACATCTTTTTAAAAACAACTTTTAAAGATTTATTGCTATTTTTTTAATGAGTATGGGTGTTTTGCCAGCATGTATATCTGTGTACCACATGCATGTTTGTAGAGAAAGTCATATCCCTTGGAACTTGAGGTATAAGATGGTTATGAGTCACAGTGTGGGTACTAGGAACCGAACCCAGGTCATCTACAAGAACAACCACTGCTCTTAACTTCTGAGCCATCTCTCCAGCCTTTAACAACTATCTACTATCAGTGTTTTCTTGGAACAATTATTTACTTATCCTCAAATGTTGTCATATAGCTACAACTTCTGTGAATGTCACCAAAGATACCAGACAATCTTTCTGTTTTTAATTTTGTTTTCCCCTTTCTTGGAGCTCTCCTTCCTCTATTCTTCTGCTCCTATTGGAATGATAGTTTCTTAGAAGAGCTTAAGTATTTACCCCTTCACCTTGCTGACATCAGTCATTGAGTTTCCTGTGTTGGATTCACCTGTTTCCTGGCCTGTCCTCCCCGGTTTCCTTCCTGCCACGCACAGTTTGGTAGAGTCCCTTCACATTCTATTTATTGTCAGTTTTTAACTTTGGAGCTCCTGACTCTCATCATTTATCTCTTCTAGTATATTTTCAATCTTCAACAGAATCCCCAACTGGGTCTTTTGATCACTAAACACCCTGATTTTGCTTCCCTGGTCCTGTTATTCCAGGAAAATTAAATCTAATTGTGGTGACTTTTTTCCTTTGCTTCCTCAACCCTCTCTCGAGGTTTTATTTTTAGTTACCAGTTTTGTCTTGCACTACACAGTTTCCTAAAATGAGTCTTTGCCACTCATCCGTACTTTAAAAAGTGGTACCAAGAGTCAGGTTAGAAATTCTATGTACACAGAATGGAGAACGCACATAACACCTTTCAGTGAGAGCTCTCTTTACTTTCCGTGTTTATAGCTGAAGGATCCTCCATCTGCAGATTAGCTATGTTCTTCAAATTCTTGACCAGAAAGTACAAGACTCCTAGTCACTGCTAGAGAGGGTGAGGGCTGGAAATCTCACTAACTAATTCCAGGAAAGAAAGAAATTCCTGCCTTCTGCTTTCCTTGCTGTGACCATACCTACTATTTCAGTTATAGTTTGGCACAGTCTTTACAAAAATAGGCCACCATCTTTTGGAAGCCTGGGTAGTACTTACCAGCCACACAGGGCCGTTTGGGATGCTGTGATCTGGTCCTTTTGACTTGCGATAATCTGTTTTGTATTTAGCTTCATTTCACTCTGTTTTCTTCAAAGGTTTTGTTGCTTCCAATTTATTGATATATCCTGGATTGTAAAACACATCAACTTGTCTCCCTGGTGGACATTCAGTAAAGAACATACACATTCGAACAGATTGTCCCCATCTAACTGTCTAACCAGTTTCCAGCTTACAAGACTGTTGACCTTTGTAATTGGCTGGAGTCTTCCCTTTCATCTCTGCTTATACCTTTCCCAAATTTGCTTCTGTGCCGTGTTAGTGGACTTTTAACTAAAAACATGTTTAATTCACTAAATTAATCCTTCTTTACTGCGAAAGTAACTTGGTGTATGATATGAAATGCATATGACCGGATGAGGAAAATATAATTACATCACACAGATACACCAGCACACAGGTATGCAAGCAAAGTCCTCAAGCGCATGAGCTGGGGTTGTAAAGGTAGTTTTTCTGTTCTCTTCCTTGGCATCTCATCCCATCACTTTGACCTTTCATGACTTTTTTTTTTTGTTTTCTTAAATCAAATTGCAGCCTCTCCAAATTTCGCTTTGCTACTCATCTTGCATTTCCCATCCCCGGTGTTGTATTCTTCCATTTTTCCTCATGACCTCTTCTGAGCATTTCTCTTGCACTTGTTTAGATTTGAGAATATTTGCATATGCGTATATTTGCATATGCGTATATTTGCATACGCATAATGAGAGGTCTTGGGGGTGGAACCCCAGGCATAAGCGGGAAATGTACTTAGGTTTTGAATACAACATGCACACATAGCCTGAAGGTCATTTTCTTTAAAATCCTTAGTTTTATCTGCACTTGTGATTATATAGCAGGAGATCAAACATGGAATTTCTCTCTTTCAAAAAGTTTGGGGCTTTTGGAGTATTGCAGACTTCAGCTTTTCTGACCAAAAGTACTCAGTCTATAATGATTTCATCCTACCATGCACATAATCAACACTAAAAGGCTGCTTGTGAAATGCAGTGCATAATCTCTAAGTCCCATTTCATCCTTAAATGTAGCACAATAAAGATTAAAGAGGGGAAGCCACCAAGATAAAGGAAGTTAAAGATACCCGGTGATGGGCAGAAGAGAACTGTGAACGATGGCTACACATGTACTTAGAGGACCAGCGCCCCTAGTGGTGGGTGGCACCGACCTTGCCTCTCTGCTTACTGTCAAGTTCTTGCTTTCCCAGAAGCCCCTTGCTTTCTCCTGAGATATGACAGCCAATCCAGTATTCAGATCCTGAATAAGAAGAATCCCCAGGCACCGCCTGTCTGGTTTAAAAGGCACCACATGGCCAGCTTTCAAGACTGGTGCCATGTTTTTGTTTTTTGTTTTTAAATTGGACAGCCCTGACGTCGGTTATGTAACCTGAGGAAAATAAACTGCTTTGTATGGCCACGCACATCTTTCAGAGTCTACTTGAGCTATTAGCGTGAACCCAACATGTACAATGAAACATAACAAAAATCAGGGCTGTGCCTTTTCCCTTTAACTTTCATTCCTTGATAATCACGTATTTACAAACGTCTCTATTTCCTTAATCACTCAAGTAGTTCTTACGAATTCATGCCCGAATAGTGAAATATAAGATGTTCTTTTAAATGACCTGAATGTTTATTGGTTTTGTTTATACAACAAGAAGTCAGCAGCGACACAAGCTGCCACTTTCGACCAGAGCAAAGCAGAACACATTTATTTTACACGGCGGTATTACAATTGTATGTTAGACACAACACATGCCCGTCTTGAAGAAAACAGTGTTCCTTTGGCTGTTGTACATTGTTGATACTGAAAAAGCGTTTGAACACAGGCCAACATTAGCAGTGAGTGATTTAGGAGAAAACAGGTTAAAATCATTTACAAATCTTTCGACCTCTACCATCCTTGTTAACACTATTGCTATGTGTTGCTATACTAGGCAGTTTGAATATTAGAAAATATGCTCAAAGTTACATGTTAGCACCTTTTCTTGGTTTTAATTATGCAAGGAGATTGTTAACATTGTTTGTCAATATGCTAAAAATCAGAATCATAAAGCCACTGAATGCAGTTTTATTGCAAATGCTACATGGATAGTAGTCCTATGCCATTTCATAATTTGGCAAGATGATCATTGCTCATGAGTCTGACATGAAAGGAAAAGAGCATTCGGCTAAAGAAGTAAGTTAGGGCATGAGAACTTAGAACACAGCAACAGAAACCATCGGAAACTGAACAGGGGTTAAAAAAATACGTATGTTCATGTTGTGAAAGCAGTTGGGGACCCGTAATTAATTTAAAATCGAAAATCTGGGGTGTCTAATGATCGAAAGCACTTGTAAAAAATGATGAGGAGGAACTGGTAAACAAGACCCGTGGGTGACTCCCGAACAGAGTCCATGTGGCATGCCAATTCATTTTTGTCCTTTCTTTCTGACCTCATTGTCGTATTTGGGTTTGTTGTCACTGGATTTTGGCAGAAAACTGCATTCTTAGCTCAGTTTTCAACATGTGGCCTGGGTTACTAAAAGACAAAAAAAAAAAAAAAGGAAATTCTGTTATATTTTAAGGCAGAGTTAAAGCTCTTGGGCTTGGTGTGCTCCGGAGTCAGGCCGAGAAGGCAGCGCAGCTTTTTGCTGGAGCCCACCCAAGACCTTTAGCACTGATGTGACGCGGAGTGACGATCGCCGGCTAAGAATGGGACTCTTTCCCCACGGGCTTCCTCCCGCCCCGCCTCGTTTCCTCTCTCTCCCGTTTACTCTTGGGCATACTTTCACACACTGCTCATCTCGAGGGAACCTAAGGCACTTTGAGGAAGGAGATGAAACAAAACTAGACAAGAAGGCGCCCTGTGAGAAGGGTTTCGCAGTCCCCAGAGCAGTTAAGCCTCTAAGGTTTAGGAAAAGCACCGTGTCCAGAACTCTTTTCTAATTGGCTATTTTCAGAAATCACATAAAAATTAGCAATAAGCCTCCAAGACAGCTGACTGCAGCAACTACTTTCTAAGACTCTAAAAGGTAGTGTTTTAGCTCTCGTTGTGCCGGAGGCCATTTGAACTACAGCTGGAAGGGTACTCTCTGCTTCTTTGCCATGTGGACACTGCACCAGGCAATTCACATTCTGTCTCTTTCGGGTTACTGGCATCTCTTTGTCATAAAGCTATGAACGCTGGGACCTGCCCTACATGTAGTGCTTAGAGCTAAGTATTTACAGACGAAGAACCTAATCAAATGGAATTTAAACTTCAATCGTGAAAAGGCATTTGAAAGAACCATGGAAAGAATCATAGGTAGTGTTCTGTTTTGTTTCGTGTTTTTCTGTAGCGCGTGTGAACGGGCAGTTCGGAAGTCTCAGTTATAGCAGCTCACACCTTTCCATTTCGTTCTCTGTGACATTTGCTCTTATTTGAATGTAAAGAGCATAATGATTCTCAAACATCTAGGCTCCATCTCTCCTTCTCCTACCCCACTTCTGATCATTTAAATATTTCTAAGGACCAAGAAAAAAGTACATCAACCACATTGCTTCCACATTTTGCATACGGTTACGATCTGATTAGTGATTGACCCTACGGGTAAAACGTTTACTAACGGATTTTTTTTTTTAAAGCTTCAAATTGAGTCATTGAAGCTTTATTTTTAAAGTTGTTGTGCAATATCACACTTTCCTTTATTCAGATTCATACGTTTGGACCATAAGCCCCTTAACAGAAGTTCTGAGCGAACTCGTTTCTAAACGTAAGAGGCATATGAACACATGAGCTGTGCCGAAGTGCGGACTGAAAATCTAAATGTTTTCCCACGGAGGCTTCATTCCTTCCCGCTGCGTTCTCAGGGTGTACACAGCTCACGAACTGTCAGGCGTTAACAGTTACAAGGGTCAGAAGCAATCCCTCTTACATTTGTGCACGCCTTCCCGCAGACACGGTTTTCTGTTTTGATCTGGCAAAGGTTTCATTTTGTTTTAACGATACCTGTCCAAAATAAGGACAAGCGGAGTAAGCGGGTAGTCTTTCCTTCAAGACGAGCTGTACTTATTGCTGGAACGGAAGTTGTCGTATCCGTGATCGTTAGCTTTGAACTTCAAGCAGGACTGCTTTTCCTCCAAGGACTGTTTTTCTTCAAACGATTGGCACCAGCAGCACAGACATGACTGCACGAAACAGAAGGAATGCTGACCTGCTTACTCAGTCACACGGCTGCCGCCCTCCCCACTCTCAGGGCACTGAGTCTGCTTACAAGTGTAGGCTTCTTGGTGCCTTTCTTCCCGGACCCTCTGGTTTTTCCCCTTAAAAAATACGTGATTAGGGCCTGCAGGATGGCTCTGTGGGTAAAAGCTCTTACTTTGCAAGCCTGATGACCTGAGTTTGAATGGTGGAAAGAGAGCAGACCCCTGAAAGTTGTTTATGTACACACGTATGCATTCACACACACACACACACACACACACACACAGAGTAGCATTTGTGCACCACGGCACGCACACACACTCATTGCATTCACAAGTTATAATAAAGCTTTACAAATTGAAAAGATCATTGCATTGGTGCCATGTGCTGATTTTTTTTTTTTGCAACTAAGAAGTACAAAGAAGAAAAAAATATAATTAACATTACACAAGAAACAGCCATTCACTCAGTGTGTGGGTGTGTATATGTGTGTGTGTGTTTGTACAGATGTATGTACTGCTCAAGAAAAGGCCAGAGGAGGATAGCTCTTGTTTTCCTCCATTGTGCTCTCCCTTATTCTCTTGAGACAAGATCTCTCACGGAACCTGAAGCCCAGTGCCTCTGCCTGGCTGCCTCATCAGGTTCTCTAGGATCTGACTTTCGCCATCCTGTAAAGTTGAGGTTACAGGCATTAGGCAGCCAAGCCTGGCTTTTCACATGGTTGCTTGGATTGGAACTCAGACCGTCAAGCTTGCATGGCAAATGCTCTTTCCCACTGAATCATCTCTTTAGCCCTGAAAGCTACTCCCAATTTTTGAAACTTTGTCTTATTTACTTGAAAAGAAAATTCATAATGTGTGACAGTTGTGAACGTCAGTCATTTCCTCCTGAGAACAGAAATTCTACAACTGTGCCTGGGCTGTGCTTCTATGTCTCTGTAACTTGTGTACACGCCCTGTTACCTGTGTTGTCTCACCTGACACTGACATGTACTTCTTCCCATGTCAATGAGTATGATATTGCTTTGCTGTTTTTAAGCTACATGTTATCCTCACATGCCCTTTCAATACTGTTATGCAATCAATTTATAAAAGATGCAAGCATCTTGATTTTGTTTTTTCCGCTTTTCACTGGAGTTTTTAAACTTTTCAAACTGTGTTCATCCTGCTTGTTTTATGATACTGTGGGTTGAAGAAAATAGCATGTTTTCTGTTTGTATTATGCTAAACTACATGTTCAAGAAAATAGCAGGTTTTCTGTTTTGTAGAAGAAGGAGTTGATTTGATAAAAGTTCTCCTCCACTGCTAAAGTCTGAGATATGAATGGGCTCTTTATTTTCAACTCTTTTAGTGTTTACAATGAAATGAATTTTGGTTTTCAAATAAAGAAATACCAGGGACAATAGCTCATGTGAGGCATATTTCACTTGGTGTTGCATTACTAAAGAAGGACTGAATGGAGGGATGGGTACCATATTGCTAACATCTGGGTAAGGTGTAATTGTATACTACATGGGGCAACACATTGCTGCTATATATAGAAGATAGAAAAGATGCAGTAGAAACAATTTTAATTTTTACACTTGTCATTTTGTGTGTGTGTGTGTGTGTGCGAGAGAGAGAGAGAGAGAGAAAAAGAGAGAGAGAGAGAGAGAGGAGAGAGGAGATATTAAGTGTCCTGAGAGAGAGAGAGAGGAGAGAGGAGATATTAAGTGTCCTGATCTATCCCCTTCCACTTTATTCCCTAAAGACAGGGTCTCTTATTGAGCCTTGGAGCTAGGCTAGTGTCTACTAAGCCCCAGTAATCATTAACCCCCTCACCTCTAGCACTAAAACTACAGGCATGTGATTACCTGTGCCTGATGTCTATCTCTTTCTCTCCTCAATCCTTTTATTTTTTTCCTTTTTGATGTTTTGAGACAGGATCATACTATGATCAAGCTGGCCTTGAAACCACAGAGATCTTCCTGCCTCTGCCTCCCAAGTGCTGGGATTAAAGGTGTGTACCAGCAAGCACAGCACAGCATGTCTGACTTTTCGCATGGGTTCTGGGGACTTGAACTTGGCCCCTCCTGCAGAACAAGCACTCACACCTGCTGAGTCATCTCCTAGCCTTTGATTTGTTATTCCCATAGTCCATGTGAGAAGGAAATTGACTTAATTTATAAAGCAAATTGTAGCTGAGCAATCGAAAATCTACCACAATCAGAGGGACAGTGCATTTAACTATGTTTTGTTCTTATTTGATTACAGGGCATCAATTATCAATATGTGCAATTTTATTAATCTGAGCAATTCCAATCCAATAGTGTTAGTGAGTGGCTAATGTATCGGGGCATGGCTGGCTACTGACCGGGGCTTACAAGCAAATACTATAGTACTTTGTGTACAAAAGTGAGTTTAAAAACATCATATATGTTGCAATGCAGGGAAAATTAACAACTTGCCAGCTCTTTCCAGATAACAATTAATGGTTCTGAAGGCCTGTATTTGATGCCAGATCCCAAGAAACATTCTATTTTAGAACAGTCTCTTACCTTAAAGCAGTTTTTGAATCGTTTGCTCACCAAATACAGAGCGATTGGATTAATGCAGGAATTCAAAGATGCCATGTTGATACCAATGTAGTCCAAAACCAACAGAAAGCTGTAAAAAGCCCAAAATGTGTTTGTAAAAATTAAGTCTCTTCAAGTGTGTATGTATTGCACACCTTCGTGTGCCCGTGAAGAAAACCCAGCCAGCCACGTCCGATGATTCTGGGTTTAATCACTAATTTGCTAGTAGAGGTCCCCTGTCTTCACTTCTCTGCCTGTCTCTCTCCCAGTCCGTCTTTGTCATCCCCCTGCCCTCTCCCACCTTCATCTCCCACATCCAGCTTTCCTTTTACAAATGAAAGCTCATTTTGAAGTGATGAGACTTTCAGAAAGGAAAGGGTTTGTGTGTGGTGAAAACTCAGATCCTGTGTTTTTCGTCTTGCTACTCACTCATCGTTTTGACAACTCTGTGCATGTATTCCCAGGGTTTTCTTATGTCATTCTTACTTACCCGTCTAAAACAGGCGTGAAGGTAAAACTGGGAGTCTTAATTGTCCTCTAAGCAGAAGAAAAATTATTCTTCCCACCTGTTTCGATGATTGTTTGGAAAACTTCTGAATGACAAGTACATACTTATTTCTAGTCTTTCTTGTTTTTTTTAAATGAGGCTAGTATACAGATTTCATTACAGGATGTTTGTACATGTCGTCACGTGTTGCTCCTATTCACCTCTCTCCCTCAGCAGACCCCATCCCCCGCCCCATTCTCTGCTTGCTGGTCCCCCTCTCCCAGATAGTCGCCACTTCTCCTTTCGTGTCACAGGCATTCCGTTATACCCTTCCTTTCTTACCTCAGAAGTTCACATCTGTGGGGATCACCCTGGTCATAGAGAGTGAGCTTCAGAATTCTGCTGAGGTGAAGGGGAAGCCAACAGAGGGCAAAAACGAGGACCAGGCAGAACACTGTTTTGGCCACTTCTCGTCTCTGAAACAGAACCACAGGCCTTTATAAAGCTACCCCTTGGAATTCACAGCATATGCTCTCCACAAACAGGACATTTAATAGCATTTACAAAACTCGGTGACCCTTGTAAAGACTCAGGGCAATGAGATTTCAATTAGACAGTTAGTGAGAATGAGAACTAAGGATTCACTGGAGATTCATCTTTGAAAAGTAAGGGTTTGGAGGAAGGATGGATGGCTCAGCAGCTTAGAGCACTTGTTGCTTTGCAAAGGACCTAGGTTCGATTCCCAGCACTCACATAGTGGCTCACAACCATCTGTCACTCCAGTCCCAGAGGATCTGGAACTTACCCCCTTCTGAATTTTATGGGCACCAGACATGTGGTGCACATACATGCAGACAAAACATTCAGACAAATAAAATGAGTCTAAATATATATATGTATTATAATATATACTGTGTGTGTGCATTTCAAATTGAATAAGGTGGTGCAGGTCTGTAATCTCATCATTTTGGGAGGCAGAAACAGATCAGGATCAGGAATTCAAGGTCGTCCTTGTCTACATGGTGAATTCAAGGCTGGTCTGGGATTCCTGAATTCTAAGATTCCATCTTAAAAAAAAAGATATTGGTTCTCTCTGGATCCTTTTAGATGATATAGATAGTCTCTAGAGAGTTAATATCAAATGTTCTTTTTGTTTCAGAAATAACAGAATGAAAGAAGGAAGGGAACATATGTTCTGATGTCTAATGTTGGTTCATCACCGTCATCATCACCATCATCATCACTCATCATCACCACCATCACCACCATCATCACCACCATCATCACCACCATCACCACCATCATCACCACCATCACCACCATCATCACCACCATCACCACCATCATCATCACCACCATCATCACCACCATCACCATCACCACCATCATCACCATCACCACCATCATCATCACAGTCATCATCACCACCATCACCACCATCATCATCACTCATCATCACCACCATCACCACCATCATCATCACCACCATCATCACCACCATCACCATCACCACCATCATCATCACAGTCATCATCACCACCATCACCACCATCACCATCATCACTGTCATCATCACCATCACCACCACCATCATCATCACCACAGTCATCATCACCATCATCACCACAATCATCATCTTTAATTTCATCTCTGTGACTGTGATCCGCCAGATCCCTGCGTTCTCATACCTGCTTTAAGTGGTCATTTAAGGCGATCTGCATGCCACTCTTCTTTCTCAGCATCTCACAGGTCATCAGGGTATAAAAGATTGCAGTGATGGCTAGTGGCAAGCAGAAGTAGAAACTGAACAGCCACCAATCTTTGACTGTCTTGTAAAACTATGGAGAAGAGAGAATTTTTGTGATTAATACCTTCTTGCTTTAAAACAAACAGACAAACAAACTTATATAACAGATGTCAACTGAAAAACAAAATATATTCACCCAAAGGACAATGATTTTGTAACAGATCTTTCATGCATGTACTGTAAAGAATTTCTGGGGCTATCTACTGAAGATGTAATTAATTAAAGGCCTGCATTAAGCGAAACAAACATTGCAGAACATATTTCAACTCTTTGGGACAGTACAGTAATATTTAAGCAAGTAAGTAAAGATAAAACATTGAAATAACAGCATACTTCAGATTTTAGGTATTCTTAGTGTTAAGTATAAACCCATCAGAGTATTTAGGGAAGTATTCCCTTTCTACTAAGTGTGTTTAGGGTGATAAACAGGAATGAAGAGATCTGTATTAGCCATTCAGGCCAGTAGTGCATCCATTTAAGGCCATAGAAAGTGCTTGTGAGTTATACTTTTCCTGCGTTATTTTCTGCCATTAGCCTTTCAAAAACATTATAGATGCAGATAGATCCACATTGGAAAAGACTTAATGTCCCCGATGTGGCACTCTCCTTTTAGTAAACCACAAACTTATCCTTGACTTCTCGTTGGTGTTCCCCTTTGGTTTTTTTTTTTTTTTTTTTTGCTTATTATTGAATGCATAGTTCTTAAAGTTTATGTAAACTTTGTAAACATAAAATAGAAAATAGTCCTTGGTGACAGTTAGACCAGAGTCCTTTTTAGTAACCAATTCTGTTGAAAAAGTCTTATACCTAGGATCTGTCTTTTAGAGACTAATACCCTCATTTCCTCCACTATTTTCTGATCAAAAGTTTTTTAACAGATGGCCAAATTTGATATTATTTTAAAAGACAGCTTCTCTTTTAACATCAGAGGTGAAAGGCAGGCTGCTGTTCAATATCCCCTACAATCAGGTAGCTTCTGTTTAAACATAGGTTAAACCATCTCATTCCCCAACAATGTTAGGTTGTCTTGTGTAGATCGTGATCATTCCTTTTGGGACTTGAGACACCAAAGCTATGAAGTCACAGCCATTCTTGTAGGAACCTGATTTATCTGGGTCCCTGATTTCCACCATAGTGTTCTCAGAGAAGTGATTTTCCTGATTCTTGCAGTTTGGGTCATTAGTGATGGTTAACCTCACAGTCTTGTGACCTAATCTCTTAATTTATGCCAAAGGTAGTCATAAATCAATAGCTTACCAAGGAAGGGAACTAGGGAACATAGTTAAATATTTATAAGGAAGTGCAGAAAGAAAAAGCAAATTAAACTTACCTGCATGAAGGCTGTTTTCTGAACAGGATGAAGCAGGCAGACCCTTAGAGGCTTTCCTTTGTAGTCTGTCATAATCATATCAAAACCTATGGCTTCAGGGACAGCCAGAACCAGAGAGACCACCCAAATTAAAACAATTTCTACTGCTGTCCATTTCGGAACCCCAATTCCTTTAATTCGACTCCAAGAAGCAACAGCTCGATACCTGAAGATGTAAACAGAATTATTTTTCAAGCAGGTAGAACTTGGTTTTACTGAATTGTACAGTTTATCTCCTAAGTGACATAGCAGTTATGTGGTGTTTAAGATCTCCTTGACCTAAGAGCAGACTCTTACCTGTCAATACTTAGAGCACATAGACTCAGCACAGTGATCCCCACAGAGGCCTTCTGTATGAAGGGCACCAGCTTACACATCTCAGCTCCAAATGGCCAGTCCTCTGCGAGCAGCTGCATAGGGGAGATGTGAAGTTCTGTTAGACAGGCTTTCACAAGGCCGCCTCTGAACTGTATCACTCAGTGCAGGTGATTAACAGGCAGAGCGAAGCACCACCCTTTGAAAAGTACCTGTGTTCATGTTGGGAATAACACAAGTGCAGCCAGTTTCTGAGATCCACTGTGTGTAGACAGTGACTTACTGAGGGTCTTATCTGAAAGGCCAGTGGGCCTAGATGCTTAACATCCCTTTAGAAAATAGAACCTTCATATTTCATAGAGCCTAAAAGCTCTATGACCATGTTATGACCATGGTCATGACCATGTTAAAATGCAAGTTAATTAGGCAAAAGGATAAATAGTCTTGAGTGGAGAAGACTGGATTGCTTCTGCAAGACAAGACTCTGTGTCATGCATACTCAAAGTCTTGTTCGTATCAGTAGTCAGTTATCTTAACTAACTCAGCCAGAGTGGCCACACTGTTCCTTGAACACACTTGCTATAGGCCTGCCACAGGGCACTTGGTGTATGTGGTGTACCCCACAGTCTCCTCTCTACAGAGAGACATGTGTTCTTTCTCCTGCTTCAGATCTTGCTCAGAGTCCCCAAAAGACTTACCTACATCACAATGCTGCCCCAGTCACTAGCCAGGCCTCCTTAGCTCCTCCACCTGCCTCCCTTTCCTTTCTATTATAGCTCTTACCAACTCTTACTGCATATAAAAGTTACTTTATTGCTTGTTTAGTTTCTGCTGTCTGACTCTCTGGAGTGTAAGACAGAGTATGAGCTCCTCGATTGCTTAGAAGAGTGTCTGACATACAGCAGACGCTTAGCAAATATTCATGCTGCTAAAACACATAGAAAAAGGACAGACTCTTTCACTTTCCATAGTTATACATGCATTTCTCTTTATCTGGCTTCAGCACGTACTATTAAATGTAGTTGTTTTCCTCCTTAGGACACTGAGCGGCCCACACTGGTAAATGGATCACTTTAGGTAGACATCTGGATCTAATATTCATGAGATTTTGAAAAGAAAGAAAAATATTTATAATCTATGGGTTTTGAAAACTCCTTTTTAAAAATATCCCTACAAAAGTGAGAACTATTCTGAAACACAATTGGCTATTTCTGCCCTTTTACTGGTAATGAAGACTCCAGTGAGTTTGTCAAGTTAGGCTGATTGTTTCTGTGACCAGCGTGGCACCACAGGCTACAATGTGTGTTTCATTATGACTGAGATTGGAAGAATGAACACAAGGCCAATTTAATTTCTAAATTGGATATGAAAAATTACACAGCCATATGGAGCAAAGGTTGGGATACTTTCCACATATGAACTTAACGAAGGGGTTTGAAAATGGACAGGGCTGGGCACATTAACACAGCGGTAAAGGATGAGCCAGTCAAGGCACCATGAAGGTGTCATGAAGGTCAAAGGAGCTGTGAGGTCTGGTATAATCTTTGTCTAATAAACATCATATGCTATTTGTTAAGGAACCCCCAAAATAAAAAATCCTTAATTTTTCCATAGAAGCCAGAAATTGGAATTTTTATATGAAATTGTATAATGTATAAACAGTTCCAGTTAATTAATATCTTAGAAGACATTATTAGATAATGTTGTGTGAATAAAATAGAGTCTACAACATGTGTTACAGCTTCTGGATTAGTCAATCAACTTGTGGTTAGTTAATTCATTCAACGTTTATTGAGTATTAACTGCACAGATTAATCTGTGTATTTAGGCAATGTAGAGGAATAGGCTTGTGTGAAAGCTAGAAAGAATCTATATTCCAGGGGTCTACATTCATAAGCCTGTGTGGTCTGGATGGAATGTAGACACACCTTTAATCCCACAGTATTCAGAAGACAGTGGTGGTCTACACTTTTAATCCCTAAGACGGAAACAGAGTGTGGAAGCAGACACAGGAAGCAAAGCAAAGGAGTCACTGTCATATAGGAAGTGACGTCTGAAATGAATCAGAGTGAAAGATGACAGCATTTAGCAGAATGAGTCAGAGTGAGGACTCTCATGGTAGAAAGATAGGCTCTCAGTTCAGAGCAGAGTCAGTTAAAGAGTCAGTTACAGTGGGCAGAGGGGCAGTGAGAGCTCACAGAAACACAGAAGCAGTCTGAGGAGTCTGGGTTCTGAGGGAGCGTGTTGGGGTGGCTCAGTCAGCAGTGGAGGCTTAAGAGTCCTAGACTGTACAGAGGCTGAAGCTTTCCAGTTAGGGCTTAAGAGTTGATTGTATGGAGGCCTAAATGCTCCATGGCTCCAGGACTAGGACCAGTGATTTAATTAGCCAAAGAATAAAAAGCCTTTGCCCAGAATCAACGCCTACATCTGGTGAATCAATGTCTACGCCTGGTGAATCTACACCTACAAGGCAAACTGCTGGTTCTTGTATAGCTTACATAATGAGGGAGATAAAAATGCGTCAGTACTTGATATGATATCCAACAGAAGTAGCCATATCCTGAGTGCTGGTGGGATGTGAGGTGTTAGCTCTACAAGATCCCAGTAAGATCTCTCTGTAGAGATAACACTTAAGTCTGTAGTTGGCTAAAATAATGAGCAAACCATCCCTAGAGCATGCTAGGAAGTAAAGGGAGTAAGCACAAAGGCCCTGTGATCAAAACAAACCCAGTGAATAGCAGCTGAAGGCCTAAGAATTTTAATGCTTGCTCAGAGGCATCCATTTCCAAGGCTCTGAAGAGGAAAATGGTATAATGTCATTTTTAAAAGATAACTTGCTGCTCAGGAGTGGCCAAGAAAAGAAGGGTTTGTGGGAGGTCGTGGTGGGCTGGTCCACATGCCATGGTAACCAAACTCTCATAGTAAAATTAATAAAGTGGCATTTGGGTTTAATCAAAAAATGAATTAAGCATGTTACAGATAATTACAAGCTTGGTTTTCAGAACCGTACATTGCTTGGTAGTATAACAGATGTCCACTGGTGTTGAGAATTCTGGAAACTGACTGCATCCAAACTTGTGAAGCTACCAGTTTTATCCCTGTGTTCTTTCTTCTTAAATAACCCATAAGTATGTCTGGAGGGGGATTTGAGGTCTTGTTCTCACCCCTCCCAGTTACTATGTTCCTTGATGAACTATCTCTGAGCTTCATGTCTATGTTTTCAGCTTTTACTGTGTATTAGGCACCTGACTCTCCTTTGGGTTCTATATAATACAGTGAGCCAGCCAGGAGTATTGTGATCATGGTTGGAACATTCACTTCTAGTCAGACACCAACGGCTCACCTGAAGCTTCAGAGCTGGTCCTGGACATTTCTCACGATCTTGTACTTTTGGCACAAAACCCTTTCAAGTAGTGATATTTCTAAGCTTGAATGAACTTTTGGTTTGCACCATTTGCATGAGCTACCTCTGCACACAGGGCCACAGAATTTCTCTTTCCTCCCCGTTTGTATTTGATATCGTAAGTTTCATACACAGGCACCTTCCAGACAATTTGACAGAGGGCCTCTTGCTTTGAGGGACTGTGAGGAACTGCTGGGCATACTCCTTTGTTCCTGCTCTGCCAGGGATGAGTTGTTTTGTGTGGTGTGCTTTGTCTGTCTCCACGTCTCTGCAACTCCGTTTTAGTCCTGAACTGTAACTTTCAGCTATGGGTTGGACTGTTTTCACTTAGGAGTCTATGAAAAGGAAGAAAATGAGCTTTCTTTGTAGTGTTGTTTGTTCTCAGTATACTTTATGTTCTGGAGGAAGATGGCTCAGGAGCAGGACCCTCATTTATCACCATGCCCTCTAGCATTTAGAATTGCTTTACAATATAGACAGCAAATGGGAAGAAGCCCATTGTGTAGAAACCTTTATGTTACTTTATCAGAATAAAGCTACTCAGTGCAAATTCACAGTTTTGGTTCAGGAGGCAACAACTCCAGCCCCCTCCCCACAAACCCATACAAAATAGAAGAAAGATGAAGAAAAAGCTTTACATGCTATAAACTCACCAGTGGGTCTGTCACCACAAGTTTCCCAAGCAGTGGTGGCGATTACTCTGCCCTAACTATGACTCCTTTGGGCTGATATGCAGGTTTTCATGAACATCATACTTGCTAAATAACCTCAGTGGTTCTTGAGGAAGCAAGACAGGAAGCACAGACATCCCGTATATCAGATTCAATAAGACTCTGGCTAGACCACAGGCAACCAGAGCTCCCTAGGGCTTAATCCAAATGGGATGGTTCCAAGAATCCAAGTGATGGATGGCTCACTTTAAAAATTATGCAACACTGAGTTGAAAGGACTTCTACAGGAGAAAAAAAATTAAAGCATCTTCAAATATGGATGATCTGATAAAATCCTTAGGGGGATCCCTCAGAATTTTTGAGGTATAGCCATTGGGCATACCAGTGGTATAGAGATTTCAATCTTGTGGTTCCAGAAGAATGAAAGATAAATATAACTTTTATCAGCCCAAATACTTTTGTGATAAAAAGTGAATGGTACATTAAGAGCGTGTGTCACACACATTGTGACACCTGAGAGGATTTGAAGGGCAACAGACACTGCGTTAGAAGTCACTGAGAATGTTGTAGGGAAAACAGAAGGAGTCTTGACAACGGCCAAGAGAATGGACAATAAAATGACCCTTTCTTGGAAAACAGCCAATGCCCTCACAATAAAGAAGTAGTTATGGGAGGATTTAAAGACTGTTCTATGCTAAAGAAGCCACAAGAGTGGAGAAACAAGGTAAGAACTCTACCAACCGAAAGACAGAGTTAGGAGATTTTTTTCTTTTTCCTCCCTCTTTTTTTCTACAGTCTTGTTAAATATTAATTGTACAAAGTAACAGAGTTCACATTGATATTTCCATATGTGAATACACTGTGCATTGACCATGTATAGACCCGTTCTACTCAGGATTCTTTTCCATCCACCTCTACTCTCAGTCACTCAAGTTCCTCTTAATTCTTTCTGACCCCCACTTACCTTCCTCCATCTCAAGTGCCCACTATACCCAATTCTGTAATCCTACAAGGTTGACTTGTGGTTTCTATATGAGCAATATTGGGATTGCTTTTGCAATTCAATAACTCAGAAAGTATTCAAAGTCATAACTATAGAAGAATAGGCCTGTGTGAAAGCTAGGAAAAGTAATCCAGGGGTCTACATGAAGGAATCACATTCAGAAGCTGTGTGGTCTGGGTGGAATGTGGAAAGAAGGTTAAGAATGTTGGTACACACCTTTAATCCCAGTATTCAGAAGGCAGTGGTGGTACAAGCCTTTAATCCACAGAAGCAGAGACAGGAAGCAGAGCTCAGAAGTCAATGTCAGACAGGAAATAATTTCTATGATGAGTCAGAGTGAAGGGCAGGTGAAGTGACTAATCAGAGGCAGAATTAGCAGAGTGAGTCCGCTATAGAAAAGCAGGCTCTCAGCTCAGGGAATGGGAACAAGACACAGAGACAATGAAGCAGTCAGACTGAGACAGTATGAGGATAAAACACACAGCAAGAGAATAAGGCACAACAGTAACTCTTGGAGGTTGATTAGATTGTATAGAGGTTTAAAGGTTCTAGATTGTGTGGAGGCTGAAGCTTTCCACTTCTAAACTTAAGAGCAGAGTGTATGAAGGCTGAAATGCTCCAGGGCTCCAGGACTAGGACCAGGGACCAAATTAGCCAAAGAATAAACTGCCATTTACCCTGAATCTACATCTACACATAATGTTACTTGGAAATGATACAATTCAAGGAGATCTGAATTGTATCTACCAGATACAATCTACCAGAAAGACATGGAAAATGAACCATATTTTGAAAAGATCCACTTCAAGACTCTACCAAGTAGCTAACTTGACATGGTAAGCCCTACTCTGCTTCAAGAAAGAGTAGCTCCTCGGAACATGATCCAGTTCCAACCATATTAGTGAACACACAGGAGGTTATTCCAGCTACACCACCAGAGAAAGACCTGACTCTAGGAAGGGAAAGCTCAATCACTGGCTATTTAAAACTATTTATTATATAGTTATTATTATTTGTGTGTGCATGTATGTGCACATGTATGTGTATACCTGTTTCCATATTGGAGGGCATCAGATTTTCTGGAGCTGGACGTATAGGTGACTGTGAGCCATAGCATGTGCTGGGGACTGAACTAAGGCCCTCTGTAAGAGCAGTGAGTGTTCTTAACCACCGAGCCAACACTTTAGGCTCTGTTTAAAACTCTTCAGTGAGATCCTACATTCTATTCTTGAGTTTGCTTCCCACAAGTTGTTCCCATAGACACATGTCCTTATCAGTTTAAGGATTGAGACTAAGCCCTCAAGCCCTAAAAAGAACAATGGCCTTAAGGCATTAAAACAAGGTAGAAGCAAGGATGCTCTGTTCATTGCTCACCTGGATTTTAAACATGTAGTGATTAAACTTTGAATATATCACACCTGAGTCAGGCTCACTCCACAATCTGACTGAACAATTAAAGACAAGTAGACAAGCAATGTGATCACAGGCACTTAAAACTTCTCTTCAAAAACATTGCTTCAATAGACACTGAGTGAAGAATACATACGATTTCAGTTGATTCATTACTAACACAGCTGTTTGTCCCTAGCTATAGTCTTTGTTTGTTTTCTGTTCTCCTCGTAACTAATCAATATGATTTCTGTTTAGATTATTTCTTTCCCAACCTTGAACTCATGTGTACTGGTAACTCTTTGATCAGGATCTCTCAAAACCTGGCACAGGCAGGATGCTTTACTGGTTGTTGGCTATGTCACTTCAAACCCCTCTTGGTTCACAGCCATACCTGTAACTAATTTTACCCGTAACTTATTTTCCATGGTTCTTAACTTTACTGGAGGATCTGCTAGAATAAAAAGGCTGTCCAAAGTAACACACCAGATAAAGAGAAGTAGCCAAGAGGCCATGCATGACCAGCCTGTCCTTTTTAAAAGGTTTAATTGCTTATTTTATGTGTATGTTCTGTGTGGGCCTGAGTGTATGTATGTGTACAGTGGTGCCTGTGGAGGGCAGGAGAAGGTATTAGATACTTTGGAAATGGGGGTTACATGTGATTGTGAGCTGCCTGATGTGGGTACCAGCATAGAAGTTCAGTCCTCTGGAATACTAGAAAGTGCTCTTAAATGCTGACCCAACTTTCCAATTCCAGCCCCTGTTTTTTTTTTTTTTAAACTCCTGCATAGAGAAACTTTGGTTCTACTAGACCCTGAGGACAGACATACCAGGAGCCTGTCCTATAATCAAAAGGCTGCTTAGATTTCTCTTTCCCAACAGGAGTTCAGGTAAATTTGTGTACAGCAAAACCAATACTACATGACTCTGCATTCCAGGATTACCATGGTAAGAGAATAACTGCACCCTTCCTCTTTGTTTGACCTATAGAGGACTCATTATTTGCTCCATTCAGGGTCTACAGTCCGTCTATTTTAAATCTTTAAAGGTGAGTTCATCTGAAGGCGCACATGGTTACAAGTTATGGAGGAATTGAGCAGGAACTCTATTCCCTGCAGACTAGTTTTCAAAGAGCTGGAAGGTGTTATGTAGGCTGCTGGGGGAGAAATGGCAACACTGGTCCTACCCAGCAGTGAAGTCTATGAACTACAAAATCAAACTGCCAAGCTACATGTGTCCACGTATGCAATAGTGTACAATTGTTATGGTGGTAACCAAGCACTCTATGATTGGATTTGATGCCCACTTCTGGTCAACGTCCCATGATATGATGTCTAACTAAATAGACATAACACCAAACTGTGTTTAATTATGTATATTTATACCTTTGGACATGTATGAGACTGCCAAAGAATTTCCTTTTTTTGAGATAGGGCTTCTCTGTTGTAACTCTTGCTGTCCTGGAACTCAGTCTTTAGCCCAGGCTGGCCTTGAACTTACAGCGCTCCACCTGCCTCTGCCTCCCAAATGCTAGGATTAAAGGCATGTGCCACCATCGTCAGAACAAGAATAAATTTAATTTATAGCTTTTAAAAAGGTAGTTCAGTAACTCTAGATGCTTATCATGGCTACCAGAAAATCCAAAAAATCAAACATCAATCAAATGTTCACACCACAGTGGTTATAGATCCCTGATTTGATCAATTCTGTAAAGTCTTTACAAGTCTAAATCCTATACCCCGTAGCTCAATTTAAATAGCCTATTGTTATTGAACTCACTGCATTCTCACTGCATTCCAGTTGGGTACTTGTTTGTAGGGGCTTAGAAGGAACCCTTGGGTTGTGAGCAAGTCTGGATACATGGAGAATAGAGAGGACTTGTTTATTGGAATAGCTGGTCTCTTTCACTAGTTTCAAGAACCTAAGGACTGGGCCATCTCTCTTATACTGCTCTCATAAGCTGAGGTTTATTCACTTATATGTTGAAGGTGGAGCCAAGCAGCAGTATTTGCAGATGAGCTTTTGGCGTAAGATATTAATAGCTGAGACATTCATGGAGCACATCTTGAGAATAGTGAAGTCATGTAGATGGGGAGACTCTGGGCATCCCAACTCTGACCCAAGTGTGAACTCAATTTGTTCTAAAAGAACTGCTATTTGAAGAAAAAGGATTCACATGGTTAGAATGACTGTGGGAGACCTCATCTCCTATAAATAACTCAGAAAATATTCTAATTGTTCTTATTGACCACAGATGAATGTTACCTCCTAGGTGCCAGGTGCCGGGTGACACACTTCACATTTACTGTATTGTTGTCTTTCCAAAGCAATCCTGAGAAATACTATGACTGCCATTCCCATTTTACAGAAGGGAAAGCTGAGGCACTTAAACACTTGTTAACTTGCTATGATGATTTTGTACATACCCACACAGTTTTTGGGGTACATCTCCCTTCCAAAGATCAAGCTAAATTTCCCCTTCTTTCATTGACGTTAGATTTGATAAACTCTTTTTAATGAACAGGATGTGGCAAACATCAGCAATGTATGTTATGTTTCTGAAAAGTTGATATGACATATGACATAAGACATATGACAACCTTGTCACTGTCTCTGGGATCACATGATCTGGAGGAGCCTGCTGTGTGACTAGAACATTCACGCTTTTCTCTGAGATGCCAACCTGGCCAAGATTTGGGGTCTCCTAAAACAAAGGAGCAAGATAGCGCCAAGTGTACGAGCCAGCAAACGCTTCAGCCTTGGTCAAGGGTTCCAGGAAGCTCAGGGCTAGCCGGTCTTCGTGCACCCTGCTGAGAGAACCTGGACTGGGGTCCTCCAGCAGAGCTGCTTCAGAATCCCCGCCCACAGAGAGAAATAACAGGCGCTGTCTACACCGTGACACGGTAGGGTCATCTGTTCCTCTTCGTTTTCACCGTGACTGGCTTTAGTTACTCAGTTATGTTACAGATACACATCTGCACCCAGCTGCCCAGCTGATGCATCTCTAGAGCCTGTGTCTATGACCACAGTGCTATCTGCCAAACGGTGTTCTTCAAAAGCTGACCTTACAAACAAACAAAACAAAAAACATGTTCAAGATGAAAAGAAACAACGTTTAGATCCCATAGCCCTGTGTGAAATAATGGTGAAGTATCTATATTGGGACACAGATAGTGTCCCAATCATCTGATGTGACAGTCAACTTTAGATACCTCTTTGACTGGCAGACATGCCCCCCCCCCCATACAACTTTATTTTTTGAGTGAAATGGTATGTTTGGTGTTAGGGATTAAATCCAGTGCTTGGATTATGTTAGGTAAGCACCTACCACTGAGATATATCCTAGCCCCCAAACTAATATTTGACTCCCTGGACTTAGTAAAACAGATTACCTTCTGCAGTGTGGGTGGGCAGCATTCAATTTATTGAGAGTCTGAGTAGAAAAAAAAAGTGCAAGAAGGGAGAGTTCATCTCTTTTTCTTTCCAGCTTGAGCTTGGACTTCTCTCATCTTCTATGGCACTTGAACTAGGAATTAAACCAACGACTCCCTTGGTTGGCGGACTGTTGGGCTCAGAAGGAGATATATCACTATGTTCCGGCCTGTAGATGGCAGACTGTGAGACCTCTCAGTTTCATAATATCCTTAGTCAGTGTCCCATTTTATATGTCATCTATCATCTGTCTATGCACCTACCATCTGTCTTTCCTCTATCTATCCACCCATCCATCCACTGTCTGCCTATCTATCTGCCTGTCTATCTGCCTATCTATCTGCCTATCTATCTATCTATCTATCTATCTATCTATCTATCTATCTATCTATCTATCTATCTATCATATGCACCAGCATCAGCATCTACAATCTGACACTTTTCTGTCCATTCACTTGTTTATTCTAACGACTCTTTTTGTGAAGAAACTGGACTCAAATCGCAAGCTATTTCATTCATATAACATTCAAACATTTGAATGTTTTAAATTGTTCCATTCTTTCTCAAACTGTTTCCAAATATGTTAATACTGCCACCTTGTAGGTGGGTACAGCCATAAGAAGACCCAGGATGTGTGAGTATTCAGACCACCAAAGGGGAAGCAGGCTAACCAATGAGAATGAGCTCTGTCCTGCATCCAGGCTCTGTTTTTAGCTTGGTATTATTTTTGGCTCAACCGACACAGTGGATGATTGCTCTTCATTCCACTGGGATGCCTGCAGCCCAACCTCTGACCCACGTTATCACAGAAGATGGGCAAACACAAACTTAAAACTGTAACAATGCTGATCAGGTTCAACAGAGAGATAGAAAGGAGCCTAATCACAAGGGAGTCGCCGCTACTCCCCAATCTACAATTCTGAATGGAAAAGGGCTGCAAAGGAGAGAGCATTAATCTTCACCGGCATTTGGTATCTCATGCTTTCAATTCTACACTGGCAACTGCTGCTCTGAGAGGTCAGAGATGAGGAAAGAGTGAACAGTGCTGCTCCCACTATTCCGTAGAAAGGAGGAGAACTCCTTCTTACATGCATGGTCTCTAGAGGTCATCTTTGGAAAAGTTGCATTTTGGGGCCTGTTGAAGCTATAGAGTCACTTCTTTAACCTTGAGTCCTTAAGGAAGGCCTGTGAAGTCTATAAGATGCTCTCAACCTAGACAGCATTTTTCAAACCTTTAGATATTTTTAATGATATCTGGAAATTTCATTCTTTCAACAGTCATTGGAAAACTGATAGACGTTAGTGAAAAGAGAAAACAACTTTATTTTAAATGCGACAATGTCACATTTCTTATTTTCTATCTTTGTTTTTAGCTTTGGGCTTCACCCCTTTAATTTGATGGTTTAGGGGTACGATCTAATGCTGAAGATGAGCAAGATGCGATTAAAAAAAAGTCAGTCTTGGGCTGAAGATGTTACTCAGTAGGGTGAAATGTAAGCCTAGCATGGTGTGATGTCCTGGGTTCAATCCCTAATATAGAAACAGCAGAAGATCATTGTGTCCTCTGTACAGAAATTAAACTTACAGATCCTTTAGTCAGTTAAGTTTGGTGATATATTATCTAGTTGCTACATGGTGGATCAGGAAGCCAATACCCCTACGCCCGACTCTAGTTCCACCTCATTTTGTCTCATCTAGCTCAATAGCTTTGGTTGGTGGTACTGCACTGTGGTGTTTATTTGACAAAACGGCCTTACGTTTGTTGAAGCCTGTTTCCCCTAAGGCTTACTTATACTGATTCCACAGCACATTTCCTTTCATGGATAATTGCAAATAAAGAAACAGTAAATTGATTTAAAAAAAAAAAGACACTACCTGGCTTATTATAAGACTTCTACTCAAGAATGGCCACTTTTGTGCCTTCTAATTTATAATCTTTCACAAGTTTAAAAAGAAAAAGGGGTGAGAACCCAAATAAGTTGTTTTAACAACACTGTTATAAAACTTTTGTAATACACAACTGTAAAAGTTTTCTAAAAAGATAAGTAACATGAATAGGGAACAAACATTCCTTCTTTAAGGTTATTGAAAAAATACAAAACCCCTCCAACAAGCTTTACATGTTTCTTTTCTCTTTTTTAATTAGAAAATTACATTCTTGGGAGGATATATAACAGGAGAGGGAGAATGGGGGAGGGGAGCAGAGAGGAATGGAGGGTAGGAGGGGTGTTAATATGTATTATACAAAAGAAGAAAAATAAGTTAAAGATTAAAAAAATGACATTCTTGAGAAATTAAATGGGAGAAAACACCTGCTGATACCTAGCTCATACCAAGAGGAATCAAGCCCACAGTGATCAGAAATGCCACAGCTAATCAACTTGCAACGAAGAAATGCTCGCTCGCCCTCACTAACCACACATACCATTTTCTTTTCACATTTTACATCTAGGAGTGTCCGCTGAGCTTTGAGAGATAATTCCTGCAGAATATTTTATAACATTTAGAGTGCCCAGAACCGTGCCTGGCCCGCAGCCACCACTCATAAACGCTCGTTGAGTAAAAATGAATGAACGAGTGACTGCATCTGACCGGATGACAGGAACTGATGCTGAGTCTCCTCATCACACTCCAGACATAACCTCTAGAGAGCAGAGAGGACAGTGCATTTGCCTTTCGAATCTTGTAGCCTAGCTGGTTATACTCTCTTGACCCAGAGACAGGCAGGACCTCTGTGATGAAGGCTACATGGTGAGCTGAGCCCTGGTTGAGTTCTGGTTTTCCCAGCTGACAGGAAGAGGTGAAAAGTAATCCCTCTGCCACAGTTGTCCTTCCACTACAGACCTGTCAAGGAAGTGACTGACACAAAGCAGATCCTGCTGCTTCTCACTGTGTAGTGAGAATCCACGTTATTGAGAGGACCTTAGATCATGGTACACACAGGTGGGAAGAGATGATTGCTAAGAGAGCGGGTAAGCAATGCATAAGAGGAAACAGCTGGTTGCTTCCAGTTCCACGAACTGGGAGCATGTCTTTGAAATGGCTGGCATCAGAGAAGAGCTTTTACTGTATAAACATCAAAAGACGAGGCTAATGGGGTGGTTACATTTCCCAACCTTGGGAAAGGAAATATCCTTTAAAAGAAAAATCTCAATTTCCTGGAGCAGATAAGTTTTATTTTGAACTACTGTTTTAGTAAGATAGGAAAGTCTCTACTCAGGGATTTCCACATTTGAATTGTTTTTATTTATACATCGAGAGAACTTAAGCGAAGCTTCTGGTTAAGTCCATAGTATTTTTTTATTTTAATGTATACTGTGCCCATGACCTCAGGGACAAACATAAATGACAAGTTCTTATCACCAATCAAAATGCAATAGTCAATTAAACATTAGGTTATGTGAGCTAGAGATATGTGGACAGAAATACTATCACCTAATGCCCCTCACGACTGAACTTAAGTACATCCCAGTGTGGACAGTGACATTTGTAGTTGTGCAAGGCAGAAGCCCTGGAAATCTGTTTCATCTGTTCATACAGCAGAGTATCCATGTTCTGGAAGATTCCTATGACTGAATAGAACACTGGCATTCTGATGAGAATCAAATAAAGTGCTCGTAGCAAATCTCAGGAAAATCAGAGATTTAAAACTACTGAAAATGGTTCTTAGGAGAAATTCAAGTTTATGTTAAATATATTCTACTATTGTTATTAAAATGAAATGTATTCCCAAGTCTGTAGCAGGCCAGAAAGGAAAGAGAATGCCTAGCACGTGAGAGGCACCGGATTTTATCCAAAGCACTACAGAAGAAACATAAAGATATTTACTGTTCAATTACCTGAACTTAAAAACATATCCACAGTTTGTGCTTAAAATGCACTTGACACAGTATATAACCTTAAGAAATCTAGCTAAGAGAAATAGCAAAACCGTGCATTTATCTGAGCTGAATATCCTAAGAAGATCCCCCAGAATGCCTAAAGAGACTGGTGAACTGGGGTCCTTGCAGCCACAGTAAAGCACGGACTGAATGAACCCAGCAAAGCTTATTGAGACATTTCATTCCATAGTTAGGCCCGGTCCTATCTGTGAAATATCTTATGGGACACTGATAACCTACTGTCAGAATTCTATAGAATCTAAAAGCCTTTGAAATCACCGGGCAAGAGGAAGAGGCTGTGTGCAGTGTAAACATCCTGAGGTTAGTTTGTCTTCTTTCTGGAATCCACAATGAAACTGAAGCAGAATCCCCAAAGAGGGAGAATTGCTTGGAAAATGCTTCCGTCAACTTGGCTGATAATTTTTGACTCAAGAATGAGCTCCATCAGCCTTCATCTCTAGCTTCGCTCTCCATTCACCTTCCCACAGTCTCTACCATGTTTTGGTCGTGTTTCCTTTTCTTCATGTTCGCTGCAGAGTCTACAGCGAAAGAGTGAGAGCTTGTATACAACCACCAAGAATAAAGAAGTCTGAAATGAGCCGTATTTTTGCCAAGGATTGTTCAGACACCACAACCACATGTATCTCCAAACATAACCAATCTCTTGACAACTTTGCAAAGTTCTGGAGGAGACTGTTTCACATCATAAATTACAGCTGAAATCCTACTTCAGCTCAGGCTTTCTCTGTCAACACACTCTAAGTCACTTAATCAGTTATTAGCATTTGACGTGTTTCTCTAAAAATAATCAACTATAGCATATTAGCCACGCAAAGATAACCTTATATGGTTTTTCTTGGGAAGTGAAGAACAGGGTTTCCTGACTCCAACACGGGGGCTTGGCCATGTCATCATTTTGTACAACTACGGTAATATTTGCAGTTTTGAACAACTCACTCTGCATGAGCAAGGAAATAAAAAGAAAAAAGTAAAGCCTTTGATAGATAAGACTTATAATATCTATAGAAACTTTACCTAACATTTTTAGGGGCCTCAATTCATGAGGCATTGAACTGTCAGATCAAAGGCAAACATAAGCGTTTGCTGGGCAGAGACCAACGTTTGCTAAGCATTTTGTCAAGGGACTCTGCAGCCAACCTGTGAGACAGTGCACGGGGGACACGAAGTCTTGAGTTTCTGGGTTACGTGAATCTGCTATTGATCTGTTATTTGGTTTGGCCAACACCCTCAAACAGAAGGGATCAAGCTTTCCCGCTTCTTTCTAGCCAGACATTTGTAAAACTGTACGCGGAAAAGCCCCTTGATCTTCAGTCCTATGCATGACATCACTTGCATACAGGCATTCACCTGTTACTGAATGTGTGTAGAGCTGTTTGTCAATGGATTCCAACTCACCCAGAGATAATACCTTCCCAGTTATTACCCCCTTTTCAAACAGAATAATTTTTCATGTGCTTACTCGGTGCTCGGCATTGTTATTTTTTAAATAAATGAATATCAAAGATAACATTGGTTTCATTTTTGGTACACAATGCCTCTGCCATTAGAGTATCTTTTAAATGTCACTACAGTACAACTGCAAAAAAAAAATCAGTTAAATTGACTGGTAATGAGAGCATCGTTTTTAAATTTGGAGGATGATACTTCCCTCCCAACGCTGCTGAGCCCTCTTGTATCGCTGTTTACTGGGAAGAAAACTGTAACCTCAAACGTTAACTCTGATGCTGGTCCTGTAGTTGTATGCTGTTGTAGGAGCTCATCAAGGAAGACAAGGAGGTATTTTTTCATAACTACAAACCTTGCTAGACCTCAGCAGAGGGAACAACCATCCTGGCCAGGGTATTTTTGTGCACTGTTGGAAAGGAATGCATAGGCCTTGGCATTTTGTATTGTCTGCGGGTGTTGGATTTAGGTGGGGGATGTTTGATTGCTTATGATCTTCACTTGAGGAGTTCTGAATCAATAAAACATGCGAGCTCAGATGCTTAGGATTCCACTGAATATGGCATTGGCCATGATGTTCCTTCTGCTGAGGTCTGGCAGGGCTTCTATGCATGAAAATGCTTCCTCGTTGTCTGTGGCGACCCACCCAGTAGTTTATAACTACACTGGTTCCTCAATGTTTACTTTTACAATCAGTTAATCTTTCTCAAAATTGATAAAACTCACAGGAGATCTATGTAGGGTAGGAAGAAAAGTGAATTTGTTCACAACGATAACTAATGGTGTCACAAACAGACATGCCTGACTACCTATTGAAGTCACCTCATTCAAAACCCATTTGTGGGTTCAGTGAAGCACTCCCACATTTTGACATGCCAGCATTTTAATGTCAGGCGTGCTCCAATTTAACTGGTTAAATGTTAAGGATTATGCCTCCCTAGCTCTCTCTTATGGTGGCATACAAAGTCTTAACAGCAAAACCATCTAACAGCACCACAGTGTGTTGCTAGGCTAATTTTTAGCTCTTGACCAGCACTGCACACGGATTACATTTAGATCCTTATCACACTAGTTAATATAGAAATCTAACCTTCCTTCCGGTTTACAAGCAGGTTTTATAAAGTTCAACTTGCTTACACAAGAAGGGAAGCTCTTATTTGAGAATTATGTGGACTCGGTTATTCTCGTAAGTCCGACACAAAAGAGGATTACAGTTTTAAGCAAAATGCAGAATTAATTCGAAAGCTCAAGAACTTGAAATGTATCCCCTCCCCCTGCCCGGATCCAGTGAGCTATCATCTTTTCAAAACATCGCCATCAAACCAAACCCAGCCAGAACAATAAACCAGCCAACCTAAAGCACGAAAGCTCTGGAGCATCCAGAAGTACTCTCGACTCTTTTGCTCCCCACATGGCTTTAACACCCGGGCTACTACAACTCAGAAGTCAGACAGCAGGTTCTTCTGTGCAGCAACGTAGATGTGTCCATCAATGTTGGTATAAGTAGGAAGTTCACAGTAAGCGGCTTGTGAATAAGAAGAGACTAGGCTTTACACTGGGTATTTGAACAGTAGCTTTTGGTTCAGGCGTATGTACATACCATGTGATCATAGGCAATGGTACTCACAAACGTATCACAGACGTTAAGATGTGTGGACTGACCTGAGATGCCGCTTAAGGTAGTGATCAGAACTAAAGTACAATAATAACACGACGCAACAGTATCTATTAGAATTGCAGGTAAATGCACTCTTTGACTTAGCAGCTACAGTTTTGGAGATTATCCTTTAGACGTAGTTACACAGGTGAACCCGTGCAAACTTGTATATATAAATTATGATGCTTGTAGTGATGTTTGTAATGACAAGAGCTGAAAGACAAAGAGCGCTCCAGACATCAACTTCCCTTCTTATTTTAATACACAAACACAAACCCTCTGAGAGCTTTTATTACTTGCTTACTATGCGCCAGACCCGGGGCCAGATGTTCTGTGTCTACTTCTTTATCTACAAATTCATATGACATTTGGTATTGTACCCATGCGTCATTTAAAATCACACTGTGGATGATTGGGTTTTCCCTGCTCTCGGTTGTTCAGTGTCGGGGAATGTAAGCACAACCCCATGCATCCCAACGTGAGGGGTTCAAAGAGTTTATTGTATCCCGCATAATTTACATGAGTGTTTGAAGTGCTTAATAGCCTCAGCTTGCTCAGCATCCTGAGAGTCTTCCCTGGCCTTCAGCATGGGGTTCTCCTGACACAGGACACCACAGAGCAGAATGGCTCCAAGGGACCTAGGTCCTGAAAAGAAGCAGAGCCAGAGCAATGCAGGCAGAGGTCCCGAGGTTGTCAGCTTCTAGCAGGTAGGACTTCATGCAAAACCCCGCCTCTATTTTAGAGCAAATTACGTGATTGACAGGAACTGTGACGTTCTGTGGTTTGTCAGCATTATTGAACTCTATGTTTATTGACCTTCAGATGAATATAATAGATTAAAAAATACTTCTGGGCTGCTAGGGCATATCAGTAGAAGGGCTGAAGGACTCTGAATCCCCAGAAATTATATATATTGAATTCCAAAGAGGGTTGTAACAACCTATCAAAAAGTTGGAGATTACGTAGGCTAACACTTTAGAAGACATTTAAAACAGCATTCACAATTCACTGAAATTATTCTCTAGGAATTATGCCCACGGCTCTGGAATTCTCAATACACATTTTACAAACTTACTGTGCTGCCACAATTATTGAGGGGAATCAAATTGCTCTTGTCTTAGGTATTTTGGTAAATAGTCTTTAGAATATTGTATTGACTGTTGTATATCACAGACAACCTGAAGACTCCCGGCCTGCAGTTCTGACATGTCAGCTGAATTCTGAAGTGCTCACTGTGTGTCTTAACTTAATGTGCTCACGTGTCACAATTCCACCTGTGCACTCGGCCAAGGTCCTAAGGAAGTTCAAGTTGGAGAAGGCTCTGCTGTGTCTTAGTATTCTCCATGTAACACAATAGGGAAGGTTCCAGGTTCCAGGACCAGGCAAGCTGGGTTCAAGTCCAGAGTAATCACTTTCTAAGGGTGTGATATTGGGCAAGTCACTTCTGCACATCCTCAATGACTTAAATCGGGGTTGGTACCAACACATCTCGGGTGACATCATCCAAGTAACTTAGCAGAATACAATGAGTACATGGTGTACAAGAGACAGCGGCCAGTGTTACTGCCTCAGACTAAACCAAAGGCTACCGTGTAGGATTTGCAGTTCATGTTGACACTCATAGCTGTGGGATCTAAACTGATGACTAGGGTTTGTTTCAGACAGATTTCGATGACTGAGTGGTTAGTTTATAATGACTCATCAGTTTGCTTCAGAAATCAAAACACAGCTTTAGAACATCGAATAGCTTCAGGGTAAACGATGTAACCTCCCAGGGAAATAATAGAGGAACTTGAAAGGAAATGTGCACACTCAGTCAGATAGCCTCTGGTTAATCAGAAGAGTCATTTGGCCTGACAGACAGCACAGTGGTCCCAGAGAGTCAATTCATTATCTGGTCTGATTGCAACACAAGGGAAGAAACAGTTCTCAACCATGTCTTTCCACACTGCTAGTCAATGGCTGGCTGATGTAGAGAGGTTCCTAACTTGGTCGAATGTGTAGGTCAACCAAGACCGTCCCAAATACAGCTTCCGTCGACTTTCTGTGCAAACTCAGCCAAAGCAGATTATGATCTCCCTTTTGGAGAGGGATCTTGTTTCAGCTGTTTTTAAGTTTCTCACACTGTAAATTTCTCTACTGTAAAGCTTCCCAGTTCAGTAGAGCTGAACTGAAATGCTTCTCTCGAGCACCAGGGAAAGACGTAACTTACTTGCCACTCCATGAGGAGTAACTTGGGTCACTTCTGATCCTATCAGAGCTGTGACTACACTTACGGGACTTTTTCAGCCTAAATGTCTCCAGGCAAACGCTCAGAGTTCATCAAAAGCAATTGCTGTCTCTAGCATCTTTTCTTTGCATTTCTAGTAGCACTTCCTTCCAGGGTCTGGATCCTAATGCATGTCCTGTCTCTAAGCCTCAGAAATGTCTGGAATTCCCTTAAAATGTGGCTACTGGGTTAAGATTTCCAGAGGCCCATGGAGGGAAATGCCAAGGGCTGCCTTATGATAACCACTCCCGTCATGTTTGTTTGGTACTCTACGTGATCTTCCCCAACCTAACACAATCTCTCCCCTTGCACTGAGGCCAGCTGTGGCCTTCAGCAAGTCCACAGAGTGCACTCTCATTCCTTTACACGTTGGTTGTATTTTCACGTGTAACTTTCCATTGCCGGCAGTGCTAAATATTTGCACAACCCCAAACATTCCTGGCTCTTTCTTTCTGTGTGTTTTTGGTAAGACCACAAATTCCCTGTAGGTGGGCACTAGACGCTTTATTGTGAAAATGGAAGAAAATAAGACAGACAGGTGCTAGTTGTGTCTTGAGTTCCAAAACCCCCTGGAGTCCAGCAGAGTGGACACTCACGAAATAGCCTCGGTCTCTGACGCTATTTCTTCTGAGAACTTTGGAAATCACAGTCATGTTAACAACTGAAAGATCTGCAGACTTTATTACAGAATTCTCCTCTATCTTGTCCATGAAATAATCAGAGATAATGTTGTAAGGCTCACATTTGAGAATGGGATTCACCTTAACACATGGAGGGCTCTGGAGGAACCTATTAATCCTGTGTAAAACGGCAATAAATATCTACCTGTGGATTGCTGGAATAGATGAAGTAACACATCTAATCCAACACTTGGACCAAGACATTTATTCCATGAAAAGTGTCTAAGGCCAATTGTAGAAAGGGATTACATTTTACTTATTCACCAGTCTGGGCCCCTTTGGTTTAAGTCATTTGTTTCCTAAAGTCTTGTCTTAATCCCTCCTGTCTGGGACCTCAATACAATGCCTTCCAAAGTTCCCTTGCCCACGAATCATTTGCGCATCTACTAGTGTGTTTGAGGTGGATTTGAATTCCTGCAAGCTCCCAAGTGATGTTCATGCTCCCTGTTCATTGGCCATACTTTTGGGAGGTTGTATCTAAAAAGACAGACTTCAGGACGTGTGGCTCTCAAACGTCGAAGTTTATCATACTCAGGGAAGTATTTAAAAAATATATAATTGATATCCTTTACCCCTGAGCCTCTGGTTCAGTATGTCTGGGTTGGGGAACCCCAATTCTCTCTAACACGCCCCCCGATAATAACAGTGTTACTGCTCAGAAAGCTATACTTGTCAGAGGGTAAGCAAACCCAGAAGGAAATCTGATTCAATTATCACTATTAGGAGAAGAGCAGTCTCCGTGAGGAAGCCCCCTTATACTTTAAAGGCTGTCTCCTTTAACAGTCGCCCCTCCCTCCCTCCTGTCAGATCATTATCAGGTGCCTTACCTTGTAGACATTGATGGGGATGTCGATAATGATGTGCAGTAGATCTCCCAGAGCCAGACTGGCGATCAAGATGTTGGGACCGTTTCGCATGCACTTGTTCTTGTAGATGATTCTCAGCAGCGTGGAGTTCCCGATGATGCCCAGCACGAACACGAGGCAGGACACGATCGTGTTGATGTATTTAAAAGTCTTCTTGATCTCGATATTTCGCTGGCAAGGAGGAGGGAAGGATCTTGGCGGGGCTCCAGCCATCCTCCCTCCTTTGGTCACCTCCGCAGGTGCCGAGGAACGAGCCAGACTGGAGTTGGAACCTTTTGTCCAGGACGTCTTCGTGGGTGGCATCATTACATCTCCAGTCCCGAGAAGAGACCGTGTGCTCTGGGCAGGTGGGAGTGCTCTTTCCTCTCCGCAGACCCCGGACAGGCCACAGGCCAGCAGCAGCAGCGCCACCAAGGCGCGTCCGCACCGGCTCGCCTGCGGCTGCATGTTCCGGCTTGCTCCGGCGGGAGTCCGGTGGCCGCAGCGCTGGTTTCAATCTGGAGACCGACAGGGGAATGAAGACAGGGCACTTTTGTCAGCTACGCCAGCCACGCCTCTGCAAACTCTCACACCACCCGGGGTCGCCGCTCCCCGCGCGCAACGCTAACTCAGGTCTGCGCGCCAATGGGGAATCTGGGCGCGCGCCGCCTGCTCGCGTGCACCCAGCCTCCTTTCCGACCCTGCTCGCTGGGTTTTAATCGCCAGCTCCGGTCGGGCGGCAGACCAGTCGCGGTGGGGCGGGGCATTCTGGCAGGGGTGATCCAGAGAGGGGAGGCTGGGTGTCCCAGGGGAAAGGACATTGGTGCTTGCCGGGAAGGACCGAGCCCCTTTTAGCAAAGCCTGGGGACCCGGATCGAAGGTACCTAGCGGCCAAGGGGGTGCGCCAACGCGCTCCTCAGGAGCCCAGAGAGCTTGAGCATCAACTCCTGAGCTTTCCGAGTGACTTCAAACACGCAGTCGCTTTACAGCCCAATCTCAGTTTAAGTCTCTGTTATGTGCAAGTTTTACTTATTTTTTTAACCCCCAAACTACTAAGCCAAGCGGGAAGGGCCAGAGCGAGGTCCTCTCACAGATTTGAACTTTAAGCTAAACCAGCATGGTTAGTTACCTCGCAGGGATGGGAGGCAGCAGGCTCAGAGTCGCCTGAGGGGAATCTCCTTCCCGGTGGTCGAACTGCCCTGGGGACCGGTGGCTCGCAGCGGGATCCCAGCTGCTCCTCAGCACCCCTCCTTCAGCTGTGAGCAGCTCTGAGGAAAGGCTGCGAGAAAGCCAGACAGTGGATCCTCAGCTGCTCGCTCGCAGTTTGAGGTCCCCAGACAAGTATTCATCTGTCCCTTCCCCAGCATCAATCACCGCCAGACTCCTCCCGCGTTTGCGGTCGACCTTGCCACAACCTTTCCCCTTGGGCGATGCCTGGACAGTGTCAGCCCCAGCTGCCCACTGGAAGGGGCAGTCCTGGCTTAGAGTTGAGTCCCACATCAAGATGTTTATTTGTCATTGAACTAAGAACCTAACGTATTCCATGGCACTCTGGAGCTGGAGTTTAGGGCAAGGTTCCTGTTTTTAACCTGGACTTCAAATACTCTGACTTCTCACACAGACGTCCCAGTCCATAGGCTACTTGAAATCTGGTTGGTTTGGGGGACGATGTCTTTTGCTTTTTGTTTTTGCCCTTAAGTTTCAAATCATCCTGAAGGGAGGACCTATCCTTCCTCCTCAGGCAGAGGGATTGGCCAGGCAAAGGAATCAAAGGCCTCCTTCATCTTGTGTACTGATTGTCATCATCAGACCCCTACAGGGATCTTTCTCCTGTGCCTAAAAGGGACCCCCGAGACAGGAGACAGCAAGGTAATCAGGAAGCAGACTCGCAAATTCAACTGGATACTTATTTTTACCGCACAGAGCAGTGAATCAAATTCTTCCTATTCCCTCATGAGTTCTGTCTTGATCACAGAGAAGGGAATGAATGCTACGACCCCGCAGTTTTGAGCAAAGCTGCCTGAGGTGTAGGTGTTACTCTGCTGTTGCCAAATCCTACTGTGTCTACAACGTTTAAAACGCAGAAACCAGCCATGCAGCGATTTCTCCTAGTGACCAGAGGCTTCACTGTCAGTGAATTGGGAGCTTCTCCTAGTGACTCTTCTTGCTTCGAAGCTGATTGATTGTACAGCCGGGGCCCGAATCTTGGATTGTTGGCTCCTATCAAGTGTTCTCCGTGAATCTGGAAGCAGAACACGAGTGTCTATATTAAAAAGTGAACTTTAAATGTGGAGCATAGTCAAGAAAATGAATAAGAGCAAAGTTTAAGGAATGAGAACTAGGGCCTGGGTGTGCGTGGGAATTCCAAATCTGGCTGCTTTGAAGGCATTTTTAAAAATCCACTTGCTTCAGTGACGATAAGGTCAATATTGAACTATTTGACAGTGGACCCGAGTGACAACATAAAGCACTTGGTTGTGCAAAGAAGGAATTCTCTGAGTGCTTTTGGAGTAAGGATGTGTCCAGCCTGCCCCACCAGGGCAGTATGAACCTGCCCTTCTTATGCAAGGCTTTATCCCTTGCAGGCACAGGGCTCCCTGCTGACTTTCTCTCCTCCGCCGCCTCTCTCCTCAGCATTTCTCTTCATGTGTCCTCCGTGCTATGGGATGTCCCTGCAAGTTCCCACTGATGTCTGCCTTGTCCCTGTTTTTATACCACTTGCTGGACTGCTAAGCATACTTTAATACTTGACTACTGTCCTGGATGGTTTAAATGTCAGCTTGCCACAACCTGGAGTCACTCTGGGAGGAGACCCCTGAATGAGAGCGGGCCTCGCTCAGGTTGGACTGTGGACAAGTTTCGGGGGAGGGTCGGTGTCTTGATGTGTATCGGGGTGGGAAGGCCCACTCAGAAATAGGTACGCCTGTTTCTTGGGCTGAGCTCGGAACCATACAGAACGAAGGGAGTTACTTGAGCATAGAAGCAACCGAGCTGCATGTGGGAAAACGTCACTCTGCTTTTGATATGAGGATGTGATGCGATCGGCTGCGTGAGATGCTGCCTTGACTTGCTTCGGCGATGGCCCTGGAATTGAAAGACAAATAGCCCTTTCCTCCCAAAGTTGCTTTTGGACAGGGTGTTTCATCGCTGCCAAGGAAGCGAAAGTAGACAACCATATATATATACATGGCTCGTGTGGGTCACTGATAATTTCATGGGGAATAACTGCTTCAGGCCAGTAACTGAATTCTGTATTCTCTCTGCACCACCTAACCTGCCAGCAGTTGAGCTCCTGATATAAGTTTTTTTTAGATGGATGATGAAATTGATTTTAAAATGCTTAATTATAATTTAGTAACTCCAGTCATAGGGGTCAAGAACAAATAATTTTAATGTGAGTGTATTTTTTTGGAGGGGTCTCATTTGTACCCTAAATCCCAATATAATGGGTGTATGAACTACCCATTGATTGTGGGACTTACCATTCAGTTAGGCATATTATTCAGAGGAACTCATATACTCTTCTTCAGAAGCTTTGCTATTATTTTTCATGGTTTTAAATGTAGTGAATCTGAGTCTCAAAAAATCATTTTGGGTCATATCATTAGTTAAATTTTAGACAGGCTTTTGAGCTAGGTTTTGAGTCCATGTCTTCTCCAATATACAAACTGTTTTTTGATTAACTTAATTACATAGACTATACATACTTTTTTTAGTATCATTTTGGTAAAACAACATTTTACAGGTAGGTATGGTGTTCTGAGTGAGGACTGTCCCCCACTTGGCCCAGGTTGGTGGCACTGTTTTGGGGAGGTTATAGGAACTTTAATAGGTGAAGCCTTGCTGGAGGAAGTATGCCACTCAAGCGAGGGCTCTGAGCTTTTATAGCCTCTCTCCAATTCCAGTTTGTTCTCCCTGCTCTGTGCTTTTGATTGAAGATGTGATTGCTCTGCTTCCCTTTCCAGCAACCATGCCTACAGGTAGCCACTCCTTCCCAGCCACTCCTTCCCTTTGGAGCCGTAAACAAAAATCAGCTCCTACTCCCATAGGCCATTTTTGGCCATGGTGTTTCACGTATTTCACATGTAGGCTAAGATAATCTCCCCAAGTCAGGAAGGTGGCAATGGGCAATGTCCCGATATCTCCTTTAAATGCTTTTATTAGAGGGAGCTGGAGACAAGGTTGAATGCACTTCAGAATTTGTTCTTCAAAGAGGTTTGCCATGGGGAGCTTGCTCAAGGCAAACATTTTCCCCTGGTAAGAGAAGAGAAGAAAACCTCTTTTAGCCAAAAAAAAAAAAAAAAGCTAATACTTTCATATAATCCTCTTGATATGGGTGTACCCCTTGAGACCTATTTTGAACCCTCTAAATCATGGGTACTGAGGGACAAGGTGTGTGAAAAGATGAGACAGCCCTGGCTCAATTGCTTCTTCCCTGAGGACCAGAGCCAATGATCAAAAGGCAGTTGAAGTAAGAGCAGAAAAAATTTTAAAGTGACTGCATGAACCAATAGCAAACACCACCATCGTTTCTTTCTTGCTTGGTTTCTTTCTTTCTTTTTCTATTAAGTTTCTGTAGCTGTGTTGGTCTAATGATTAATTAAGGTACAATTTGTAAACAGCGAGATGGAGAAGACATTAAGTCCACAGTTTGAAGAATATCTTAATACATTTGAATTCGTTTTAGCATGTGTGCATATGTGAGTTGTGTGTGCATGTGGACACACATGCCACAGGGCATGTCTGGAAGTCAAAGGGCACATTGCAGGAGTCATGTTTCTCCTTCTACCATATGGGTTCTGGGCCTAGAGCTTGGGTCACTGGGCTTAATGGATAGTGCTTTTACTCACCGAGCCATCTTACAAGCAATGTAAAGACTTTGGAGAAACGTGTGCACCCTGCCACCAATACACACCTAACAACTCGTTTTGGGGGCAGGTCTTGATACACAGACCAACTGGCATGGAGCTCCCTATGTATAGTAGGGAGCTATTGGCGTCAACTCTCCTCCTGAGTGCTGGGATTAAAGGTACGTATTTTAGTGTCCGGTTTTCAAACTGCATGTATCCTTGCAAAGCAGCAAAATGTGAATCCTTGGATTTTGGTACTATTTTTGCTAAAACATTCATATGACATTGTTTTCATTTTATTGGTTCTCTTTATATACACAATCAGATTTTGTAATTGGACTTATGGTTTATAATTAGAGGTATACTCGTAAGAAAGAGAACCTAAAATTTGAAATTTTATCAATGATCGCTGGTTCCTAGTTATAGTTTAAGCCTCCAATATAATGAAAATCAGGTAGGCTTAATAGTTACAAGGGACAAAACACAATTTTTTTCTGCTTACAGGAAATAGAAAAATCAGAAAAGCCACACTTCCTTTGTAAATTTCTTGAAAATGGTTGTAATTCAGCTACTTTAGGCTATAGTGCAAATTTAATTAGAACATAATGATTTGTTCTAGTATTTAAATAATTACTGTGTTTCTTTCTTGAACATGTTTTTACATGAATTTTAGAAAAATAAAGTTATGCATGACTTGGTTAATAGACTTAAAACTGTTCACAGACCTCTTTGACAAAATCTTAAAGATATATCCAGAATTCCAATGTGAGCACACCTATGTTTGCCAGTGCATATGACTTCTATGAAACTTTATATTATTCAGTCACAGAGAAAACATTGCTGTAATTTGAGGTCAGAACAATTCAGTCACATGTAAAGCACCAATTGGGAGACATTATTTCATGGGCTGTGCAATTTGCAAGGAGTTTCTGCAATTGTTTTCTTTAGTTTTCCCTTTCCCCATTCCATTCTTCTGACATCAGAAGTGGTCAAAGAGGTGTGAAACATTCAGAGGAGGTTAGAAATAAGAAATAGAGAAACTGGGCGTAAATAACCAGTGGTGAATAGAAGCCTGTTATTTAGAGAAAGGAAAAGGTCTTTGCAGTGCAGAATAGAGTATCCTAGGAGACACCAAGAAGAATTTCCACAGCAGGCTCGTGTTCCTTATTACCAATTGCATTTAACCAACTAGACATTTCAGTCTCATTTCTGTGCATTACTAATCCTTAATAATGAAAACCTTTGCCATCAGAATCTGTTGACAGCCGGAAGTGGTGGTCTTAGCACTCAGGAGACTGATGCAGGATGAATGGGAGTTTGAGGCCAGCTTCTGCTAAATTTGTGATTCTTTCTCAATATTCCTTACCTCAAAGGTTTCCAGTCATGCTTTGGAGCTGAATTGTAGGATTACAAAACTATCTCCATCAAACTTTAAAGGAAAACAAGATTTCTCCTGAAAATTCTATTAACTGTATTTTACGTGAACGGTGAGATCTAAGGTCATCTAAAATGAGCTCGGGGTGATGGCTCACATTTGTCTGGGTTAGGGAAACACTGGAACCTTCAAAGTGATGCCAAAGTCATTAGATTGTTTTAAGTCAGTTTTCTGTTTGTTTGTTTTTGTTTTACAAGACAGGATTTCTGGATGAAGCCCTGGCCTCCAAACTCATAGAGATCCCCCTGCCTCTGCCCTCCGAGTGCCACCACCACCAGGCTGAGAAAGTAATTCTGAAAGGCTTCACTAGCCACCAGGTTATCCAAATGAAACCTTTCACACGATATTATGATCTCATGGAAAATACCTAGGAGACTCACTTCCCAAGAGGACAGCCAGGAGATACAAGGAGAAAAGCTGCTGGGATGGCAGGTACTAAGTAGCCTGTAGAGAGGCAGGCAGGATACAACAGTAGAAAATCCAGAGGGTGGTAAACTTTTGAATATCTGCATAGCATGTTCCATGTATGAAACTGTCCTTATGTAACTGGGTACTGTGTACAATGATTATATAACAATGAAGAAAAATGATGACATTATTATCTTTTTTTTCAGTTATACTATGATGGTTAATCTTCATTATCAAAGTTACCTGGATTTAGAATCACCAGGGAGACATACTCTGAAGAGTCTTGAGAGTTCCCAGAGAGGTTTAATTAGGATGGAAATCCAACCTTCAATGTAGGGGGTGCCAATCTACAAGTAAAAAGGATCAAATAAAAAAGGGAAAGAGAGAAAGTGAGCTGGGCATGAGCATTCATTTTTTCCTCCTTCTGGATTGCAGTCACAGTGTCCTCCGACTCCCCACATTCCTGCTGTTGTTCTTTTCCTGATATGACTGTGCCCCCTCAAAACCATAAGCCTAAATAAACTCATCTTTCCTCAAGTTGCTTTTGTCACGTAATTTGCCACAGCAATAAGAAACATCGTTCATGTTTAAACCAAACCATCTTTCAGAAAATTAAGTAGTTTATAATAGCAGGACTAGAAAAATACAAATGGTCAAATTATAAATCTTTCTAAATGTTCTGGGATTGGAGTAACTGACGTATTGCCCTCCCCACACTTCTTTAATAAAATGGAGAGTTCTGATTTCAAATAAACAATTCACAATGTAAATTACACTATCGTGAATCCTTTGGGGCTCACACGGAAGAAAGGAAGGAAGAAGTCTGTGGCTACAATGAGAAGGGATACTGCAGTGTGCTTTGTAGCCTTAGACTTTGATTCAGGTTCAAAAGCCTTTTACTCTTTGGTTAATTCAAGGGTGGTAACAGATACCAAGCAGGGAGGGAGGAGATTGATGGCTAGAGGCAGGTGCTAGTTATATCACGTAGCAAAAGTTAACATATTTAAATAACAAACCTACCTTCCCCTGGTCAGGAATCCTGAAGTTTCTTAATTAAGTAGTGCTTGCTCTGGACCTTTCTAAGGATATAATCAGATGCTTTCTGAACTACAGACTTCTTGATGCTTGAGTGTAGCAGATCTATGAGATGCTTAATGTAGCTATTACCTGGACAGAAGTTAAAGTCATCTAAAAAGGGAATATCATGAGAGGATTTTTAGATTGAATTGGCCTGTTGGGAGATTGTCTTGATTGTGTTGGGAGATTGTGTCTTGATTGATGTAGGAAAACCTATCATAATTGTATGTAGGGCCATTTCCCTGGAGGAGATCCTGAACCGTGTAAGATGGAGAATGTAAGCTGAGCACTAGCTCATAGTTCTCCTCTGGTGGCAGATGTCATGTGACCAGCGGTTTCAAGCTTCTGCTAGCTTGACTTCCCAACAGTTATGGATTGCGCCTTGAGCTGTGAGCTAAAATAAACCTTTTCTTCCTTATGTTGCTTTTGTCAGGGTATTAAACCATGGCAACAGGAAAAGAAACTAAGGCAATCTGCTTGAGCTTCCAAGATGACTGTTGGATACCAGGATCTGACCATATGGATAACTGTATAGAGCAGCTCACAACTTGTATCTGGATTCTTTCTGAGCAGGCAAGAAAATGGGAGAGCAATAATCCTATTTTACTTTCCATTTTATGTGAAGTCAGAAAGTCAGAAGGTCTAGCTACATGCACAGAGATATTCTACATATGATTCTGGGGAATCGACAATGACTTGGGCCCACCTACACAGCACAAAAACTGAGAAGAGATGAAGGAGAATCAACAAGTCTACTCTAGGGCCAAGGAACAGTACTTATGGAAGGTGAGATTCATAAGTGCCCTGGGTAGGATGAACGCTCATAGTTGATTTCCAATCTGTGGATGAAAGCAGGTGAGCACAAAGTCTCCTGTTCGGGAGGTAGTGCGCAGAGGCTGACAAGAGGCAAAGGACAGGATGGATCCAGAAAACAGAAATCTTTGGGTGTGTATCATCCTTACTGGAGTGTTGATAAGAATTGCTTTGAGGGTAGAAGACCCTAGTGACTTCAGTGCGTAATGCTGCTGGCAGACAGCTTGTTGTGTTGCAGTTAGATGGGATCTCTCGTTGCCTTTCGGTTACTATGGTAAATATGTTAGGTCTTGAGAGTTAACAGTTTTTGAATCTGTATCCTAAAGTAGGGAAACGTTAAAGGGCTCTCATTCATATGTGTCAGGAATTCCCATTTGTGTCCTCGTTGGTCAACAAAACTACTTAATATCGATTGCTTTTTTCCTAGAACTAAGTTGAAAAATGCCGGATTCAAAATGAGAGGGTCATGTGGGTGGGGACTTGGTGTACTAATTCATCATTGTTGACATTTTAAAAATGGTAGGTAAGAATATGTGCTTATACAAATGCAGCTTAATGTTTGAAGCATATGTACATTGTAAGTGAGAAAATTTAACAGACTAAAAATTGATTGCTTCATATGGTTTTATATAGCTTGAAATGCATCCATTTGCATGTATGTATATGTATATATATAATAGCTATCTATCTATCTATCTATCATCTTCTATCTATCTATCATCTTCTATCTATCCATTGTCAATAGAAGGCTGTTTATAATTACTTTTACGCTCTTGACTATAGAAGTCTGAGGTTGAAGACACTGAGTACGAGCCTTGAGGTCTGGGAGTAAAAGTAAGCTCAGATTCCATGGTAAAAGTAGGTTGATGGCTGGGCCATCGAACTTTGTCCTGCTTTGTTCTGAATTAATGAAGGCCTCGGACAAACCAGGTATTGCATAAGAGTCTTAGTAAACCCATCTGGGGACTTGAAGATTGAGAAAATCTGTATCTAGCTGCTATGACCATGGCAAGGGCAGACAGGGAGGGAGCGCTCCAGACAAATCTAAGACAAATTCCTTCTTATAACAATTTAACACATACACAACAATTATTTGATGAGAAGATAGACCTGGAATTTAGGTGAATTTGACAATTAGGAATGTGATACAGGCAGTTTTACAACATCTATTTACCCCACTAATTTCCCTCCTAACTAATTTCAAGTTAGTTGAAATGGTGAGTGGTTATTCCCCCTGGGATGTTTAGATGAAATCACTCACAGCATGGGTTGTGATATAGAGTGTTGCAGTTTTACTTCTTCTACTACTTTGATTAATCCTTATGCTTTTAAGTAAATATAATAACTATAAAATTAATTTTATAAGTTTGAACATATAAGATATAAGATGGCATTTCTTATTGTCATATCAAATGGAAAGTTTATCTTAGAAAATAAATTCTTGAATACTTATTTAAAGTGTTACGAAGGTATTTTCAATGAATAATCCCTATTTTGTAGTAATACATATACTAGAAAAATATTAATCATTTTCATGCATGCAAACAGATAAGCAATTAGTCTTTTATGGAATTCAAAGGATTAAATGGGCACTTACTATTCATATGTTATTATATGAATATGAATTATATTATATATATAATATATATAATAACATATATTATATGTTATTATATTTTGCTCTATTGCTATCATGTTTTCAATAACATGATCTGACCAATTATTCTATAGGCATATTTAATTACTTTTATTTGCTATAAGGTGTCTTCTATATTATTATCCCCCCACCCCATCATCACATATCACAATAGTGCAGTGGGTTTTTTTGGGGGGGTGTAAAATTAGTTGAAACACACTATATTTTAAGGAGCTTTTATTTTCAAGAGGAATGTCTTTCCTGAAAACGTCACTTGAAGCATCAACAATGTGTTTGATTTTAAATTAGCTCCCCAAAACAATGTAAATAAGCCACCCAAAGTATATAAATGCAAATAGATTTGTCTAAAAACCCAAATTGTCCTTTTCCTTTGGAATTCCAGACATAGCATAGCCTAGTCAAGAGAAAGCCTTGTCTGAGCACAATGCTATTCTTACCTTCACCCCAGGGAACAGATGAATTTGTTCCAGGGATAGGGAGGAAAGGCAAAATGTCACTGTTTTAGCAACTTTTTCATCAAATTATCTAAGACTCCTGAGTATTTCCTAAGATATTTCTGACACTCAGTTTGACAATAACAAAATCCATCTTCCAAACCACACCTTAATTTCTGTAGTTGTCAAATGTACTCGAACCCTCTGCCATTAACAAAAGCCTAACTAGGACCAGAAGAAAAAACGGTATTTCAGGAATAGGCAATTGCAGCTGAAAAGCTGATGTTCAAGTATGTGTATGCTTTAAATTTTAGGACATTGTTGAAAGTCAAAGATCAGTGATTCATTTCCTGTACTCATCATTATGCTGTTCCTTACAACAAATTTCTGGAAGTGACTGACAACAGAAAGAATCCTCCCAATGTCTCATTTGTGCAATATGAAGAAATATATTTCAGGCTCAAAAACGAGAATTGTTTTGACTAATAGAAATACTCACAGTGGGGAGACAAGATGGCTTAGTGGGCAAAGGTACCAGCTGCCAAATCTGGCATCCTGAGTTTGATCCTTAAGACCTATATAATGGAAGGAAAGAACTGGGTCTCACATGTTTCTCTCTGACCTACACACACATATGCATTTATACACACACACACACACACACACACACACACACACACACACACATGCACACACACAAAATAAATAAAACATAGTAAATATAGAAATACTCATAGCATTTAAGCAAAAGAACCAAATACACAGCACCAAACCTTACCTAAAAGTCAAAGATATGATGTAGCAGGGTGAAGTTAAGGTAATTAATGTGAGGTCTGTTCGTAATAGGTGTGCATTTTTGTTTACATATGCGTGAGAATACCATTTAATATTAGCAACGTTATATGGACTTCATCATAACATCATGCTTATCCTCTTTAGATGGTCTTTATTTTTGTAGAATTACATTTTGTAATAGATTTCCTCTTCTATGGATAACAGTTGCCTTTAAGGTTTTGGGTTAAAATCTTCCTAAAGTAGAGCAATGAAATAGTTATTTAAAAATGTTTTTATGAAGTACTAGTCAAGACCTCAAAGACTAAGTTGACACAGCTGGCCAATATCTAGCATCCTCCTGAAGATAAGCTTTGTTTTAAACTTCTGGATTAGAGCTGGGAGAGCATCCAGGCCTTCAGAGAGGTGAGGTCTGGAGACTAGAGGGTTTAGAGAGAAAAACAACGAGTTGAAAAGGTCTTTTTTTTTTCTGGGACTGTGTTTTGGGGAGCATCTGACTTTGGAAAACTCCTGTAAATAACCAATGACCATTAGTGAATGCTTCCTGAGATTAACCCATACCTGTTATAAACACCTGTCTGAGGCAATTGTTGTTGAAAGTACCTTGCCTTATTAACTCTCATGTTAAAAGGCATCTGTTTACAGCTGTGTTAATGAAGGAGGTTTATTATCCTTGCAGCCAATTAACAAGTGACTCCTGGCATACCTGAAGAGCTTGGATTATCTGGGCACTAGAAATGGTGCCTGATAGTTGGCTGAACCTGCAAGGGTGGTATTTTTCTCTTCATTAAACAAAAGAAGAAGCCTTTGTATCTGTTGGGAGGGAAGGTCAATTAGCATTGTTTTACAACAATAAAACACTTCAGCAAGTTAAATCAGGATTCAGTCTTTGAGACAGGCACCCTGGTTTTTGGCCTTGAAGTTTTCATCCTGGGAGTGGCTCTCTGTTCCTTGCCCTTCCCACGCATGACATAGAATACCCACAGGAGGGGAACAGCTCCACTCCTTGACAATTCCCTCCCAGTGAAGCCTGTGTGAATCAACCCTGCTGTATCTCCTGGATGAAAAGGAAAATAGAGCTTCTGTTGTAAGATTCCGATTCCAGGTTTGAAAAACCTGAATAGGATGCTTGGAAGAGAGTGGTTGTCTAGGAAACATTATGGATTTTTGTTGCTGCTGCTGCTGCTTTTGTGGATATTGTTTTTACTGTTGTTGTTTGTTTGTGTGAGACCAGGTCTCTTCTAGCCCAGGTTGTAACTAAGGAATACACTGAACACCTGATCCTATTACTCCTTAGTACTGGGATTGCCTGTGTGAATCACCATATCCAGGTTTCAGAGAGCCATTTTATGAAAGCATTTCCTGGTTCTCTGTAAGGGTAATTAGAAGACACTGTTAGAGTGTGGAATGGAGTCTCTTTAGCAAGGGTGTCCTCCCAGTACCCTCAATGTACTTGGACAGGGAGGAGCTTCTCTTTCAATAGCTCGGTCTGCATAATCATCAGCATCTTGGCTACCCTGGATTGCTTCCTGTTGATCAACTGTGTTGATGACAGAGAGAGAGAGAGCAAGAGAGACAGAGACAGAGACAGAGAGACAGAGAGAGAGAAGTGGGTTAGAGCTTGGTTCATGGGTCAGAAAGACAAAGTGGAAGTCTTCCTGAGAGTTTGACAGTAACCATTTGAAAATAATCCAACAAACTGAAAGCAGTAAAAACAGTTTGGTAAACATCAGGTTCAGAGCTACACCAGTTGAGATGACATGTTTATTACATAAAAGTATGCTCCTGATAAACTGCTTTCACAGTTAGGGTAGAAATTCCTGGTTCAGAGCAGAAGTCTCAACTTTTGCTTTAGAATCCCACTTTCTTCTTTTCAGTGTGCGTGTGTGTGGTGTGTTTATGTGTGGAGATCAAAGGAGGACAACTTGATGGAGTTGATTCTCTCCTTTCACCATGTGGACCCTGATATTGGACTCAAGTTGTCAGGCATGGTGATAATTGTCTTTACTCACCGAGCCATCTTACCAGCTCCCGAACACCGTTTAAAACCTTATATTTAACATTGTCACCCATATAAATTATGGTATTATGAATTAGTTTGATTTTTTTATTCTTTGGATTATTTTTTACATAAAGACTATAGTGTTGGGACGGTCTCTGGCACAAATGTCTAGAATGTCAGAGATCACCCAGCTCTTTGTGATGAACTGTGACCAGCTTCACGTCACAAACCTTAACAGTTTGCAACTTAACTGAATTTTCAAAAGTACATAAAAATGCTACTTTTAAAAATTTAGCATTCGTTGATACATCTGTTACAGGCCAAAATAGAACTGTTAGCAATTCTGAAGTGTTCTCAGAAATAATGAGACTTGGCTAAATGCACGCAGTGCCTACATGTTGATCTTTGAGGCGTCTGAGATGCACAGCTGGGTCTTGTTAATGATGCCAGTGGAATTTGCAGCACTATCTATTTTATGACAGCCCCACACCTACTTTTACCTTATAAGGTAAAGACGCAAACGCTAAATGTCTATTATACATAGTTCTATATTTAGCAACAAAATGTGATTTTTGCAAGCCAAAAAGAAGCAGGAATCTAGTTTCCAGATGCTGTTTTTGAAAGACACCATCTAAATTCTTGCTGGCCAATGTCACAATAATGTTGTCGGAGAAGATAATTCCAGCCTGTTTTCCTAAAGGCATCACAGGAAGCCAGGTTGATTGATTATGATTATGATTATTTCTCCTCCTCCTCTTTCTCCTTCCATATGAAGAGTGAAATGCTCAAATACACAGTAGGAACTGGAGCAGATGAAAAGTCAAAGGCTTTAAGACACTGATGAAGCAGCTCAGTGTTATTACAGTTTATATTAAAATCCCGCTTTCAAGCTTGCCTTTTCTTACATTGTGGATATATTTTGCTGGAAGTCATTACAAATATCCTTCTAATCAATGTACTCATAATCAACACTCTTGGAAAAACTTTTTCACCTGTGCATGATTGTTCTTTGAGAACACTCCATTCTGTCTTGAGAGATCATTTTTCTGTGCAACAATATCCAACGAGCTGTAGCTGTTTGGCAAGGGACCCTGACCCTTGCTGACCTACAAAAGCCCCTTTTTGAGGTTGTCTTTTATTGATATTCCTCTTTATCTGTTTGAAAGCAGAACAAGGAAGAAGGTTTTCACAGGTGCTATTGGTAGCTTCCTTCAAGTGATGGGGTCAATGTATGATTAGAATAAAATATCCAGCTAGCCAGGAGAGAGGAGGATGTGTTTACCTTCAGTCTTCTTACAGCCTTATGAAGGCCTAATAATAGTGCTAATATCTTGTAGTCTTCAAATTCTGGATCATCTAAAACTCTTTCTTTTTCCATATTATTTCCACTGTGTCATCGTCCCACAGGCTTTGCAATCAAAGGAGTTTCTGTTTAGTCCAAAAACTGTGGATGAGAACTTTGATAAGTAACTGCCTAGTTAACTAACAGCACTCTTCTGTTACTCTCTGTTTTACTCTGATAAGCTGTAGAGATTTCCCTTAAGTTATTTGTCTATCTCACTTTACTATGAAATAAGCCTACAGGGACATAGCAAAACCCAAGTTTTGGTCATAAGATACTCTACATCTTCTCTCTTGCCATTTCTTTCCTCTTCTTCCTACTTTCTGTCTCTCCCTTCTTGCAGACTATGCCATGTCCTGAGGGAATTTTTCTGCTCACTGAGGGCTATTCCTGAAGTAGTGGTATTCCTACGAACTAACCAAAAGTCTATGACTAAGAACCAGTGATGAGAAGGCCCATGTTTATGAACATGAACTTGGAAGTGCATCCTCAAGGCTGAGTCAGGCTTCATATAATTAACAGTTTAATTAGAACTCCTGAATTAGATTACTCAGGTACAGAACTTCTGATTGTGACCTCAGAGACTATTTGATTTGGTAAATGTTTGATATTTTTAAGTTATTAAATATTGTGTTAATTTTTATGTACAAATACGTAACACAATTATTTAAATATTTATTAAAAGAACATCAGAATTTAATTGGACTTGTATATATACACATAGATAAATGTTCATAAAGAATGAGAAAAGCATTTTAGAAGCACTGACTTTATGGGAGTTTTGTGTAATCATGTGTGGTCTCGATATATAGATGTGACAGGAACACTACTGTTACCATGATAAAGGTTTATGAGCTATATTAACATCCTACGCATTAACATACTTGAAAGAGAAACATTGTCGCAGACCATCGTTTACAAAACTGAGTTGACTCAAACTTAGATTGAAAGAAAAGCCATTACATTTGGTAAAGTGCTTTGCTCTTTATATAATTATATATAAATATTTATAACATATGTATTCCATGTATATGCATTTATAAACATAGACTCCTAAATATTTGACATCCTAGTAGAAATTACATTATTAAAAGCAAATGTAAACTAAAGTCTGGCTTATCATAAACAATAAAACTATTACATATTAATGATTTTTTTTGCGTTAGGAAGCCATGTTGTTGTATTTTTAAAAACCCACCTATTCACAGCCCAATACTTATTTGATGAATTGGAAATGAAGACACTTTCTCCAACAGGGTCACATGGATTAGTTAACTAGCAGTGATACTGATTTGGGTGAATGGAAGAAGTTTGGTAAATGACAGCAATATATCAATTATCAGAAAGGAGTTAGGGGGAAGGAGAAAAGGGGAAACAGGGAAAGGGGGGAAAGGATTTCATAGAGTTGCTTTATAATTTAGGAAAATTTCCATCTTGACCAACTGGTTCTGCTCTGTAAGAATGAATGAATGCCCAAATTGCTTTGTGATTTTTTTGAGAGAATTTTCTTGATAGCTTTGATTTTTTTCTCAGATACTGAATGTCCCTCTTGGGGGTATCAGGCCATGAACCAAAGATGGTATATGATGGTTGATTTCTAGTTTATGAAGCACATCTCATACACTCTATGTAATATTTATTTACCTTCTGTTCAGATTCTTAGTAATATTATTGAATTCCACATAATTTCATATGTTTCCATTTATAAGAGACTATTGAGAGTTCACCTAGCCAATATGTATGAAATGGTTCCCAATCCTTTTTTTCTTTCACATGTTCTCTCTATATACTCTAGGTGAGAGTATATACAGTGACACTATGAAAAACTCTTTACTGTGCGAAAAAACACACATGGCCTGATTCTACTTAGCCTTAAGTATTTTCCACAAGAGCATAATAAGGAAATATAAAAATTGACAGATTATTCAATATTACACAATGCGTAGCTAAAAAGAAGTTAAAACAGGTAGGTTAAATGATTATCACTATCAGTAAACATGGACAGACATGCTTTTCATTTGTAAGTATCCACTCTGGGCTTTGAAAGTAACGACTGAATGCAATCAGTCTCAAAGAATTTCTCCCCATATTCTTGTTTTATTTACAGCTATAAAAACATCCACATGTAGAGTAGGGTTAAAACAGCGAGGCAGAAATAGTCCACACACCCCAGAAGTGTACATAATATATCTATTAAAGTATTGTCAGCTGTTTTCTCAGAATTCTCTTGACATGCGTTAGACTGCTCCCTCCTTTCTAGAGCTTGAGGATGTCTAGCTCACTTAGTTCTCACTCGTTTAAAAGATGCCACCAGGCTTTGCTGTCTGTTACTGTTGGCTGGAGGACTGGGGTACATGCTGGATTAGATGGTGTTTCCTCTAGGCCTAAATTCTGTGTTTTCTTTGATAGTTCACTCTAAGAGGTGGATGATAAAAACTAAACCACTTGAAGAGAATCAGTTTATATGATGACAATTATTCTCATACTTGGGATCAAGATCATTTTGTTCTCTTATATCTAAAACTTTTTATTGAGATTTTTCAGGCTTTCAAAGTTCTATCTGTATTTTTTCTGCTTTATATGTGACGGAAAACCATGTCCAGTCTGAATTTAGTGCCTTTGGTTGGCGTGTACCAGAAAAGTGGGTGACACTGTTTCAGAAAAAACGAAGGACAGAATCTTGGCCTGCTACATTTTAGGATACCAAAGACCACTGTATGTAGAAGATCTGGTCTACAAGAAGATAAAGCATTTCACCTTCAGGAACTTGTGACAAGTCCTAGAAAGATTTGTACCAATTTTTGGATGTGAATTCCCTTGTTATCGGAGAATTCAATTTTGAATTCTCAAAATGTATTATATAGTTCCATGCTTCTATACAAAGAGTGACTTTTTTCCAGATACAAAATACAACAGTAAATTGTCTTTGCTAATAGAAGTTGGATATCACCAAACATCTGAATGAAGAAGATACAGAATAGCATACAATCTTATAAGATAAGCATTTACAGAAATAATTATCTGAGTAATACACGGTACCTAATATGCCAGGATTTTAGTAATAGTTTAATCATGATTTTATCTTTGACTGTCAATCACCTTGTTGGCTTATGGGCCATCCTTGAAACATACTTAAAGTATTCTTTGCCATGATTAACATTTGGCCCCTAAGAATTTGGCCCCAAGCTTCAAAGGGCTCCTCTGAGCAGTTAGTTTCTGTATTTGGATGGTGTAGGTTATTTAAATGGATGTTGTTTGTCCTAAGTATATTACTTTTCAAAATTTGTGGTGTTTTTTAGTATATTCTATGTAGGTCCATCTTCTAAGAGCTGAAGACATAAAAGAAAAAGAAAAGAGAACACAAAGTGTTTCTCTCTTAAAGATACAAGATGGTCACTAAAGCGAACTTATTCCTGTTATTGTTGGATATGCCTCTGCTCATCAATAGTTATTTCTACTTAGAAGGATTGGCTACTGAACTCAAATCCTGAAAGAACAGGTTTCTGCAGCACGAGATTTTAATTCATAAGCTGAGTTTTATACAACTGTGTTGTGGAAGAATCAGTTCTGTTTCTTATATATAAAATAAAATAGTCACATCATAACTCAGTTTTACCCGAATGTAACTATCTGGGTGGCTTAGATCATCAGAGAAAAAGTGAAGAAAAGTCAGTGGAGAGCATGGTAAGGATAGACATGAGTGCCAAGGAGTGGGAGAGGGGGAGAGAGACAGAGACAGAGACAGAGAGACAGAGAGAGACAGAGAGAGACAGAGAGAGACAGAGAGAGAGAGAGAGGAGGTAGGGGGAGAAAGTGCCTGCACTCCAAACACCGCCTTTACTCATGAAAGGGTGACTCCAGGATTGTGGATCCAAGATACGCAGAGACTCCAGAGCAAACTGGATCTTAAGATGTTTCTTTTCTTTCCAAGAATTTTCGGTGTCTGTCCCTGGATTGAGTTTATCAGAACAAATCTATATGGACCTCTGACTTAATTTAAGAGAATTCATTAATACAATCAGTAACAATATGAATAATCTCAATACACGGACACACTGAGTAAAATTTAATGATGTATTCATCTCTTAACATCTTATGCTTTGGTTTTCTTTTGTTTTGTTGGAGGCAGGGCCTCAGTTGAGGTGAGACTGATCTGCAACCCACTCTGTAGTATAGACTGACCTTGAATTCCTGGGAATGCTCCTACTTCAACCTTCTGAATACTGGGATTATGGTAGTGAATCCCATGCCGAGGTAAACTCTTCAGTGTTCTCATTTATTAAAATCAAATAAAATCCATGTAAATTTTAGGTTTGCTCCTAAATCATTAACATGAGGCCATTGAGTCTCTAAAATGTGCAGTCTGTGCCCATGGTTTTAGAGCAGCGAATGAGAGACAGACCCAGAGCTTGAGAGCACTGTCCCTCTATCTCTAATCGTACGCTTTCAAGTGTTTCGGTCCGGCTTGGGTTGACACACATAACCCTATGCATTCTTAGCTCCTTCTCCTGCCTTCATGGACACACGTGTTGGGAAGGACAATGATTATAGCTTCAACCAAAAGACTAGGTGAACGCTTCAGTGATTGGTGTTTGCCAAAGCAGTTTTTCTTTAAATCCCCTTTTAGAAACAGTTCAACTTCAAAGTTTTAACCACACGAAGTTTTAATATAGTTTCACTCTATTTATGATTAAAACAACCGAATAAACCAGAAAGCAATAGTAACTTTGAAGAACAACCACTAGTTATAAATCTGTCAAGGCTGAGCAAAGGGCACAACATACCAAAGAGACAAACCTTTATGTTTTGCCAAATATTGAAACATACAAATTTCTCTCATGCACCATCCACATATATTTAAGAAATGGTGATGACATGGGCTATTTTGACAGCTCTTTGAATATCCTTTTTTGGAATTATTTGCTTCTGTAATAATCCTAAAACACTAACAACCTATGATCATTCCCAAACATCTGTAGATATCACAGTTAATATAGACTACAATATTTAACCTGAGATGCATTTATTCTTGTGAGAAAAAATAAGATGGATTCCCTGAATTTATACATTCAAGAGGTTATCTAACTTTTCTGTGATTTAGTGTTGCCTTGTTTGTATTTGTGAAAATAATTCCTTTTGTACCAACTTTTTTGGGAAGACTCTGTAAGGTCATGAATGGGACTTACTTTGCCTATTAAAGGTATTTCAGAATACCTACTTTTTAAGAAATATTGTGTAGATTAAATGTGAGAAAAGGTAAATTATTTAGACATAAACAAACACATGCAACATTCTTCCCTAAACATCTTTATGCTATGTAAGCTCATTGGTGTTCTAATTCCTGTGTACAGCTCTATGCTATTTTGGAATGTACATTGTGTTGATATTTGCCCTTGTAACAGACAATCATTTATTAATTTCTTCATGACTCACTTAAACACGTACTGACTCAGCACCAAGTCACAGATGCTCTGCTAGGCTCTGAAACGGAATATATAGAAGGGAATCAGACATAGTTGGTGACTTGTGATAAGACAATTTTTAAAGAGACATGAACAATGGAGCTGAGCTGTAACAGATATAGAAAATTCCAGGTGAAAATACAGAGAATTTCAGAAAAAAATTGGAGTAGTTTGATATGAAATCTCTGTTATAAATCCCTTAAGGCTCATAAGCAACTTATTTTCAGATTACCTGAATGGAAAATAAAAGAAAATTTTTCAGTGCAAGAAGTTTGAGAAAGTTAACATTGAGATCCTGAAACAGAGGTTCAAAGTTAAGGGGGTGGTGGCTTATCTCTTAGCTATTTTCCATAGCTAAGCGTAAGACTAACTGTAGCAAGCATGAGCACATTCATCTATCAGAAAAATATGTACAGCCAGGTGGGGTGTGGACAGATGTGCACTGTAGGAAGGGACTGTGACACAGAGTGCGATTGGTTAAAGACCATGGTCTATGTGAATGGTGACAAGACTTTAACTTTGTACTGGAAAGGGGAGTGGCTGGAGGTTGCACAGTTCTATTTACAAGTGGACTCAAGACACATCTGTGTGTGAGTTAAAGGAAACAACAAGAAGAATCTAAGGGCTGTTCTAATGTCTTTGCTATTATTCAGGGAGGAAGCTCATAAATTTTGGAATAACTGAGCTTCTTCTAGTCTTGAAATAGTTTCATTTGTGGTACATGGGACATAGCCAGGTGTGGCATCCAGTCTAAAATCGGAGATGTGGATTCAGAGCTCAGAATAAAAGTCTTAGATGCAGATACATGCTTAAGAACTATCAGCAAAGGCCCACTCCATGAGATGTAACCACCCCGCCCAAACACTGCTTGGGTGGCTAAGAACTTGAGACTAGATAGGTCAGGGGCTTAGGGTAAACCAAATGCAACTGTTCTGCTATAGGAAAGAAGTAATAAAATGACTCCAATGACGTTCTGCTGCACTCAGATCAGTGCACCTTGTTCAGCGACTGTCAGAGAAGATTCCTCATGCAGCAGACGGGAACACGTACAGAGACCCACAGCCAGATGTTATGCTGGGAGTGAGAGGCCTTGGAACAGTGAGTCCTAAATGAGATGTCTCCATCAGATCTTGCCAACACAAATAGAACTCATGGCATTTTTCGGAAGTTCTTTGTTCTGTAATGCTGTGTCAGAGGTTTTAATTTTTTTTTTAACATTACAGGTCTTTTGCATATATATTATGGTTTCTGGTTTTGTGTTTTTATGAGGTTTCTCTGTGTGTGAGCCTGTATGTCCCTATGTCTGTATGTGTTTCTTGTTCTTTGGCTTTTTTCTTGTTTGTATGTTTCCAATTTCCTTTGTTTGTTTTTAATCTTTATTTTATTATTATTTTTAAATGCCCTTTTGTTTTCTGAGAGAGAAGGAAAGGGTGTGGATTTGTATGGGAAGGGAAGTGAGGAGAGTCTGGGAGTAGCTGTGGAGAAAAAACCATAATCAGAATATATTATATGAAAAAGAATCTATTTTCAATGAAAGAACGGGAAAAAAAAGAACTATCAGTAATACATTGGGTAATTCAATCTAGGACTGGTATGGAGGGTGATTGCCAAATACATTCCACAAAAAGACTGGACACTCTCACTGAAGATGAGGGAGGGGAGTCAGAGAGGATGAAGAAAGAAAGAGAGTCAAGGAGCCACCCACAGGTTTGTCACGACGAGCACTGAGAAGGTCCTTGGTAATTTCCTAACTCCTAGTAAGTACTCTCAATCCCTTCCTGAAGAAATATTTCCTAAAAAGAAATAGCATAATTGCTTTGTACTTTCCATGTTCTGAGAAAATTATTTACTTTTACTTATGTGCATGCGTGACTGCCTGCTTGTCTGCAGTGCACCATGTAGGCAGTGTCCATGGAGGCCAGAAGAGGCCAGCGGATGCTTTGGGATTGGAGTTGTGCGCAGTTGTGAGCTACCATGCGGGTGCTGGGAGCTGAACAAAGGCCCCTGTCAGGAGCAGCGAGGGAAATCAATATCTGGAAAATGGTTAGTATCTGTGAGACGCCGCAGCTGTTTGGATGCAGGATGATCTTCAGAAGTTCTTTCACCTGTGTACGGTCACATTCTCTCTTGTTAGATCATTTGCATCTCATGATGTTCACAAGATCGCTTGTTTGCGAGCATGCTTCTCTCTCAAAAATCTTTTAACAATTTTATAAATGAATGAAAATTTCATCAACAGAAAAAATAATGAGACCGGAAGTGGAATAGGAAAACCTGACCAGTACAATAGCTTAAAATTTAATGAAAGATTTTGAGATTTTAATATTGGGAAACCTTCTAAGTGTGTACGGAGGGTCAGGAATAATTACTTTACATGGAAACCCATTTTGCACACAAGAAATTCCCAACCAATGTTTGCTCAACTTTAAAGTAGACAAAGGCTTCCTGAGCACATCAACATAGCCACACCCTGTGCCATGCTGAGGAAGGCGTAGAGTGCAAAGCTGGTATCATGCTGAAATTTCACAAGTGTCCTTAGAAAGAGAGAAGAGTAGGCCGCTCTGCTCTGCTGATGTTCTGGTTACAGTCCGACATGATTTCTGTGCTCACGCTTCCTCACATGTGCCTGGATGGAGCCGTGTACCTGGTGCTCTGCGTTGTATCTCACAGGGTCTTCACACAAAACTCAAATCCGAATGGAAAGCCTTCACACTCAACAGCAGATACTTCTCAGAGATGCCCAAAACATTTCCACAGTATTTCTGTTTCTTTTATTGCAGTCGGATGCACAGATTCATAAGGGAGAATGTCTGAATTATTTATTTTAACAGTCATAGCAGATCTGGGCCAGATAAGTGTCAGAATACAAATAATTAATAATGCATGCAACCTTTGAAATGACTATGTTTACACATATCCTGCATCCAGATACTAAAACATTGGTAAGTGTTTTTACATTGATTGGATATTTCTAGATGATTTGCAATATTCTAATTTAAGTCAATGAAAAAAGGAACTCTAGAAAGCAAGCACTTTTGGAAACTTGGGAAACCTTGTTTTCTAAATATACAAAATTTTCTTACAACGGTCATCTCCTTTAAGCTTATTCTATGTTTATATCAGTAAATAATCTTAGTTGGAGAGTATTTTATAGGCACAATATCCGATAATAAATTATAGATTGGTATTACCACAAAATTTCTTTCTTTGATGGCAATAGTCAGCTTCCCATTTAAAGTTCAAACTAGAGATGCTGTCCCACCTTAAGCTCTGTTTCATGGTTCTTATATTCTAGTCAAGTATGATTATCTTCTTCTACAAAAGTCATTCTTCATTAACTAGTCAGAAAAAGGCTAAAAACCTGTCTTGTGGAGCAACATCTTGCTATAGGAACAACTGAGAACTGCGACTTTCCCAATTATGTCTGGTTTGTGTACAGACTTGAACCTGTAAGAGCTTTGACACAGTTCTTCAAAGTAGATGTCCATGTAGATCTTAGCACCAGCGCCATTAGAAAGTCTGAAAGTCAGTGTTCAGGGCCCTCTCCATCACAGCAGAGGTTTCTCTACAGACCTCATGGATCCCATCTGTGTCTGCAGAGCCTGCAGAGTATGGCTCCAGCTTTGTTGAAACTTTCCTGGCCTGTGTAATTGTTCACGTAGTCTTACTTATTGTGGTGACATTTCATAAAAAGAATGTAAATTGTGTTTTTTAATCCAAATGTGGAAAGGTGTCTCTTGGTTTTAGTGTTTTAAAGAAATTGTGTATTTGCCACATTTAAAACTCAAAGTTTCTTTACATTTCATCACACCCTTCTCCAGCCTCTCCAGCTCCTCATTGAATTGTCTTTGGCTTTTCCTCATGGAAGCTTCAATTTCCTCTTCATTATCTTAGTTTTTCTTCATGGGCAATTTCATCATTTGTTTCCTGACTTTAGGATCAGACACATAACCTCTACTTAACTTCAGATAACATATTATTTGTTGTTTTTAAAAATGTAAACAGATACTTTTAAAGAATACTTCAATCAACAACGACAATGACTAGCACTTTGCTAAATTTCTGTGGTGTTATGTATTTCTTTATATTGAAATAAAATCAAGGACAACATAGGAAACCACTGAGGATCTAATTAACTACAGTCTTAACCTGGTAGGTGGTCAGATGCAGGTTAAACAATTGCTTAATAGATTCTAAACCCATCAAGATTATGGGGCAGCCTGTTTCATTGCAGACTTAATTAAACAGAGTGAATGACAGATTGTCAAGTGAGATCTTTAAAATTTTAAACTTGATTTCCATGATGCAGAACAGCTAGTCATTTGGAGAAGCTTAGAGGCTCTGTGGTGGGCATCAGCCCAAGCTGTGCCAATGCTCTTCCAAGAGAATATCACTTTAAGGATGTTAGTGGGTAACTGACTTTGAATTTTGAGCCGGTGTCAGGTAATGACCGCATTATTAATAGCATCTGTTTCTTCAGCATGCCTAATATATTGCTTTGGATATATATGGTTGCTGTTAATGCTGCGATTATGTAATTCAGGGAATTTTAGTAAGGCACAGTTCCTAGTACAGGCTTAACCTTTTCCCGTCATGCATCAGACTGACAAATGTTTAAAATATATAGAGCATAGTGTATAAGCTATATCTTAGAAGAAATTGGCACTCACGAGCTAAGATAAAGTGGGCATGTGTAAGTTTTGATGAAGAGCAGGTGTGGTAAGTGTGTAACTAAGAACTATCTAGTTCGGAGCTAGGAACTCTCAAATATTGAGTATATTTTTGACATCGTTATTGCTAATTAAAGGGGACGAGGGTCCGAGAAGCCACTTTTTTAGGCAACAGAAACGGCATGCGTATGAGTCAAGGTACATTTCAGTGGATAATAAATAATCCTTCTTGTCTGGAAGTTAGGATATCAACTTTTACTGTTGGGGATCGGAGTCAGTCCCAGAAGCTCAAATGAGCTTCACCTAACTACTTGCTAAGTAGCAAGAGTGGGTCATAAAAGCCAAGTCATAAAAGCCATAAAAGCTAGTATATTACTAGGCAGTAACAAAGTACATTTGTTATAGCTACCCGTGGTAAAGAAGAGAAAGAATTGTAGGCAATTGCATTTGGTAAAGAAATTTGCAGTGTTGAACTTCGGAAGGGATGTAGCTGTTGGATCACCCCATGAATATTTGGTGTATTGGTGAAACTTGAAACACAGTATCTTTTAACTTAGAATGTTATTAGATTAGATCCGAGGACTGTGGTTCTCCTGCCCGGTAGGGACACCATCCTCCCAAAGGTTATGGATTTCTTGACTCTGCATACATATTCTATGTTTTTGCACAGCAAATTTTATTTTTGAAATTGATATTGTTAAAGATGAAAACCATACACACACATATGCACCCTCACAAACGGCTCTAATGCTAAGGTAGTCACTTGTGTTCTTTGGTGCGAAAATTAATAAGCATACTCGCTCCCAAGCCGGTAATGTTGCTTTGGGTTTGAGCTTTAATATTCTATAAAGAGTTTCGAGTCATCAGTCTTATTATCAGAAAACAACTTGCTAAACTGAAAAATTAGCAACTTGTTTCAGTCACACGAGAGATAGATGTGAGGTCACAGAGTAAACTCTCACAACAGAATCTAGAAAGAAAGGCACTGCTGACATCTAATTATCCGCTCTGGCAGTCATCTAAACTGGCTCTGCAGTAAGAGGCTGGCAGATGAGAGCGCTGCAGGACGCAGACTCTCCCTCGTGAGCCGTGCTTGGGGAAACCCCAAGTTAGTGCACGAGGCAGAAATAACAGATGGGTCTTGAAGCCCCTGGAAGCTGCAGGTACAGCAAATATTAAGTAGAACTAACCTTCCAAAGGGATTTATAACATCACACAAAAGGCCTGTTTCCTTCCGTTCTTATTTTCCTGCACATTTTGCTCAACTTTTAAGAAAATGCTCTACCTACCACATGCTAGCAGACCCAGGAAAAGGTAACAGGGTTACAAAGAGATAGAGCAGGCAACAGGGTTAAACTCATACAGGGATTGGAGTTATCAAACATTGGAAATCATGCTTTCCTACTAACCGGCACAATCCACTATTTCTTGTGACATTTAAGGTGCGCAAATTCTGACTGAATCACTAATGGTTACAAAGGAGACTTTCACGAAGGTCAGTTTCCGACTTCCACGTGTAGAGATATCAACGGAATCCAACGCAGAACTCCCGCAGAGAAAACGCTCACTCGCTTCCCTGTTGAATAGTTGCTGCCTAAAGACCAGAAAACTTCAGCTAAGCCAAAAACTAGTTCCAGGGCATCATCTTGGTGCATGCTGCCCTCAACTTTTTCTTCAGTGTGTATGTGTGTGTGTGGGGGGGGGGAGGGGATGTAGACAAGAGGGGAAGGAAATGATGCATCCGGCATGTCCCGAAGCGAGATGTGTCATCACTTTCAATGGTTTAGAAATTTGAGACAAATACAGCTATCAACTCATAGGAAAGAGTTTATATTTAATATCGTTTCCTTTGGAAATTTCTGGTGTTCCAGCTAAGATAGACCCCGCTGCTCAGTTGTTTTGGTTCACTTTGATTTATTGCTGAGCTCATGTATCACTGTTTCTCCTAGTCTAAGAAAGAAAGAAAAAAAAAAAGCCGATGATTTCAGCTCTACTACAGTGGCACCCGAGTCGCAGTAGACGGTAACCCCAGCCGGAGAGTGAAAGCCCACGTCTGCAGAGATTCATACTCAGAGCACAATGACAGGAATTCAAGTCAGTGTGTATCAGAGTTTCTATTTCCCCAGAGATAGCTGGGTGGATGGCAAGGAAGTTCACTGACGTTCTCGGTGATGTATTTATAACAGTTTGTACCCTCTGTTCCACTGTTGCACGGCCATTGTTATTTCCATGAAAACCTCACTAGGCAGATTTGAGTTTATACAAATGGTTTAGTCCACACTTTCAAAGGTGAGAAATGGTTCTTTAAAGCAAGCATTGACTTGAGGGGGGAAAAAAAAACTTAAGGAAGTTCTGTGAGATTACAGAATGAAGAACACAATTTAAGGGCATTTTTTTAAAAGAAAGCCCTAGTGTGATTAGGTGAACTTTCCTGAATAATAGAATAGATATTGTATTAAATTTAATATTTGATCACAGCTCTGAGCACAACAAATGAAGGGATTGTGAGGTGGGTGCTTATTTGAATCCCTTACTATAAGGACCGCCTGGAATGTAATAATAGCAATGATCATTCCCCTGATGCTGCATTCATCTAAGAATGATGAGGTTGCTGTTTATGGAATTTCATTTTGGACAACTACCTCAAATGGTTGAGAGAGGAATTAAATTCATTGAAACATATGCACATTTCTAAGCATACTGTAACAAAATAAATCTGGTAAGCCCAGTTTTCATAACCATACTTAGAAACAAATAATTCTAATTAGGAATATTGATTGGTTTTTGTCCTAAAAAATAGCTAAGCCTTGAGCTTACCAGTCTCTGACCACGGCTGCACTCAGAGGATTTTTGCCTTTGGGGGTTAACCACTCCAGCTCTCCCAGAAATCTCTGAGGTAACAGGCAAACTCTTCTAGATGGAAAAAACTTCACCCACAGCTTTCCTTATTTATTTTTATTTTTATCTATTTTATTATGTATTATTTTTTATTATTTATAACAATCTTAAAATTTAAGTGTATTTTGATCACATTCTTCTCTTCCCCAACTTTAGCAAGATCCTCTCCCCACTTCCTGCCCACCGACCTTTACATTCTTTCTTAAAAACCAAACAAAAACCCAATACAACAACAAAACCCCCTAAACCTGAGACAATAAAATAAAACCACATACTTCCCAAATAAGCTACCAAACTGTAGCCAGCTAAAAACATGTGCGTGTGCACACGCGCGTGCGTGGCGTGCACACACACACACACACACACACACACACGCTGTGGCATGCATCATATGTTGGTCAGCTACTCCTGAACAATGAGGCCTGCCCTGGACTGGTTGACATACTTAGTGTCTCTCTATTGGAGAAAACATATTTTTAAAACATACTCATTTCAAAAAATGCTCTCAGGAACTTGCTGGAGCTGGCCTTGAATTCACCCTGACGTTTTGGTGGGCCTTGTGTCTGTGTTCCTCCTGACTCAGCTGCCTGAGTGGTTGTAGTTAAAGGGTCTGTGTCACCAGCCTGACTCTACCATAGTGCGGATATAAGATACAATTTAATTGTGGGAATTTTGTACAGTACATAACAGAAAAAAAAAGCTGCTATTAAATTTTTACTCTTTAAAAAGCTTCTTTAGATTTATTAATTGTATTTTTTTTTTGCATGAGTGTTTTGCCTGCATGTATGTCTGAGTACCACATGCATGTCTGCTGCCCTGGGTTGTCATAAGTGGGAGGGTCAGATCCCCTGGAACTGGAGTCATGGGTGGCTGTGAGTCACCATATGGGTGCTAGGAACTCAACCTTGGTCTTCTGCAAGGGTGACAAGTGCTTGTCACTACTCAGCTACCTCTTTAGACCTTTTATTATTTATTTTTTAAGAATAAATCCATATTTACTTATGCCCTTTAAAAATTTCTTTCATCTTTGGTTATAATCCTTTTATTATTAACTTACAAAAGCTATTTCTATATGATGTCACACAGATTTTTTTTTTAATATTCCTCTAATCCAGTGGTTCTCAACCTTCCTAATGCTGTGACCCTTTAATACAGTTCTGCATGTCATGGTGACCCTCGACCATAAAATCATTTTCTTTGCTACTTCATAACTAATTTTGTTACTGTTGTGAGTCATAATGTATATATCTGATATGCAGATGGTCTTTGACGACTCTTGTGAAGAGGTCATTCTGCCTCCAAAGGGGTCACGACTCAGAGGTTGAGAATTGCTCTATCTCCGGTATCATTTTTTCCCTATTCTGGGGATTCCAACTGGAGTCTCTCACATGCTATGCAAGTGCTCCTCCAACCTTCCAAACCATTAATTTCTCATTCTTTCCTGATTTTAAGCATATGCATCTTTCTGAATGCATCTGGGGTTTGTTACAGTGAACTTCAAGATGCAAAAATATAGTCAGCCCTAAATATAGTCTTTTTCCCTCTCTGAGACTATGTGTTGAATAATCTATTCATGCTGAACCTAATTCCAAAGGAAGATTGAGAGAGTTAGAAGAAAATTGGCACAACCAAAAAAACCAGACAAGAAGCAGAGTGTTTCTTTTCCTAGAGAAGAGACAGAGACTTGATTCTGTCAGTGACTTCACAGAAAGATAGAATGTGACTGAAATGCAGGCCACATGGTGTGCTGATCTCTGCAATCTGAATATTACATGGAGAGCTACATGGAACTTTTCTTAGAGTGATTTTGACTTTTGGTATTTCTTAGTGTTCACCCTGCTATCCATGGCAATTAACAAAGAGACCAAGCATAGAACCAGAGCAAGCTATGAGAAGCTATTATAATACGAGGGGATTTTTTTTTTTTTATGTTCTGTAGAGGAACTACAGAAGAGAGGAACTAACAGAACAAATCTTTAATGGGAAGGATGGAGGAACGATATGAGATTATCAGTACCGAGTTACATCATGTAAACTAGGGAGGAAATTCTTTCCAGAAGTGTCAACAACAACAAGTAGTAAATGAGAGATGCTGTGTGCTAAAGGAAGAATGGCTTCCATTTTCTCTAGTAATACAGAGGTCAGTCTACTGTGTCAGAAGTCCTGCAGTTGAGTGGTAAGACAAAGGCCACACTCCAGTGAGAATTCCTTTGGTGGAAACCTCTGTTAGTATGCCCTGGTCACCCTTCACCCTCCTTGGAACTGCTGCAATTCACATAGCTACCATAGAGCTGATACCTATCACCTCTTCCCTGACCTCAGTTGTTGAACTCAAAGGCAAGCCTCTGAACAGCTAGATCCATTCCCCTCTGATACAGTGGTTTATCCATGTTGATCAGCAGCAGGGGATCCACTGGGTGGATCCAGTGGGCTCTTGTTCCAGGGGCTTTAATACAGGAGAACAGAGTCTAGGTCCCTCTGGATAACAAAAACTACTATGAATTGTATTTGTGCTCCCTACCAAATTCATATGTTAATGCATAGTCCCCAGTGTGGTCATGCTGTGTGGTAAGGTCTTTGTGAGGTGATTAGATCATGAGGCGGAGCACTTTCGAATGTGATTGATGTCTTATTGATGGCGGAGAAGACAAGGGTTGTCTCCTATCACTGTGTGAGGACATACAGAATATACTGAAGTTTAGGGATTAGGAAATGGTCCACACCATTAAATCTGCCAATGTTATAGACTTGAATTTCCCAGCCAATGTAACTGGGAGAAGTTTCTTTTGTTGGTTGTATGCCCTTCCATTTACAGCATTTACAGCAGTATGATGTAGGAGTTCAGATGTACCAAGACAGAAGTTGTGTGTTCTAGACCTCAACAGCCTGCTTTCTTGCCATTTGAGGTAAAAACTATGTGTATCACAAAAAGTGAAGTCAATCCTAAGAGGTGTAGAGACTAGTTGGAGGCCAGGATTCATTCTGTGTAGCCATAAATACCAGATGTAGACATTGATTCAGGACAAAGAGCTGTTTATTCTTTTCTCTAATTAAGTCACCTGTTGTTAGTCCTGGAGCCCTGGAGTTCAACCTCCATACAATCTAATCTTAAAGATACAAGCCTGAACCAAGAAAGTTTCAGCCTAAGCCTCTGTATGATCTAAAATGTTTAGATCTCTGTATAACCTAATAAACCTCTGAGACTTACTGCTGACCGAGCCACTCTGACTAGATCCTTCTGAACTCAGAGCAGTACTGAACTCAAACTCTTTTCTAAGATGCTGGTTCAAACTGACCTTCTGAGCCTGCTGACTGTTTCTGACTGAACTCTTCCGACTCTGGCAGACTCTGGTTGATTCTCTGACTGCCTTAGACTGAACTGCTCTGTTGAACTTCAAACTGACTCACTCTTCCAATCTGATGCTGACTGATTCTGCCGAGCTGCCTCTGTGTCTCTGTGTCTCCCCCTGAGCTCTCATTGCTCCATACTGCCTCATTCAGACTCTCTGCTCTCAGTAAGACCACTTCATTGTCTCTGTGTTTTGTCCCCTGTCTGCCTGCTTGCTTCAGACTGCTCACTTCATACTGCCTGCCGTAACTGCCCTGCTCTGAATGGAGAGCCCGCTTTTATATAACGAGTGTTGGGCGTGTCCTTACTCTGACTAACTCTGCCAACTCTTCCTTTGATTAGTCACTTTGCCTGTCCTTCACTGCCTCATTTCAGATGTCACTTCCTGGGTAACAGTGACTCTTTCTGAGTTCTGATTCTTGTGTCTGCTTTCAGGCTCTGTCCCTGGCTCTGTTTCTGTCTGAGGGATTAAAGGAGTGGACCACTATTGCCTTCTGAATAATAGGATTAAAGGTATGTTCCAACATTCTTAACATTCTTTCTACATTCCAACCGGACCACCCGGGCCTGTGAATATGATTCCTTCATATAGACCCCTGGAATATAAAACCCTCTTAGTTTTCACACATGCCTATTCCTCTATAACTCTGGGGTACACTCAGTGGGTTTGGATGAATGTATGACATGTATCTGCTCAAGGCTGCTGCCTTTGATGCCTTCATCTTGCTTCATTGCTGTTCCTTTTCTAAGTCCAAGATGTGTCCTGCACTCTACATTCCTGGAACATTTTTGTCTTAAAACACCAATAGGCCAGAAGATTATCATTTCTGGTCATTGTCAAAACACCAGACTGCCTGACGCAGATTCATTGGAAGTATTGATTTCTCTTGCATAATCAAGTCACTCTGAGACTCTATAAAATTTTTTATCATGGGGCTGGAGAAGATGGATCAGTGGTTAAGAGCACTGGCTGTTCTTCTAGAGGACCTTAGTTCAATTCCCAGTACCCACATGGCAGCTCACAACTGTCTATAACTCCTGTTTCAGGGGATTTGACACCCTCGCACAGATATATATGCTGGCAAAACACCAATGGACATGAAATAAAAAATAAAATACATAAAATACTTAAACGAGTTTTCATCATATCATACAGATTTCAAAGTGGTTCACAAATTCGCTAAGTCTTTGTCTATCTGATTATCGAATTCCACCCCCTAAAGCAAACAGATAGGAAAGGATCTTTTTACAAAGTTAATTTCACACAATAAAAATTAAAGTACTATATTTACTACTCTAGAGTCAGAATATTCTGGATGAAGAGAAATCTTGATAGAGACACTCTAAGATAATGTATGTGTGTTCTGAAAACAGAAAGCCAATTTTACCCTTAATCTCATGATGCCCTGAACCTCAGATGCTGCTTGTCAAATGAAGGGGCCCTTGTGCTGCTGTGTAGGTTAATACTGTACACTCTGCTAAGACACTCATTTTTATGGATGTGCTGGGGAGGCTCTGGCCCCAGGCAAGTTACATTCCTCTGGGCCTGACACAAGTAGGGCTTTATGGAAAGTACTCTTTAAGAGGTAGTGGCCCCAGAGTAAAAGCTTACGAAACCAGCCTGCCACATTTTGGGCAGCTTAGCCCTCAGCAGGCGACAGCATCTCAAAAGACTGAGTTCTAAACTAGAGAGACAGAAAGATGTATTTCATGTTTTCCAACAATCTCATCATTTAGTTGCAGAAGGAATTGCAATAGCCAGTCTTGAGGAAGCACAGAAAGCTAGCAAATGCCTTCACTAAAATTCAAAATAATGAATGGTTGAGTAGTTGACACTACTATTTTCATCCAACTAAGTAATTGCTACAAGCATAATACATTGCATTTTAGGGTGAAAGATAGACATAGGGTGAAAAGTAGGTATATCAAATTGTAGAACAAAACGTGTAAACACATATATCTTCACAGTTCATTTATTTCAATGCTCGACAACAGAACATCTCAAGGAAACTAGTGTCAAAAGACTAGTGAATTAGAATGTACAGGATTTGGCATTCACGGGAATCAACACGACACCTTCAGGTGAACAAATAAGGCTGTGCTTTATGATATCTCTACTTAATTAGGGAGGACTGAAACAAATAATTTGGATCCAAAATGAAAAACTTTGCAAGCCAGAGGAAGTACTACAAAGTGTCGCAGGCTAGCACATGCTTGTGAGACTTGGATAAAGACCAGACAAGAATCTCTAAGGGTGATTATGGGAAGGTTATAGGCCTATTAGATGGGAACACACTTTCAGATTGTGGGGAACAAGTACCAGATACTTGTATTATGTGTGCTAGAGTGACCGATTATGAGACAGGAAAAGGAAGCACAGATAGGGAAATCGTTTCGGAGCCAGGCATGGCAGAACACGTCTGTATTCCCAGCGTTTGTGACATGGGGACAGGAAGATAGAGAATGTGAGGTTGGCATAGGCCACAGAAGACGTCATCTAAACAAAACAGAACCTCCAAATGAATAGTCAAACAAGAATCAGTTCATAGGGGGAAAATGAGCTGTCTCTAGTTTTTCTTTAAATTGGTTTCAAGTTAAAAAAAATAAATAAAAGAATTATGATTACCCTTCGTAACCTTAAATATATTTTAAGTTTCATGTTATGAAGAATTCCATACATATAAAAAAATAGAGTATTGTAATGAACCCCAGTCCACCCATAACAGCCTACCGGTAAGTAATGCTGCCCATATTTTTAGGCTCCTGGATTCCCTGCTTTTATTCATTACTTGCCACCTAATTTTATGTACCATTTATTTCTTTGCTTGCTTGCTTGTTTCTAGTAATAACACTTAACACAAAGCCCTACTCTCTAAGTAAGTAATACCTTATTATCAAGCTACAAGCACTAGGATGTGCAGCAGATTTCTGGAAGTGACTCTTTGTGTATAGTTGCAGCTGTAGACTCATGGACAGCAATTCTTCACACCTCTCTTTCCCCACAGCCACGGGTAACCACGCTTCGGTTGTCTCTTTCCATATTTCCAACTGTTTCACGTGCCTCACGTAAGATTAGTCTTATTGTATGGGGATTTCCTTATTTTTCAAGGATGAATCCCTCGCATGTGTATATGTTTTTCCTGTCATTTCATTCACTGAGGACATGCCCCCTCCTCAGATCTTGGTTATTGTGAATTATCCTGCAATGAACATAGAAGGAAACATACCATCTCATGAAGCCTAAGTTAATTTATTTTCATTTGGTAGATCGGAGTTGAACGTTGCTGTGGTTGCCCAGCAAGAGAGACAAGGAGGCGTATTCATATCTGCAAACTCTGCCAAACTCAGCAGAGGGAACCAGTGTCCTGGCCAGCACCATACTCGATCGACAGTGGAACCCAGATCATCTGAGCTCAGGTGTTTTTATTCATTCAGAACTCCTCAGGTGCAGATTATAAGCAATCAAACATCCCCCACAGAAATCCAACACCTGCAGATAATACAAAAGGCCAAGGCCTGTGCATCCCTTTTTCCAACAGTGCACAAAAATGATTATTTTAAACACAATTAAAAATAAACATCCACAACAGTGGATAGCATAGAAATGCGATTCTTGACTGGTTCTACAGGTGATCTCCATTCTGTTTCCCATCGTAGCTGTACTATTTTGTGGTCACATCCACAGTACACTGGAATTCCAGTTTTCACATCCCTGTCATCTTGTTGTCTTTGGTCTTCTTAGTCACAACTGCGCTAGTAGGAGCAAGACAGCATCTCACTGTCGTCACGGTGGTGATCAGTTAGGTCAAACACCTTTTTGTACACCCGTGGGTCATTTAATATCTCCTTTGGAAAACTGTACGTCTCATTCTCTACCTAATTTAAGAAAACTTAGTAGTTTCCTAGCTACTAAGTTTGAGAAGTTCCTCATATATTTTTGGTACACATGGCAGGTATCAGATTCGTAAATATGTCTTCTTGTTTTATAGGCTGCCTTTCTATTTCCTGGTTGTTTCCTCTTCTTCACAGAAACTTTTAACTTGATATAGTTATCTCTCTTGTCCATTGTTGCTTTTCTTGTCTTTGCCTTTTGGTGTCGTATCCAACAAATTGTTGCTAACTCAGTCACCTGCAGCTAAGAAGACAGTTCCCAATGCGTCCTTCTAAAGGTTTTATAATAACTTTAATTTCGTGTTTGAGTCTTTAATCCAATTTGAATTGACCCGTGTGTGGTGTAAGAATCCAGTTTCATTCTTTTGCATTATAATATTGCTTCCCCAGTATCCTCTGCTGGGGAGACTTTTTCCTATTAAGCATTCATGTTTCACTTGTTGAAAATCAGTGCAGTTTATAAATACAAGTCGATTTCTGAGCCCTAGAGTCTAGTCCTTTGGTCCACATATCTGTATGCGGTGTCATTTTTTTTTTTTTTTAAATTTACTCTTGGTCATGTAGAAACTCAGTTTTATATTTTTGTATGTTGATTTTGTATATTTATTTATGTATTGATTTTTAATCTTTCAAAGTAATGAATTAATTACTAATTCAAACTTAAAAAAAGTGTCTGGATTTCTACATGCACAATCATGTCATCATCAAATATATATATATATATATATATATATATATATATATATATGCTTCTTTATTTTCAATTTTTTTCTTTTAATTTATTTTTCTTATTTCATGGCTCAGGTCAGGACTTTCTTGCTTTAAAGTGGGAAGAATGATGCATACTATTGCCTTATAGTAGTTTTTCTGTTTTAATTTTCTTGTAACAAATTGCCACAAATTTAGTGGTTTAAGAACACTTGATTCTGTTGCTGTGCTGTGGGTTAAAAATCTGACTTGAGTCTCCTTGGTCTAAAATCACAAGATTGACAGGCATGTAGTCCTTGTTGGAGGCTCTAAGAAGAGATGAGTTTCTTATCTTACCAGCTTCCAGAGGCCAGTCATATTCATTGGATCATAGAGCCTTTCTCTGTCTTCAAAATCAGCACAGGTTAAATGGTCTTCTCTCTTTTGACTTATCTACTTGTATTTTTAAGTACCAAATAATTGTTTTGGGCTCTTCCAGGTAACTCAGGATAATTTGTTATCTCAAGGTCTCTACTTTTAATTGTCTTCATGAAGTCCCCTTAGCCTCATGGAGTAATCTGAATGAGAATGGCCCCCATAAGCTCATATATCTGAATGATTGGTCCCACTTGGGAGAACTGTTTAGGAATGATTGGGAGGTGTGGCTTTGTTGGATTAGGTGTGTTACTGGGGGGCCAGTTTGGGGGTTTCAAAACAAAAGCTGAGGCCATGCCCATTGTGTCTCTTTCTCTTTATCTGCCTCATAGTTGTAGATAAAGAGGTAATCTCTCAACTGCTCCCACACCACACCTGCCTGTCTACTGGCACGCTCCCCATCATGATGCTCATAAATTCTGGTGCTCTGAAACAGCAAGCCCAAATTAAACATTTTTTTCCCCCATAAGTTTCCTCAGTCTTGGTGTTCAGGGTGTAGTAGTTAATTCTGTATTGCTGTGACAAGACACCATGACTCATAGCAATAGAGAAGTAACTGTTACATCCTGTAAGGTAGCAGAATAATAGTACTAGGGGTTAGGTTATGAATATCTTTGGGAAGCCTCTGACTCTATTTACCATATAGTGTTTGTGTGAATAGCAATCTTTTTCTGGTTCATACGAATTCAGTTATAACAATGTAATATTGTTGGGACATTGAACAATAAATTCTGTCAGAGTGACCTATATATGTGTTTCCTTTGAGCATAGATTTGCTGTTATGTGGAAATTCTAAGTCCATTACCCTAGAACTCTGCCTTAAGGCTTCTTAAGTAGCTCTCTGACAGAGCCAAGAAAATAATACTTTGAGAAGGAAAGATCTCTCCATAGGCTTCGGGTTTTGTCAAACAATGTACATTTGTGGCATACATTTAATAGAATGTAAGTAAGAAAACTGTGGTATTTATTGGCACAAAAGTTATAATTTTGACAATTTCTGTTTTGTTCCTAAAAATCAAGTTCAAAAAAAATCTGACATTTACCTTTGCCATCAAAATTCTATGGACGTTGATAAGCAGAAGTATCATTTAAGCTTCCAGCCCTTAATTCCCAGAAACCACTTATGAGGACATTTATAAAACACATAAAATTCTCAAAAGTATATATGCTGTTCAGTAAACTTATTTTTATTTGCCCATAAGGAATCATTAGTGACCGGCCGTGGGACACTCTCCCATGGGGCTTCGTGGCTGTTCTTTCATGCTTTATTACATATTTATGAAGGAATTCACATATTTTAGCTTCATCCTTTAATCTTAGTAAAACCGGAACACATTGATCAGAAATATAATTTATAGTCAGTGGAATATTTGTTTCACAAAAATTAATCAAGTGGGAGTTTATAAATTGATTTATTCCATGGCTTTCCAATATTGTTATGATCCATGTTATAATCTTTATGAATTTTGAGGAGATTATTCAAATTAGAAGGAGAATAAAGAGTCATGTGCAAGTAGTTCTTTGATTAGAGTGGTGATTAATATTTGGATCAATGATAAATAGTATATATGGACTAATGTGCCTGAAATATTGTGTGTGTGTGTGTGTGTCTATGTGTGTGCATGTCTATGTGTGTGTATGTGTGTGTGTGTATGTGTGTGCATGTCTATGTGTGTGTATGTGTGTGTGTGTATGTGTGTGCGTCTATGTGTGTGTGTGTCTATGTGTGTGTGTGCGTGTTTGTGTGTGTGTGTGCGCGTGTGTGTTAGAATACCCTGAGTTTTAGAATCTAAAGTGGTGTAATATGTTCGTATGCACTCACCCATGTTCTGTTCTCTGAGGGTTAGAGGATACATGCATCTTTTAAAATTCTCACAATTCATGGTGATGGGGAAATGGCTCAGTAGTTAAGAGCACATGTTCTTGCAGAAAATTGAGGTTTAATTCCCAGGATTCATATGGTGTCTCACAACTATCTATATGTACAGCTCCAGGTGATCTGACATCCTCTTCTGACCTCCAGATCTCCAGTTCCAGGGGATCCGACTCCCTCTTCTCACCTCCAAGAGCACTTGCTGTGTGCATATGGTGTGTGCATATACAGAAATATATGCAAGCAAAATACCCATACACAATAAAATAACTGATTCTAAAAGAAAAATAAATGGTTCTAAAATTTCTTTTAAAATCTTCATATTTCCTATAGATAGCCAAGAGTAAGACCCATTGTTTTGGTACAAGTAAGCAGAAATTTTTACAATTTTCAGGCTGGAAATTGGCATCAGTAGTTAAAAAAATGTTCTCAGTTTCTTTCGATGGATGTCCAGTCAGAACCTAGAGCTTTTGCTTTGTATCAAAAGCAGACGCTAAGGTTGTCTGAGCATTGAGTCAACTTCAGATGACTGCTGTGGACAAAGAATGTCATATGTCTGTGAAGGTGCACACTCAAGGAAGTGGCTAAGCTACTGCAATCTTCTTCACCCTATTGGATCTGAGCATGTTGAGTGGAATTCTGAGTAGGATGTTTTCATGGATTGAATGTGAAACTGTCACCCATAGGCTCAAATGTTAGGACAATCTCCAGTTGCTGGTGCTGTTTTGGGAGCTTCGAGGGCTTGCTGAAGTAAGTCGATCATTGAGAGTAGGCTTCATGGGTTAGAGCCAGCCTTTTTGACCTGAGCCACTACTTCTTGATCTTCTGAGATCTTCCAAGTAGGCTGTGTCCTGTTCCCACTGCCAGGGACCATGTGCCACCATGCCATAATTGCCATGATGAACTCTATGCCTCAAACCGTGAGCCAGATACTGCCTTCCATGCTTCATGTGAGGCATTTGGTCACAGGTCATAAAAGCAACTAATACAGACGTGCATCTTTAAGACTTTTGCTAGCTGCCTGTGAATGAAACACAAGCCCATGGTAGCTCAGCAGAGTGACTCAGGCCAGTCCACTAGGAACTCTTTAGATCCTTTAGTGGCTCTGAGGCCCTGCTATTCTGCATCTTCCAAAACATCTGATCCTTCTTGGCAAATCATCCCATCCCATCATCCGTTACAAATTTCATTTCAACTACAGTATGAATGCCTCCAACTCTGATTATGGTAATAATTAACACTCAATACGTTTCTAATGAATGAAATGGAGTTGGTCTGAACTAGATTTTACAGTAGCAATTTTGACTAGTTCCAAGGAGAGTTTTTCAAAAGAACTAAACTCTCAAGCAATTGAATGTTAATTTTAAATAAAAATGTGGACGAAATGTCTCATGAGTGTCTGTTTGGATATTTTTCTCATAGCCTCCTAAAAATAAAATTTGGAACTTCTTTTATGCAAATGGTCTTTCAGTGCAGATAAGCAGAGATCTGGCCAGGATTGTTTCAACGGTAACATTATATTTCATGCTCTCATATTTATGCTTTCTTCTGAGAACATCTAGTCGAAGTTGTGACATTTGCACAGTTTTCTATCAACCAGATAAATACATATTGGAATAAGAATTATGTAACCCTAAATAGTTTGAATTCCCAAAGGGTCAGCAAATGACGACATATCATATTTAAGATTCTGAGGAAATCTTCGAAATAGTCTATGTACTTACAACTGCAACTTAAGAATCCTAGTCTGTGCTTTAAAGTTTTCCTTGTCAACAAAGTTTTTACAAGAGTTTTAATAAGTAGAAACCATCCATGATAATGTTTGCTTGTCTCTAGTTTGTAAAAGGAAAACCTAATTTAAAATTTCATTCATATTTTTTAGAATCGTATCTTTAAGTTATGTGTATGTGTCTATGTGAACATTGAGTCCGGGTGCTTGTGGAGTTTAACGAGGGTACTAAATCCCCTGAAGGGTTAGTATAGGTAGTTCTGAGCCCTCCATCACAGGTAATGGGAACCTAACTTGGGTACTCTGCAAGATTAATTATGTCCTTAACCATTGAACCATCTCTCCAGCTCTTTAACATTTTTTTGTTCTTAAAGAAACCTATTTTAGGGATCTTTTAATATAATTTTGGAGCTAGACATGATAAAAAACACATGCAATAATGACAAAGAGAAGCCCAGAGGCATTAAGAGATGTTTCAACTTTTTCTTGTCAGTCGTGTGCTTCCATATCCTCTGTCGGGGCTACGTACTCTAGCTTCCTCTACTTCTGCCACTTCCGCTAAGTGACTCATCATTGGTGAGGAGAGGCAAGAGGGACCTCATCTGTCTCTGGCATTACCACTCTTCTTTTGAGACCTTGAATTCTCTAATGCCTTGGCATTTGCCTTATGATCCAGAACGGAAGCCCAAGAGAATGGCCAAGATTACAGCCAGCTATTGCACTGCACTAAAGGATTGCATACATCCAACTACCAATAGACCACAGAAGGTCTCCTTGTTAAATCAACACAATTTGAATTCTCTGTTGCTCCAAGCTTACTTCATTCCTGACAGGTGTGTCTGAGAGGTGCAGCCGACCCAGGAAGAGCATCCTTATCAAATGATGAGTATTGTGTATTGTAAATTCTCTTCTAGAAGGCTAGCTTTTAGTATCATTGACTGATTGGCCCCTATTTTGCTGTTTTTGCTCATGCTTCCAGCCTGCCTTGATATTCTCTTCTGTGGGGTTATGTAGATGTTCATTTGAGATTGTAGCCTGAGCCAAGTCATCGTCTGCTTGATCTGCCTCTACCTGAAGGTACCACTCTTCTTACCACACCTTACTACTACCTCACCTGGAGTTTCCCCTTACGATTCTCTAACAACACAGGCATCCAATGGGTGAAGCAAAAGTGAAGCAAAAAGACAGTGTCCGATGAACAGCTCAAGTTCATCCCTAAACTCATTAAGAATTTTACCTAAACTCAAAATTTTATCATATATATACATATATATATATATATATAAATATTTATAAATAAAAAATATATATAAATTGATCATAGGGCTTTATGAACTCTAGGCAAGGGCTCTACCACTGAGATACATTCTCAGACACTCCCTTTGTTTTTAAATGTTAAAATGATCTCCCACAGTAGAAACTCATGTATGACAGCCTGTTATATTGAACAATACTAAGAATATCCATCCTCTTAGGTTGGCCATATGACTCAGTGAATTAAGATACTATTGTCAAGGTGTCTAATTGATCTGATCTCAGGACCCATGTGGTGGGAGAACTGACTCTAGCAAGTTGTCTTCTGGTAGACACACACACACACACACACACACACACACACACACACACACACACGCACACGCGCACACACACATTTCATTTATTAATAAATATAATTTATTTTATAAAAGAATATTTTTTCTTCTTGAGTCTTAGGTTTTTCTCTGGGATCAGACCATTTTGATATGGAGTAACTAATTACAACAGCTCATTTTAATTATATGTTTGCTTCCTAATGTGTTTCAATTTTGTGATATATTTGGTATTAAGAAAGCGTTGTACTATATCTAGTATTTCCTCCAATGTGTGGTTGAGAAAAAAGAGTCATTCATTAACTCACTTACTCAGTAGATAGTCATCGAAATTTTCTTTTGCGTCAGCCTGACGTCCCAGGAAAAAGAAGACAAACAAACACACTTTCTGGCTTCATATAATTTATGTTTAATGGTAGAGTTAGCAAATAAATAAGAAAATAAAAATAGTAAGATTTCCTAAGTTCAAGGAAGGAAATAGAAATATGTGCTATGCAATAAGGAGAGCTATTCGTATGTCCTTGTGTGGGACATTAGCTAACACAGTTATCTGGTCATGGAGAATCAAATAGTCCTTACTTCTTTTGTCGCCCCCCACAAGGTCACACATGGACAGATACATGTTTCCCTTAACAAGAAGTTGGACCAGAGAGTCACACTAATTTTTCCTAAGCCTCACATCCCCCTCGAATCTGGATACATTGGCAAGAGTGACAGGGTGCTACTTTCCATCACCCTTCCACAGTATGGAGATGCCTTCAGCTACTTAAGTCCTTCACTGTGAAGACAACTCATGCTGATCCCTAAAGTATGAGTGCTTGATTCAGCCACGTGACACTAAAATCTCTGTCAGTTACAATAAAGATGGAACCTAATTCGGTGTCCCGTACCATCCTTTATTTTGCAAAAGATTAAGTCTCATTAAGTACTTTGCATATAAGAAGAATATCTTGATGGTATTTGCTGTAGACAAAGGAAAAGAGAAAGTTGTGATCGTGAGTGTAGGTCTATAGTGGAACTGCAAAGTTAGAAGCCAACCAGGGTTGCTGTTTGCAAAGGCCATTTGTTCTTTCCCCACAGAGCAGGGGAAGCAGCCGAGAAAATGGAATTCCAGCCTTTCTAGAGGGTTGTTATAACGACAGGAGTCTGGTACAATACTGTCTATTTACTTGTCCCGACACTTGGTTACCTCCCTTGTGACCCTGTGGAGCCTGAGGTAATGCATTCTGCATGGTAGCTGGGGCCTGAGAAGGTTCTAAGAACCAGCTGACAATTATGCATTGTGTTCCATTATTCATCACACTGGGGTAGCGTGAATCTCTCTGATGTCCACTGCTGGCTGATCTGAGGCCCCTGTTCACAAGGGAAGTCATGAGGAACATGCATTCTGTTTTCAAAGCTTCCCTCACCTTCACCGCTCTCGTTTGATGCAACAGGAATAATGTGTTTATGATGAGAAACTACTGGCTTGCTTTCTAGAGCTTGGCTCCGGTCCAAATCATTGCTTTTTGTACACAGAGTGCCTCGTGCTATCACAGATCGGAGATATTTGCTCTGGACTACTTTTTGTCTTCAAAGCGCAACCGAGCACACAGTAATGTGTCTGTGGGTCAGCAGCATTCTTCCAGCACCAGAAGCTGGCACATATCTGAGGCTGTAAATAAATAAGGGACACGGCATTTGAAAAAAAAATGTGGGGTATTTGACCTGTGCAAAATTGATTGGAATGTTTCTCTAATATTTATCTTTGCTTTTCCAAGCTATGCATAAACATGGATTTCCAGAACTTTTCAGAAACTGATAAAAAAAATTCAACTTTCTAGTGAGTTTGGGAAACACATTAATTCTGCTTGTTGATTAACATAAGAAAGTGTACATGAGCTTACTGAGCAGGCCTAAGAAAGAACATTTGCTTTTTGTTATTTTTTTCCCTAATCCATACTAGAACAGAATATATTTTATACACAAGTTTAAAGAGATAAATTCAATGGTTATATCGCAAGAAGCTGAAATACAGACCCACTGGAAAATGGGGAATGTTAAATGTAAGATGTGAGCAAAGATTCCAGAACAGCCCAGTGCCCTGCTGGTATTTTCTTAGGAGGAGAGGAAAATCAAGGTAAGGGAAAGTCAGTCATGGGTGTGTGACTGTTCTGCAGTGCAGGATAGGCTGAGCAGACCCGGTGGCGAATTAGGGAGGGACAAGTCTTGTGCAATTTATGTATCTTGGACTGTAACTCTTTGTCAGACATGTGGATTGCAAATAATTTCTTCCACCCTCAGGTTTTCTTACCATTCTGTTGATAATTCCTGTTGCTATGCAAAAACTACTCTTTTGGTTGTTGTTGGATAAAATTCCACTTACCTATTTTTGCTTCTATTATGCAAGCTTTTGTTATTCTATGAAAGAGATCATCACCAAAATCAGTGTGAAGGTTGAAGGTCCCCCCCACCCCCACCCCGGGTATATTTTCTTTACTGAGCCTTTTAGGTTCAGATCTTACAGTCAAATCTTACATCCATTTTAAGTTAACATTGAGAGAGAAGGGTTCAGTTTCATTTCTTTCCATCACAATAATCCAGTTATCCCAATAACAGTTATTGAAGAGGACTCCCCTCCCCCACCTCCGCCACCAGATACACTGTGTATTTTGGCATCCTTGGGGAAGATCAGTTGACTTCGGCTTCAGCAAGGCTTTCTTGCTGAGCTCTTTATTCTGCTCCATTTGTCTGTGTGCTTTTACCCCAGGAGAACCCTGTTGCAAATGCAGTAGCCTTACCTTATACAGGGAAATCGGGAAAAGTGGTACCTCCACCTTTGCTTTGTCCAAGATGGCATCGTCTCTTCGTGGTCTTCCATGGCTTCATGAGAATTTTAGTATTGTTCTTCTACTTATGTAAAATGCATCCTCCCAATTTTCACAGGAGTTGTACTGAATCTATAGTTGCATTGAGTTTTGGCAATAACAGTAATATTTCCAGTGTTTGAACACAGGAAATTTATTTCTGTGTTTGCGTTAATCTCTTTCATTGGTGTTTTACAATTTTCAGTGTCCATCTCTTTAACTTCCTTGTTTAGGTTTGTTACTATTTTACTGGTTTTTTTTTTTTTTTTTTTGGTGAAAATGTGAGAATTTTCAAATTTCCTTTTCAAAGTGAATTATTGGTAGTTAACTCACCTTTGGGGGTTTGGGGGTTGGTGTTTGTCTGTGTATTTGTCATTGTTACTGTTTCTTAACATCTGCAGGCCTCACACTAAAATGATGCCTCGTGGGTGGTAGGCTCTTCATGGTTCTCATGGAAAGAAGGACTATCTGCTGATGGAAAGGATGTAAACGATAAGGGGAATCAATGTGGAAATTTCATTCAGGATGATTGAAGCAACGAGAGAGTGGACATGTTACATAAGAAATGGGCACAAAACAGAAAGGATAGCTCAAGAGCTAAATCTGCAACTGACTTAGGTTTCATTTTAGAAACAGGAGACCCACAGATTGCAGCCCTAGGCGGCCAAGCTGATGGTGACTTTATTCAAGCCTGGCCCAGCTAGATTTTAGTTTTCTTATTCTTAAAGCATTGCAAAGTTTTTGCTTCCCACACATGACCATTCATGTGTTCCATGCATCCGGAGGCAAAATCAAAAGGTCTTCTTTTATAATTTCCATGAAATTTATAAAAAAATATCACATATTTTTGATTTTTCTAATGTCTTAGACATTTGCTTTACTAAAGGTTGAGTGGAGGAGAGGGGAGAAGAAACAGAAGACTAGAATGAAAGGAAGGAGGGAGGAGAGAGAATTCCCATTTTTCCTTGATCAGTGGGAACTGGTCACTTTGAGAGAGAAGACTAGAAACCCGGATGCTCCCAAACTGAGAGAAGAAATCGCTGTTCTGTGAGTGTGTGTTTTGTAGTGCTGGGACTGGCCCTCTGACCTTGTACGAACGAGGTGACTTTTTGAGCATTGACCTCCATCCTCCTTTTCTTGTTTAACTTTTTCCAAACAGGATCTCATAAACTTCACCAGATATGGTGAACTCACACAGCCCCTGGGCGGTCCCTTGGGTTTGTGCACTTTCTGAGACATGCCTCACTTATCTCAGGATTTGAACTCACTAAGGAGAATGACCTTGACCACCTCTTGCCTCCAAACTCAAGTGCTAGGTGTTCAGCTTCTATCAGCAGCCCAGCTGGACGGGATTATCTTCTCAGAGCAAGGTGAGTCTATCTGTGGACAGCTGGAGATCCTAAGAGAGTTACAGGAGGAGGAAAGGTATTTGAAGGAGAGGAGCTAGCGGCATATGGGGAAGATTTGGAAGAAGGAAAGGGAAGGAAAAACATTGCAATTGTAATCTCAAAAATAAAATTAAAGAATTAAATTAAAATTTAAAAAGTAGCAAAGAAACAATAAATAAATAAAAATAAAATAAATGAATAAAAATAAAATACATAGATAAACCCTCGGCTGATTCTGAGGTTTAAATATTTCTTTCAAACCGGTAAAGGGAAGGTATGGTAGCAAATAAGGGAAAATGTGACAAATACACAGTTCTTCACACAGTAAGAGCTTTGGTTATATTTCTTCATATTTTCTTTAAAATCAAGTTATTGTTTTCACCATAAATTATAGCATTGATTTTCAATGAGAACATTAAAACTTTGATTTTTAAGCCAGGCAGTGGTAGCCCATGCCTTTAATCCCAGCACTCAGGAGGCAGAGGCAGGTGAATCTCTGTGAGTTCGAGGCCAACCTGGATTATTACAAACTGAGTTCCAGGACAGCCAGAGTTACAACAGAGAAAACCTGTCTTGGAAAACCAAAACCAAAACAAACAAACAAACAAATAAGCAAAACCCTTTGGCTTTACTATTATGGGACTTAATTAGTCATTTATTACTGAAAATAAAGTTGTTTTTCTGATATATTCTGATCATGATTTCCTCCTCTCATCCCTCCCCCCCACTGCCCCATTCATCTAACTCCACACTGTCTCTCTCTTTAGAAAACAAACAGGCAAATAAAAAAACAATAAAAAGAATATCCGCGGACATAAAAACTCTTCTGAGTGGGAGAAATAGATAGCAAATGACCATCACCATGGAAAATTTGTTAAATAAAAATTATTATGCAGAGGGGTGAGACTTGAGGATTTGAATGGAAAGTCTGAGGCTTTCCAGAAGAGACACTCCATGTGCCGTGTCCTCACAGACCTCGGAATCTGAGTGTGCTGCAGGGTCTGGAGGTTAGATAGTTTCTGAGAATGTTTAAAGCTGCGAGCTTCGGAGCATTCCCAGGGTGACTCAGCATGGGAAACTTGCTATGACCATGCAGGGCCTCTTGTGAAAGACAAACGTCGGTGGCTCTGAGCTTCATGGGAGAAAACACTGACCGTGGAAAACCCTTCCTGTGTAAATGAGGAAACAGATTAAAACTGTTATGGGAGACACGAGAGGGGGGACACTTCAGAAGAGAGACTGAATCACAGGGAGCTGTCTGGTCATGACAGGAGTTTAGATCTTTAATTATTGGTTTCGATTACTGAAGAATGTGCACGTATACCTGAAATTACCTAATGCGATCAGAATATCAAACCACTTGTAAAATGAACAGATTTGGAGTCAGGGGTTTGGAGCTTGAATTCCATATAGACATTTATTTTTTGTTCTTGAGCTGTGCAGGCCATAAACCACATGAATAGTTTCTTCTCATAATACACATGTACACGTAACCAAGCTCTCAGGAAGGCCTTTGTGCTGTCTGTTTCCTCCTGGCCCCCCTTTTGCTGATTTCCAGTACCCCAAATTAAGTTTATTCCCTTGTCTGTTACGTTCTCCGAGTATGCCCTCTTCCACAGTTGGTTTCCGTTGCTCCGTGTGATGTTTATAAGGCTCCTTTGTGTTGTGTCTGGCTGCAGTCTCACGGCTTCACTCCCGGGTTACATTCTCTTGTGTAAATTACCACAGTTTATATAGTCTACATCTACATCGAATGCACATCTGGACTGTTTCCATTCTCAGTGTTCTTAGGAACATTCCTGGCTATTTGTTTTTCAAACATCTGAATTCATGTGTGTTGGCCTGCTAAGACGGAATAGCAAAGATGAGGTAGCTTAAACAACGGAAATTAGTTATCATGGTGTTCGGGAGAATGGAGTCCAAAGTGAGCAGGTCAGCAGGTTTGATTTCCCTGTGGGCCTTTCTCAGTATCCATGCAGGCTTCCTGCGTGCTCAGTCCTGGAGCTTCATTCTCTATTCAAATGAGACCAGATCACCTGAATCCCATCCTTACACTACATTTAATCTCAGTTCCTGCTTTGAAGTCCCCGTCTTCAAAAAAAAATAGAGTTATATTGGGGATTAGGATTTTACCAGCTGAATTTTAGGGGACAGAACTCATCTCACAATAGCATTTTGGTGGGTATATACTTACAATAAATCCCAGGTTATTAGAAGCAGGTACACTCAGATTTAGGAGACACAGTATTCCAAACCGGTTGAGTGTTTTGCATTCTGCAGGCGGCGATGAGGTTTCCAGTGACTTCCAAATTTGGGTAGTATGATATTGTCTTTGTTTTTGAGACCGGTTCTTATTATATAGCCCTCGCTGGCCTAGAACACACTGTCTAAGCCCAGGTTGGGGTGGAACTCACAGAGACCATGAGGGACTCCTTCTACTGGACAAGTTCTGGGATTAAAGTTGTGCTTTACCACCCCGGATGGTACTATCATGTTCATCTTAGCCACTCTGATAGGTATATAGACCCTTATCCATCAATTACCATTTCTGATGATTATTAAAATGTATTGTTTTTCATGTTTATTAGCCACTTGGATATCATCAGTCTGAGTTATCTGTTGAAGATTTTTGGCTACTTTACATCTTTTCCTTTTCTTTCCTTTTATTTTCTTTTTGCCATTTTAGCATTGATTTATAGGCATTCTCACACATCCCGGAAATCACATGATCTTTGTTGGATATGTGACTAGTAACTATCTTTAGTTTTTGAATTACCTTGTCATGTACCTTAAGCATGTTCTGATCATGAATAATAAAATTAATTCTTCATTTTAATAGAGAAAAGCAAGTTACAGGCTTTTCTTTGATTTTTTTTTGTTCTCTCTCTGTGTGTGTGTGTGTGTGTGTGTGTGTGTGTGTGTGTGTGTGTGTTATGAGCCATGGTTCACATGTGGAGATCATAAGACAAATTTTAGGACTTGGTTATCTCCTCCCACTATGTGGATCTGGGGCATCTGACACGGTTGCCAGGTCTGGTGTCAAGAACCTTTCTGGCTGGGCCATCTCTCATTGGTCCAATTACCATATTGAAGTAATCTTCACTTGGCAAGGTCATGAAGACTTTTTGTATTTTTGAATAGTTTTATTATTTTCCTTTCATATTCAGCTCCCCTCCACATCTAAAACTAATGTTATATATGGTCTGAGGTTGGGAAGAGACTATGAATCACCATTTTCCAAATAGATATTAACTTACTCCAAACCATCAATGTAAGATGATTGTCTTTCTAGCTATACTACATTATTACCTTTGTTGTGAGTTAGGTGATAATTCTAATTATGGCCTGTAGTAGTAAGCTGCTGTTGTGGCATCTCAGGAAGGAAAACATGGAGGCATTTTCATAGACTCAAATTCTACCAGACCTCAGCAGAGAGAACCACCATCATGGCCACTCGACAGTGGAATCTCGAGCAGCTGAGCTCAGGTGTTTTATTGATACAGAACTCCTTCAGTGCAGATCATAAGCAATCAAACATCCCCCACAGAGATCCAACACCTGCAGACAATACAAATACCAAGGCTTATGCATCCCTTTTCCCAACAATGCACAAAATCAATTATTTTAAACACAAATAAAAATAAACTTCCACAACAATGGCCAGTCTCTGAATTTGTTTATTTTCTCTGATCTATATATCTGACCTTGACTTGTTATCATACTGTAGAATACCTTTGTCATAAGGCTTGACTGACTATGTATTTATTTAGCTTATTCCTAAGTTACTGGGGTTTAAACCTAGAATCTCATGCATGCTAGAACACGTCCCACCACTGAGCAACTCCCTCCACTCAGGTTTGAGTTCTCATGATCCTTATCCAAAGGCTTAAGCATTTTAGAATTTATTTGTCAAATTCCATAGACTATCTGTTCAGATTTTTTTGTTTGGATTATATTGAACTTATAGATGAATTTAGGTATAACCAATTTAAAAAATTTATTGAGTCCTCTGATTCATTATTCAAAAATATTAAAAAAATATTTTATTTCTATTAGTTCTTTTTAAAATAGATTTCTGTGTAACAGTCTTGTACACATCTATGATTAGGTTAATTCTTAGATAACTTATGAATTTTTTAATGTTGATAAGCTAATGAAATATTTTAATGTCATTACATTCATACTTTTCTATATGAATACTTTGAGAACTTTAGAAAGCATTGGTTCAAAAGAGATGTAGATACACAACCAAAGTCAATCAAGTGTCTTCATTCCTTCGTGTATTTGTTCACTATATGTTTACTTCATCCTGGTTTTATGGTGGGCGTGCTGGAGTCTAGGTACACAAAATTAGGCAGTCTTTATTCCGGAGGTGTTGAACAAACAATAACACAGGACGGAGTTACAAAGTGTTACCTAAGTGCTGCAGAGAACCTTGAGTGCCACAAAGCCAAGAATTATGCAGGAGGATTATCAAGAGAATTGCACAGATCGTACTGAGGAAATTTACAGCCATTTTATGAGGGCAATAAAAACTAGGACATTTGAACAAAATGAAAGATAGTGTGAAAAGTTGTTAATGTTATGTTTAACTGCTAGTTGTGGCAAAAAAAAAAATGTGAAATTATAAAACTTCTCAGAGAATTCTGTCACAAGTTGGTGCTCCTTTAGACTCAAGGAGGCGGGTAAGGTCTGGGAATGGAGCGCCATCAGCAAGGCCGTGGTTTATAGGTATGGAAGGAGCAGGAACAATCAACGCGAATAGAGACACCGATCTCTAGGCTTTGGCAATAGTTTTGGAGACAGTTTAGGTCAACAAGAGGGATTTATCTGGAAATATTGGGATAAGAAGAGGTCAATCCAGTTCCATTATTTATCTACAAGGCTGTTGCAAGAAGTGTGGTCTTTAGTTTTCTAGAAAGACTATAAACAAACATCTTCTTTGTTTAAATCGTAAGGCACACCACTGACATTTTTATTGGAAACTATAGTATGATTTAGGATATGTGTCCGTATCATTCATTGTCTAAGAAAAGCTACAGCTCATTGATATTGTCAAAGTCAAGACAGTTAAGGAAATCTAAGAACAGCTGAAGTAAAGGAACTGGATTGCACGGTGAGGATGTCTTAGCTTCCCACGGTTCCGATAAGAATGTATAATGAAAACCAGAGACAAATGGACATATAGTAAAGGGATTTCTGAGCCAAGCTTAAGAGCTAGGCTCAGTTCTCACACGCTGCAGCAGCACAATATGTTAGCATATGTAACCTCTTTGGCTCTCCCTTTGTTATACAGATTATATTATTTTCCTCTCTCCTAACAACCTACAAAAAGTTTCATGCAAAGCATGACATAAATGGATGTGTAGAAGATGAATTTTAGGGACTGTTTTTTTTTTTTTTAGGTCTTGTCAGCTTTCTTAATGTATGCATTCCATTATTAAACAATCATGTTCTCTGCTTCTGCTATTGAGTCTCAAGTCATAAAGGCATCCCAGATCACTCCTTTGAACTATGGGCATGAGTATGCATCTTATCTGCCTGGATGGCTCCAATCCTAGGATCTTCCACACCCACACTCGACATGCTTACTCTGACCTCACGGTAAACCTCACGGTTTATCCCTTCCAAACTACATATCTTTCTATTCCTCTATTTTAGTGAATAATATTTAACAGTTAATCTAGTTGCCCAACAGAGGTGACCACAGTTTGCTAAATGGTACCTATGAAATTCCTCGGCAAAGCTTTTTTCTATTTTTATTTCTACGGTTTTTCATTAGGTCACCTAATCTGGCCTGAATGACTGTGGAAGTCTTTCAAATAACTTTGTCTCACTTCATAATAATCTCTTTAAATGGATAACGCTCTTTCAAAAATTTTTAAAATGACCTTTGTAAGCTCTAACTCCAATTCCCATTATGTTCTTCCCAAACCTTTCAGTGATTCTTACTGTCTCGAGTATGAAGATTGGATTCCATATTATGATTGAGTATTTCCATAATGGATCTTTGTTCTCCATTCCAGCCTCATTTCTCCAAGCAATTTTACTTCCAATTCTCCGTATTATGAAAACAGACCCTGCATTCTACCCTCTTTTCTACTTTCCTTTGATCCAATGAAACACCGACACACAGCTCAAAACAAAAAAAGTTCTTTACTAAATGTAAGGCAATACTGGTATGAGTGGTGAAGACTGCGACCCTGAGGGAAAATGTCACAGACCTTTTAAAGGGAAAAACCATAATCCAAGCTAATGCAGACAGAGGTTGCCATGACAACACGAGCAGAGGGTTAGTTTATAATTTGTAACCAATCAGAGTGGTGGTCAAAGTGACCATCACCCAAGAATAAAAACACTTCTTCTGGCAAAACAAACTAGTAATCAAGATTAGAGTGACCACAATCTAGACGTGAGAATGTCTCAGTTCCCAAAACATGCAGGTGCCCATCCTCTTGTTTTAATTTTGTGAGTCGTTTGTGCAGACTGGGGACTTTTTATTTTTTAAACTTTCTTGGGAACATGAACTTTTGTTAACTTCATTCTGAAATGGATTCTGCAACCTAAGATGGTGCTGGGCTTGTCATGTTGGACCATTTCAATCCCTCTTTTAGTAGTGCCCACTCAAATCTTCAAGTATTTCCTGGGTGAACAAAAGGTTATATTGGGTCCAGAGGACCAAGGGTTTGGTAGCCAGTAATTGTGACGAAACAAAGTTGGTAAGGGTATTAATAATACAAGGGTCTATTAATAGGATGATAAGTAGCAAAGCTAGAGGCCCTGCCAGGGCAGCTAGCAGAATGGTTAACCGAGGCGACCAATTAAACGTCTTTTGAAGCCAGTTAGGAGAATCAGAATGTTATTTTCCTCTTTTAACCATGTTTTATCAGGTTCTCCTTAATGACACCCAAGTGGTTTAAAATTAGCAAGTTTCTCCCAGAGCTATGCATAGTCCTCCTTCTTGGTAAAAGAATAGATCTAGGCCTCGCCTATTTTGTAAGGCCATCTCCACTAACAAATCAACCTGATCACTAGGCTTTGGAGCAGTATAAAGAAGGTGGTCAAGATCTCTATCTATTTGTTCACTTAGGAGGTAAAGATTTTGTTCTCTGACTACTAAAGAGGCTGTTCCCAGTGCCACCGAGACAGCAATGCTGGTGGCTACTGAGAGAGGGATAAAGATGGGATTGACTCATTTTTATTCTCATTAGCAGCATCCCAGTTTCTAAACAAAATCTTCTTTCAGGTACATTAAAATAATAAACTTGAGAGAGTACATATAGCAGCAAACAAAATCCACCTAGAGGGCTGTAGGTAACATGAAAGCAAGAGACACAGAGTTAGGCCAAATGTACAAGCAAATCGAGTAGTAGGGTGCCATGTTTAGACTATATTTGAGCTAAGTCTAGGGTATGATTACGACCAGCACGGGGAGATTTATCAAGGGAGTAGCAGGGAGACATCAAGCAAGTTCCCTTTCCCTGGGTATCTGCTATAGTTACCGTGGAGTGAGAACTCCAAGGACATATTGTGCCTGCTTCTTGAGGAGTCATCACCTGGATGTAGTAGCAAACGTAGATGTGGGTGTTGAAGTAGATTCACCTAGATATAGCCGCTGATTCAGGGCAGAGGACAGTTTATTCTTTTCTGCTTAATCACTGGGTCCAACCCGGAGCCCTTGAGTCCTAGAATGTTTTGTTGTCTTTTCAATCTAGTGTAAATCCTTGAACTGGAAGGCTTCAGCCTTCTTACAATCTAGAACATTTAAACTGCTAGTCCAGACCCAGAAGGCTTCAGCCTTAGCCTTCCGAGACCTACCGCTGACTGAGCCACTCTGACTAGCTCCTTCTAAACTCTTACTCTTCTGGTTCAACTCACTCTCTGTTCTGGGCTTCTTCTGCTGAGCTCTGCTGTGTCTCTCTCTGTCTCTCCCTGAGCTCGCACAGGCCCATCCTGCCTCTGTAACTGACTCTGCTGTAACTGACTGTAATTCTTCTATAATTCGCTCCAGCCTAAGCTTCTGTAACTTCTCTGCAACTTACTCTGTTAACTGCTCCTCAACTGATTCTTCAGCCTGCTTCTCAACTGACTCTTCAGTTTGCTTCTCAACTGTCTCTTCTTACTCTTTCAACTAACTGACTCTTTCTGAGTTCTGCTTCCTGTGTCTACTTCTACTCTTCTAGGGATTAAAGACATGGATTACCACTGCTTTCTGAATAATGGGATTAAAGGTGTTTCTAGATTCCATCCATAGCACACAGACCACACAGGCCTCTGAATATAGCCCCTGGAATGTAGACCCTAGCTTTCACACAGAGCTATTCCTGTACACCTGGATGTCTACGTTATTTTTTCCTAGGGTATAATAGACTCCCATTCCCATGAAATAAGGGGGCTAGGGCCAGTAGTCCACAGTCAGCTGTGGCTAGGTAACATTTAAATATGCAGTTGTGGATCTTAGAATCTCAAACAGAGGCTCCTGGGGCTAATCTGGTGTGTAAATTCCTCAGTGGGCTGAATTTCAGTGGGAAGGGCTGACACCTGTTCTGGAACTGCTGTAGGGAAGGGTACAGAATGTAGAAAGATGTCCTTGTTGGGAGCAAACGGATTTGGTGGTGATGTGTATGTATGCCTTAGGATGGTAAAGTCCATTCCTGGGTCTCTTCCCTGGTGGTAGGCTATCTATCAATTTACCCGATGCCCATGTGCAGTGGGGTGGAAAGCATCCCAGTTCTTTAAGGTAACCTTCATAGGGTCACGAGTGTCAGGTACAGTACAGGAGTGGTTAGCAGGCAATTCCGGGGTCATGTGTGGATGGTTATGAATCCAGTTTCACATCCCCAACAGTAACAATGACATGCCCAGGCCCCGTCGTAGGAACTCCTTCCGGCAGGGCAAGCGTGGACCGGGTTCCCAAGAATTCATGTTCTGCTCTAAATTTCCACATCCCTCCCGGATGGCTCTGTCTACCTGTCCAGGTGTTGAGCGTTCACCCAGTGTGTGATCTCTCCAGAGTTCACAGAGGTCAGTGGTTAAAACTGGTGCTTCCAAATAGTTATTTGGGTATGGAGCTATAGCCACTGTTCTTCCAGTTTCTGTATCACATAACTCCCATTGTTACCTTTAAGGGAGTAATAGTCCTTAGAAGGGGCTAGTGCCTCTCCCACAGCGTTCTTATTGTCTGGCTAGTCTTCAGAGGCTGGTTCGGGTCTCGGCTCAGAGTCTACTTGTCTCCTTCTTCTGAAGCTGTTTTCAGATGGGTGTGGTGGATCCAGGCTTTAACACGGCCCACCTTATGTGGCTGCTGGAGTGGTGAGGATAACAGTATGCGGTCCCTTCACCAGGGTCCTTGTGCCTCAGATCGGTGTCTCCGCATCCAGATGAGCTCACCAGGTTGGTATGGATGAGGCTTTGCCGGTGTTAGGGTGTGGATATCTCAAAGCAAAGGGAATGAGGCTTCTTGTTCCTTTTGCAAAATCTGAATAGATTTGAGAAGGGTAAGATTAGGGATTTCAGCAACCAATTCATTTTTCAGTCTAGGACACAAGCGAGGTGGTCTCCCAAATCCGATTTCTTATGGGGGCAATCTCTGCACATAGGGAATGTTGTGGATTCATGAAAGCGTGAAGGGGAGGAGGGTTGTCCAGTCCACACCAGTTTCTAGGGTTAATTTAGTTAAGGTCTCCTTTAGAGTCTGATTCATTCTATGTGCTCTGAGCTCTGGGGATTATAAGCACAATGGAGCTTCCAATTTATCCCCAGTAAGGTAAGGCCCAAGTTTTAAATATGCAGGAGTTGGTAATACACAGAGCTTCCTGGTATTTATAGGTTGAGATACTGGATCATAGTCTTTGATAAGAAAACAATTCTTAGAAGGAAGATTGTTTTTTTTTTTAGCACAGCTGACTAAGCATCAAATCTGTCCACACTTCCTTAATGTGATATGTTAGATCTTCTATTCCAGGATTGCATTTCTACCCAAAGTGACAGGGAGAAGTCACTTAAAATTTTTCTCTGAAACAAACAGAAAATGGAGAAGCTAGCTATCTTTATCATCATTTGATATCATTTATCATCATTTGAACCTTTACTAAAATCACTGCGTATACACTAAGGTGAACAAAAACATCTGGGAATATTTTAAGTATTTTGTGACTGTAATACATGAATATATTTAAATCATATGTTATTTCTCTGCTTCACATATGTCTCCTAAAGATGAAATGTTCCAAGTTCATGTTTGTTTTATTGCTGTTGGCGTCTTTATTCAGTAAGACCTTGGTTTGAAAATCGTGCATGTAAAAACTTTTTTGAACTTGTTGAGAAAAATTAAATTTCAAATTTATAGTCAGTAACAAAAATCGGAATAAGTGATTTGTGTAATTTCCCTTTTATTAAACTACTGTTACTGTTCAGTATCAAATTTCAATTCTTACAAATTATCAGGGAGATTTTTTTAGAAGAGAAATCTGAATTGGAGATCAGAACAATTGGACATATATTTGTATAGACTCGTTAATACATGACTATTTATATATAATAAAAGTAGAACATGTGTGGGCTTATGTGTGTATACATAACAGTGCAGAGAGCCACAAGATGTTTTTCTAAAGTTAAGAATTTGAAAGCTGGAGATCATATAAGGTCACAACCTCTGGGTTACAAAAAGACACTGAATTTTGTAGAGTTGAGGTATCAAGTTTAGAGATTCAGCTATATTTTGAGAACATTGAAACACTTGTTTGCTACATTTCAAAAAACCAGACTTCCATAATGTTGTAAAAATGAAGTGACTTATTAAAAAAATCTTGACAAAACAGAAATAAATGGAAAAAAATTAACATTCAAGTTATTTTGGAGCCACATTTGCCTTGCATTAAAGGGAAGGTGTAGCCCGGCCAACCCTTTTTTCTTCTCAAATACAGCGAATTGTCAGTACATTGTAGCATTACTAAAATGCCTGCGGTTTGCTATTCTGGGAAGACCATCTTTTAAAGATGTGCCTACAATCTATTCTCTCCTATGCCCAGGCATAAAGTCTGTGTGGGGGTTTATAGACTCAGTTGACTGAGACTTGTAATTTCTCTCATTCCTAGGAAATGTTTGAGTGCTCTGGTTGGTGTTCTGTGAGGCATGAGGATTAAATTTTTTTTTAAAAAATTTTAATTTCCACTTGAAGGTTTTTACCTGAGAACTGAGCACACTTTGTGGTGATTCTTTCTAATGTTTTTCTTCTGTTTGTTTATAATACAATCCCCAGCCCCTTCATTCATGTGAGTATTACAGATTACATCATGATCCTTTCTGATTCAAAGGTTGAACATTCACTTTAATATTTTTTTAAAAAAGGAACATTTTCTCTGGATGAGAATGAGCCCCTCAGGGGTAGTGACGCCATGATGGCTGATCAGATGTGTTGGAGCAGACAGAGGATCTGAGGCGTAGTCTGTCTTCAGGAGCATACTCGTGTGGTTACGGCCTTGCTAAGGGTTAGGAAAACATCCTGGTGTGTCCACTTGTACCTCACGGGTTTCCTGAGCTAAGATTAGGGATTAGGGTGTGGGGCATGGTTGAAATCTCTTCCTGAACATCTTGATTCTGAGACTCAGAGGAATCAAGAACGAAGGTTCCCACAGCACAGCCACAAAACAAGTAAATAACAAGCTAACCCTGCAACCCCTCTGACATTTGGCCACTCCCTTGGGTATTGTATCTTGGACCTGCTGTATTTTGTTTTCTAGTCTGAGCTGTAACTGTTTGGAAGATTGAACAAATATTTTGTTTTTGCTACATACGTATTTTCTGAGCTCGTCGTCTGTGGTCCTTGGGGGGTGTGGAGCGTCCTTCCTCGGCTGGATAATCTCATCTGCCACGTGTGCCATGTGTCCTTTATAAAATGCTTCAGTAGGGATGACAAAGTGATAAGGTTTGTAGGTTATTTCAGAGGGAGGAGGTTTCGTGCTGAAGTTTTATTTGAGCACACCTCTTTTTTAAGGGATTCCGTTATCACAGGAGTTTCAGGACGGGCTTGACATCAGCCAGTTTAACTGTTCGGTTCAACAACACAGAGTAAGCGCTGTTGATGTAAGGCAGACTAACAGCTGCTGCAAGTTCCAGGGCTTTCTTCTGGTTCATTACTTGTTCCTACATTTTGAATTTTAAGTTATCCCCAAGTTAAAAATTCCCACACCTTTGAGGAAAATCATGAGGACTTCAGAATCAGACAGATCTCTCTTAACTCCAGGACTGACACTCACGCAGCCTTGAGCTCAACATCCATTGGGCTTTGGCTCCTGTGAGGGGCAGGTTATGAAGGAGACGTGGTGACATACACAGGGAACAGGAAGGGCACAAAGGAGACATCCAACAAACAACAACTGATCTATCTTTAAGCATCGAGCAATGCCACAGCAGTATCTACCCTTCCCAATGGGAGCAGCTAAAGTTCTCTGCACATTTGGAATATCAAGGGCAGTGATTTCTTCTTAAACATGTGACTGGTGCTCTAAGAAGAGCTAAATGTTGTGAAAATACAGAAAAGCTGCATGTATAATAAAAGGTTCCAATTGATTACTTTATATTCATTGTACTTCAGAGCATGATCTGCCCAAGATGAACCTGGACATTGAGAAGTTACTTCTGTCTGTTTTTCTGAAGTTCTCACTTCCCATTAAGGTGACGTGCAGCATTCACAACTTGGCCACGCAGAGCTTCCTCTTCTGCTGGACACTGTACCAACTGAGCAGGGAGCACGGACTCTTTGAGGCATTGGATGTCCTGTTCAGTCTCCATCAGCTCACGGGCTGCACTGCATTTGAACGGGTTCTTGAACACACAGGAGTTTTCAAACCCAAAAGTAGACTGCCTTGTGAGAAAGACTCTCCTCTATAGCCACTGCCCCCTTTAAAAAACCCAGAAACGAGGGTCTGTGCCTTGTTTTATTGTGTCTTGTGTCGTGTTTGGTGGATATCTTATGGAGGCCTGTTCTCTGAAGAGAAACGGATGGGGAGTGGATCTGGGAGGAGATGGGTGGTGGAGTAGAAGCTGGGAAGTCGGGAGCTGTGGCTGTGATGTAGGGAGCTGTGGCTGTGATGTATTGTACAGGAAAAGAACTTGTTTCCAGTAAAAAATAACCTCAGCTACATCACCTATTTTCTAATGATTCTTAAAATGTATTGGTTAAGGCTACTTGCTTCTCGTCACCCCTAATCTTAAGAGCTCTGGTTCTGAGTCTTCTTAGTGGACATTTGAATTCATCCAGGAAATATTTTTAAGAAATTGCTCACTGGCTGTGTTAGAATCAGTACTTGAAATGTATTTAAAATCGGATGTCTCCTTGTTCCCACCGAGAAGACTTTTCCTCTACTCTCTGTGATCATTTTCTACTATGGGTTCCGATCACTACCGTTTGGGTAGAGTTTTAACTCCAAAAGTTTACGTGTTAGAAGCTTGCCTCTGGCGTTAGGTTGCAGAACCTCTAGGAGGTGGGACCTAACAGAGGAGAATTGGGTCATGAGGACTTCACTCCGATGACTGGATCAGTGCTTTCTAGATGGACTGGGTCAGGGCTCCCAGGATTGGACTGTGGCGTTCCAGGTGGAGTTCCTATGAGAATGAGTTGTCGTAAAGAGAGTTCAGCTGTCTTCCTCAGCTTTCCTCTTCACCTGCTTTTCCGCTGCTCATCTTGTGATAAAGCTGAACCCCTCTCCAATACAGTGATGCCCTGCTGTTTGAATCTTCAAGCCCCTAGAACTGTGAGCTAAATTCAAGTCTTTCCTTTCTGTATTATTAAGCCTTAGAAGATGTCTTAGCAAAAAATAAATAAATAAAAAAATAAAAACAAAAACAAAAACAAAAAAACCAAGAAAAGAAAAGAAAAAAAAAAAGTCAGTGAGTTTTGTCAATTCTTTCCTTAAGGAATTGTTATCATTATGTACCTAGGAGACACACTAAGTAGCTACATGTCTTAGTGAGGGTTTCGATTTCTGTGAAGAGACACCATGACCACAGCAACTCCTAGAAAGGAAAACATTTATTTGGAACTGGCTTACAGTTTAGAGGTTTAGTCTGTTATCATCATGGCGGGAAGCATGGCGCCATGCAGGCAGTGATTTAAGAAAATGAAGGCATGAAATTGAGAAAGAGCAGACAAAGGTGGTGCACAGAAGGGGTTGGAGGGAGGAAAAGGAAGGTGGGAAATTATGTAATTATAATTTTTAAAATAATTATAAAAATAGTATATTCAATTCTACCAATAATGCAGAAGACTTATTTCTGCACCAAAACTTATAATTGGGAGGCTGTCTAGAGATAGCTCAGCAATTAAGAGTGCTAACTGCTCAGCAGGGAACCTATGTTGGGTTCCTAGCACCTATATGGTAGCTCACATCCATCTGTCACTCTACAGCTATGAGGATCTAGTGCCGTCTTCTAGCCCGAAGGGCTCGTGCAAGAATTTGTTACACATAAATTCACACGTGTGCTGCACACAAATGCCCACACATGCACATAAATAAAAATAAATACATAGATATTTTTAAAACTGGTGGTTGGTAATCATTCTAACATCAGCCATTGAAAATGGGCTCCCAGTACTCTGTCGCTGTATTATTAATAAGCATTTCCTGAATGATTATTAATGTTGACGTACTGTTTTCTAGATACAAATAGTTGATCCTACCATTTGTAAATTCTAGCTGCTTCTTACCTAGCAGGCAACTTAGCACTATCTGTTAGAGAAGCAGCTCACTGTCAAAGAAACACCATGATGTAACATAACTTCTATTTTAAGATTTATTTTGAAACCGTTATTTGCTGCTTGTTTCCAAAGTACTTAAAGATTCATGTCATTTATTTTCCATCTGTGGTCACACGGGCTTTTTGTACTACACTTTAATGAAAGAGGGTTCTCCCGTCTCTGGAGGAAAAGGAACGTCTAACTTAGTTATGTACTTAGTATGATACTCACATATTTAATTCTGTGAATGTTATATAGACTGAGTGGTTTTTAATTTGACAAAACTTGGTCAAGCCATTTTATGCAGACAAAGGCACTTTATTTACACAGATTTCTCCTTTTTCTTATTTTGAAATTTACTGATAATTTATCTCCCCCTACTTTGCCTTAGCTTTCAATTAATTTTCTTTTGTAACTTTGGACACTGAATACCTAATTCATTCACTTTTCATTTTAATCATGGAAAGATTTGTAGTAGAGTAAAAGAATATATTCTTTATATCTTCTTGATTAAAGGGGTAGTTTGTGATAGTTTTATTATTATATAAAATTAATGTTTGATGATATTAGAAAAATACTTGCAAAAGACATGAATTTACATAGCTGTGAGATACCATTTTCTACTCTAGAGTGTATATCAGGGCTCTCAAGAGAAAAATAATGATAGTTTATACATAGATACATAGAGGAGATTATAAGAACTTTCTAATGCCATTAGGGATACTGAGTTCCTTTGGTCTTCTGTCTGCAATCTGGAGACCACAAGCAGGCCAGTATGTGATGTGATTAGCCACAGTCTAAAGGTCTGACAATGCAGAGGAGGCAGGTATGTGGCAAACTTGGTTTTGAGCCTGACAGAATCGATGCTCAAGTCAGAAATGATTAATTTCCATTCTCCCAGCTTCTGTTTCATGGATTGGACAGCACCCATTTTCACTGGAGAAGATCTACTTAGTTGAGCAACTCAGATGCCCTTCTCTTCTGAACACCCCTAGATGTGATGTTTATCATGTCTTAGCTGAGTCACGTTGACACATAAAATGTGTATTTATACTTACTATGATTGGATATTAAATAAAAATGTAAGCATTAAATATCAACTAAAATAACAAATTTTTTATTGTTCAAATACCCTCTTAAGTATTTTAGTAAGTTTTGATGGAAGTTTATTGTACATAGAAAACTGTTGAGGAAGTTTATTTTTAGTTATATTTAAAATAATTGTTTTTGTGCACTGTTGGAAAAAGGGAATGCATAGGCCTTGGCATTTTGTATTGTTTGCAAGTGTTGGATTTCTGTGGGGGTTGTTTAATTGCTTATGATCTGCATGTGCTATCAGTAGAATATCTGAGGTGGTCTGAAAGAATAAATACACCTGAGCTCAGATGCTCGAAGTTCCACTGTGAGTATGGCACTGGCCACGACTATGGTTCCCTCTGCTGAGGTCTGGCAGGGTTTGCAGATGGGAAAATGCCTCCTTGTCCTTCGCTGAGCTGCACCATAGGCATACTTCTACAGAAAACACTGTATAGGTAGAGAGTACTTAGCCATACATTCTCTTTCTGTTTCAGGAAACGGCCTTCTTCAGAGAACTCCGTGGAAGAGGTGGCAGGAAGAGTGTAAGAGCCAGAAGGTATGGAGGACACCAGGAGAACAAGGCCCTCTAAATCACCATGAACAAAGGTCATAAGAACTCACAGAAACTGGCGCAGAAAACACAGGACTTTCACGGGTCTGCTTTGGGCCCTCTGCTTATATATTATGGCTTCCAGTTTAGTGCTTTTACGAGATTCCTGAGTGTGTGAATGAGTGGGTCTGTGAATCTTGTGTCTTTTGGGAGGTTATTTTTCTTCTGTTTGTTTTTTCCAACTTGGATGTATTTCTGTTATTATATTGTAATATCCCTTAGAAGCCTGTTTGCACTCTAATGAGAGGCAGAAAGGGATTGGATCCTGATGAGAGGGAAATGGGGAGGAACTGGAGGGACTAAAGGAAGGGGAAACTAATCAAGATATGTGAGATAAGAATTCCATTTTCAATAAAAGGAAAAAGAGAGCAGGAAAAGGACATCGCCTCCCTGTAATTTTTATGCACTTGATCTGTCAGACATTCCTCAGTGCGTGCAATTTTTGTCCCCAAACTATTGTTCAGAATAATTCTTAGATCCCACTGGAAGATAGGAATCCGAGTCTCAGTCATACATGGAGTATGTCTTGGAAGGCTGGGGCATTTTATCAAGGGACAAATTTGAGGACTGATCCCTTTGTCCTTGTTTTATCTCTTGGCTTCTGTAATTGTTACTTTTCTTGACACGGTGACCAAATACTTGACAGAAACAATTTAAGAAATAACGGGTTTATTTTGGCTCACGGTTTCGGAGGGAATATTCCATCAGAGAGGAGAAGACATGGCAGTGAAGTAACATATGCCAGCAGGAGTATGTAGCATCTTCCGCAGTGAAGTAACATATGCCAGCAGGAGTATGTAGCATCTTCCACGCTATGGCAATGGACAAGAAAGTGGAGCTTTCCAGCCAGAACAATGGATACAACTGTCAAAGTTCATCTGCAGCAACCCACCTGCTAGCTAGACCATGTCTCACACAGAGTCTTCAATCTCCCAAAAAATGCCACTAGCTGGTGAGCAGGTGGTCAAAAGATACGAGCCTGTGAAGTAACATATCATCTTCAAATATTAAGAAACTTATGGGAAAATTAGTTTTTTAAAAAATGGAAATTGGGTTCTACTTTTGTTACTAATACTCAAGTTAACTTAAAAATATTATTGTGGGGCTGGAGAGATGGTTCAGTGGTTAAGAGCACTGACTGCTCTTTCAGAGGTCCTGAGTTCAATTCCCAGCAATCACATGATGGCTCACAGCCATCCATAATGGGACCTGATGCCCTCTTCTGGCATGCAGGTGTACATGCATGCAGATAGAGCACACGTATACACAAATAAATAATCTTAAATATTGTAAATGTTTGTGTGTGTGTGTGTGTACTATAACTGCATGTAGAGATGAGAGGGGGAGACAGTGGAGTCAGCTTTGTCCTTCCACCTTTATGTGGGTTCCAGGGATCCAACTCAGCCATTAGGCCTGTGTTTCAAGTGCTTTGACCTGCTGAGCCCTCTCACTGGTGTCTGTACTTATTTGTATTATTTGTCTCTACCTATAGAATCATGCCTAGCTAGGCTCACATCTGCTTAAAATTGTCTTGTAGGATCACCCTCAAGTCATTAATTTGAGGGTGATTTGTTTTTTATAATGATCATATAAAGTGAATAGAAACATATTCTTTTTTGAGAAAATAGACTGAGCTCTCTCTATGAGCTGAGTAAGTCAGGGATGGTCCAGGAGGCAGAGCTGAGACTACTATATAGATTCCTGTAGTTGTTTGCTCTTGTGGGGTGACTCAGCAAGGAAGACAAAGAGGCATTCTCATAGGTAGAAGTCCTGCCAGACCTCAGCAGAGGGAACCACCATCCTGGCCAGTGCCATACTCCATTGACAGTGGAACCCTGAGCATCTTAGCTCAGGTGTTTTTATTGATTCAGAACTCCTTAGGTGTTCTACTGATAGCATGTGCAGATTATAAGCAATCAAACAAGTGCCACAGAAATCCAACACCTGCAGATAATACAAAACGCCAAGAACCTAGGATAGTCTATCACCCAACAGCACATAAAAACAATTTCAAACATAACTAAAACTAGACTTCCCCAACAGATTTCTGTACAGCTGTTTAAATATACTACTTAGAACCATAAAAGCCATTCTTGGGTCAGCAACCTATGGGAAATGGAGCAGATCTTTCCTGTGGTCTGAAGTTTGCAGTACCTCACTTTAAGCAACAAATTGGCCTGATAATAATAATAATAATAATAATAATAATAATAATAATATAGCTAATAAGTATTAGTCCATGAACCTACTGCTATTTCTTAAGGATCTTTCTCAGGTAGAGTAAATCTTAAAAGTTGATTCAATGGCTGGTTAAATTATGTATGGAAAAGTTATAAAGAGATTTTTTATATATTTTTAGAAATAGAACCTTTTCTATTCCCTAATCTCCTGCTTCACAAAGAAAAATTCCTCATTTTGAGGATGACCTTGATGATGACTGAAACAGAAATCCCCAAGAGGACACCTTAAGAAACACTAGACGACATGCCTTTTAAAGTAGAAAGGAGCAGATATCATCTGACTTTCTTTCTTCCTTCTTTCTTTCTTTCTTTCTTTCTTTTCTTTTCTTTTTTTTTTTTTTTTTTTTTGCTTTTTATAAAAAGAAAACTTCTTGAGGTAGTAAGGAGAAATCAAAGCTAAGTTGTTTGGAGCAGTAGATGAAATTAGAGACTCTGTATGTGTGCAGGATTCATGGCATAGAGTTAAGGAGAAGAGAAACTTTGATTTAAAAGAAGTCTTGATGAATATACTAGTGACCTTTCTTATCACTGTGACCAAATACTTGACAAGAGCAACTTAAAGGAAGAAGGGTTTATTCTGGCTCATGGTTTAGGGGATACAATTCTTTATAGCAGGCAAGGCATGGTTGTAGAACCACATCCTGCCGGTGAGGAGATATTGGCAGATCAGGGAGTCAACAGTCACAGTGTAAAGAAGACTGGTCTACAATCCTCAAAGCCCATCCCTTTGGCCCTTAGTTCATCAGCAAGGCTCCATGTCCTCCAAAATAATACTCCCTGCTGATCCTGAGCGCCTGAACACTTAGCCTGTGACAGGGGTTAGATATTTGGACTTGCAGCAAGGAAAAGACAAATGCTTTAAAAGTGAGTTTTTAAGTGCACAGGAAAACAAATCTCTTTTCCTCACATATTTATTTTCTTGACTAATGTTTTCCTTATACTGGGACTCTTTTAGACTCCATGAAAGAGTGAAGAGTGAAGAACCAGGTAAATTCAGTCTTTCGTGGAAGACTGTTACCTGCTTGAGCCTCATGTAGTTTAGCTCATTGATTGAGAGCAAAGGTAAGATCCAGCAGGATTTGTTCTAACCTAAAACGCCCTTTCTTTTCTATTAGCTGTACAAGCTGGCCCAAGTAGTGAACTTCAATAAATGTTAATAGCTAGACTTGTCAAGTGAATAAATCTCATGGCTTTTCTTCCAAAATAGATAAAATAAAGTCTACTAAACACATTGAATAGAATCTGCAGTCTGCTAAGGAGCGTATGTCCCCACAAGTTTAATTATTATCGTATCCATTAGCAAGATGCACATGGAGATAAGTTAGCTGGTGAGGACCTCAGATACTAGGACAAGCACCTTCTCTGGGTGCAAAGTCTAAGGATCACTGGAGGAGGATAAAATTCTGAGTCTGGAAGAGAAGCTCCAAACAATGCTACACACAGTGCATTAAAGGAGAGGTCTCTTCAAGCCAGCCCAAACTACATAGTGAGGTTCCATTTAGATGTGTCTGATCATTCCAAGTGTACTGTCCATGGTTTCTTTACTAGACACCTTGGATGAGATATTTCTTTGGAGATGGGGTATTCTGATCACTATAGAGTAGGTAGCAATCATCTGCCATTGTTCCATAGGTGCTAATAGTACCCATCCCTCAGTTTTCATGAAACCGAAATTTGTTTTTTTTTTAATGTTCAATATTGTCAAATGATTCCAAGATATAAAAGCATGCTTAGTTGAGTACTATTGTTCCTTTTCTTGAAAGCAAAGAAAATGTTATCAAATATTAGTAGTAACCTGATTAGTGGGAAAGAGTAAATTATAAAGTTAAAATTTACTGTTCAATGTGAAAGATGTTGAAGGTTTAGTTTGAGTAGAATATTCTTCTGGCCTGGAATTTTGCACACGTGCTGGGAAACTCTTCCCTGCATTTTCCCTGTTATTTATTGTCCTGATCTGTCGAGCTTTTTTTCTCACAAGTCCATTTGCGCTTGGTTTGCCCCAAGGAAAAGGAAGATACAGAATCCTCGTCTGTCTCTGCTACTGTGTGTTATTACTTGGGAAACGTCAAGGCAAATGCCATATAAATAGATAAAATACTCCAGAAACATCAGCTCTCACCATTTGGAGGGAGCGAGAAAGGGCAAATGTTTAAGTTTTAAGAGATAGAGTTAATAAAGAGCTGTCATTTCTTGAGCAGAGGAGACAAAGGGCCTTCTCAGACACATATAACTTGGCATTGTGGATTAATAAAACGTCAGAGTTTCACTTTGTTATCTATTGGTATCAATGGTTGTTTGGTTTTATCATGTTGCGAAGGCTGTACCTCTGTTGAGATTAGTGTTTAGACATATTTAGACATTGGGCAATAACATTTATCTGTTGGAGGAGTGTAATCTTTATTAGATGAAAAAGGCAAAGCCAGTTCACTCGGCATTACATTTCAGTTTTTGGTTAATCCCCTTCCAGCTTTCTTAGTTATATGGTGTTTCAATAGAATCCAGCTGGAATGAGCTTTAATTGCCCAAGAGGACTCATCCCCTCTTTGCTGGCTATTCAGTTATAGTGAATTACCCTCTGTTACCCCAAACTTCTTAGATATAGGTATACACCTGCCCTGGTTTTGTCACAATAAATCTTTATAATAGTTTCTATTCATTTCATTTCATTCTATGGACAAGAGTGGTTCCTGCCACCAAAAAAAAAAAAAAAAAAAAAAAAAAAAAAAAAAAAAAAAACTTATCTAAGTATTTTTCTAGTTGAGCAAAGTTCAAATGTCAATTCTTCAGCTATGAAGCATTGTAAATTTTTGAAGAAAGGCCTCTTATCTTACCATTTTCAAAGTGCTCAGTGAATAACTTAGAGTAGGTAGTCCCCCAAAGTTTTTTAGCGACCATGAGAAAGTCACCCAAAATTTGGTACATCTGTGACATTTTACCAATTATTCTGTCCATAGATGACTTTCCCCATTTTAACTCCTTCATTTACATTTTTAGATGCATAGTACTTAATGTCAGCAGCAAGTCAGTCTAAGCACTTGGGCAAATGAACTGTATGGAGGGGAAGTATCTGGCAGTTATTAAGTACTTGTTTGGCCTTTGCTACAGTCATTAGCCATGCAGCAGCCAGACAATCTTTAATGTGCTAAGAAGGTCTGGCTATTGAGAGTTGTTTTTTGTTTTATTATTGCTTTTTATTCTGCATTTTCTTCAGGTGACTGTATTACCAATGTATCCCAGCCTGGTCCCACAATATTCATACCTTGTAAATTGTACATGAAGAAGAACTTACATTGTTATTTGAATTCAAAGTCAAAAACATTGTGAGCATGCTTAAAAATAACCATGTGGAGCTACAGTCCTGTCTCTCACCACTTTGCAGGTTTGCATAGGTGTCAACTGAAGCTTGTCATTTATTAAATTGTAATTGTATACATATTGGAGAGTGCAAAGCCAAAAGAACACAGTCAGGAACAAAAAGAACAGAGAAAGACCGATTCCCTGCAGTAGAGGATAAGATTTTTTTCCAAAGAAGTGACTTCCTTAAACAACCAGAGGAGAGTGTGGGGATTATTAGTGAACTTTATGTATAATCATACAAGAAAGCACTTTAGGGTGAAGCATACATTCTTGAGTATGCTTAGTGTAAGGTGATATTTCAAGAAGGGAAGATGGGTTGTGAAGAGCGTGTCAGGAAGGTGACACGACGTACAGGAACACTTCTGGGCATGCTGAATTTTCATCATAAAGTTTTAACAGAAAAAAAAAAAGTGAGACGACATTATGAAAGCGTACTGCTATAGGGGCTTGTCCTTACAGACATTTGCTTGCCCAGCTGCTAAGAAAATTAACAGAATTGATCAGCTGTTCTTTAAGCTACAGTGATAAGCCATTGCTTCCCTCAGAGGAGTCCATGAGTATCAACCAGAACCAAGATGGACAACATCCCATGCCCTCCCTTTAGTCGAATAAATCATTGCTGCACATTTGTTATGAATTTGGTTTGATTCAGACATTCTCTGCAACAGACACTGATTTTTCTCTCCCTGTAGTTAGCAAGGCAGTAAGTCGCCATAGGGCAGAGGTAGGAGGGTCACCAGGGTAGGTAAGGATGGGAGATAGTGTTGAGCATTGCTTCTTAAAATGTGAAATAGCTATAGAAGTATAGAAATGGGAGCTGCTAAAAATCCGTTTTCTAAAGTCTCCATCTGTTTTCCAACAGTTGTTACTATATGTATCTCCGGTTTATGTGTTTTGACTGCCGGTCAGGAGATAATGTATGAAGATTGACATGTCAGTCTTGGACAAGGTGAAAGATGTCTGCTGACTTGTGTTTAATGAGCTTTAAGTCATTCTGTCCATGGAAGTCACAAAATCAGATAAAATTTGGAAGTGGGAGAAACTTTGCTAATTGCATAATCATTATTAATTTTGTCATTAATATTAATATTTATTTCAATTCCACCTTACCAAATATCTCATTTCATTTAATATGTGAGAAATAATGAGTCTTCAAGATGAAATAAAATTAAAGTTAATTGAAGTTAGTGACTAAACCGAGGCTTCATGAGGACATGACACTAATTCTTTTTCAGCTTTTGTAGATTTATTAGCAGGTAAGCATGCATACCTTATTTCTATATTTGCTTGAATTTTAAATATCAAGGGCTTTTGAGTTTTAGAATTTTCTACATCAAGGATTAGTTCATTGCATCGTAATCAATACATTAATTCAATCTTCTAGTTGGCACATTGATCAATATTTGATACGTTGATTTCTAGCTGAAAAATAATTTTGTGAGAGTTTGTGAAAAATTATTGGAAGTTAAATAATAGATAATAGGAACCTTCTTATAAACCCTTCCTTTACTGTTTAATCAATCTCTCTTTCTCCTCCATATATTTGAGATATATATCCCATATATATATATATATATATATTTCAAAATATAAAAATCTGCTCAGTCTGAATAATGTTACTTGAATGTGTATTTTCAGGGCTAACCACTAGGTACTGGATAACCAATCAGTGTGCTTTTCCAGGGAGAATACTTTCTCCTGCTCCCAGCATTCCTTAGTTACCTGTAGTTATTTGTTTAGGGGTGGGGGCTCATGAGACTTACCCTTCCTGTTAGCATGTCTACTGGTATCCTTGTTCAGGGCTTGCTAAGCAGCCATGCTGGTGATATTTCAGGAACGTGGCTTCTCTGACATTTCTAGGAGACACAGTCTAACAGCAGACCCCCTGAGCTGCTGGTTCTTATAATCACTCTGCTCCCTCCTCAACAGTCCCCCGCCCCAGGCCTTAGTACAGGAACTGTATTGTAAATATAGCATTTGGGTCTGAGCTCCGTAACACCATTCTGATTGGTTGGGGTTTTTGTAATGGTCTCCACATTTGACATTCCTTTTTCTCCTTTTTTTTTTTTTTCCTCTTTTTTTTTCTCCAGAAGCAGATTGTCCTTTAATCAGAACAATGAGGGGCAGCAGTCTCTACATGGCAGTGGAGACTGTGCTCCAGGTCTTAGGGGCACTGAGGCATTTGTGGTGCAGAAATAGAAAAGTTGGGGGTGGAAGATTGCAACTACAGATCTACTCGCCAGAATTCTCAAAGTTCTAAATAACAAAGAAGGTTGATGTGTTGACAGCTGTTAAGGAACTGGCAATTAGACACTAAGTTTAAACACCAAATAATTTTTAAAAGACTCACATGAGTTTATTTACTTTTCATAGATAATAGCAATCTAGTAGCCATACTTTGATTACCTAACTATGTGCCGCCGTTGTGCCAAACACATGAATTACCCTAACCGTTATGTATTTTTAAGACTGATTTCTATTTATGTGTGCACCACGTATGTGCAGACACCTGTAGATGCCATCAGATCCCTTGGATGTGGAGTTACAATCAGCTGTAAATTAACTGGTGTGGCTGCTGGAAACTGAACTCAGGCCCTCTGGGAGATCAAAAGCTCGCTATCCACAGAGGCTACTCTCCCGTCCATCTTATTTAATATTTGATTTAATATGTTAGAGACATGTTACCACTTAATTTTAAAAATTATTTTATCTTATGTGTACGTATGGCTGTTTAGTCTACACATGTCGGCAAAAATATGTTCTTGGTATCCAAAGAGGTCAGAAAAGCGTGTCAGGTACCCTGGAACTGGAGTTGCAGGTGGTTGTGAGATGCTATGTAGATGCTACAAAACATCCAGGGCTTTGGAGGAGCAACCAATGCCAAGCCATCTCTTCAAACCCCTGAGATGTTGCCATTTAATAGATGTGGAAGTTGTAGGTTAAAGAGGAAGGGAATTTTTCCCAGTTCACACTACAGTAGAAACGAGATTGGGAAATACTAGCAGAGATTGCTCGGCTCCAATGTCATATTTCCTGACCTTGGATTGACTTCTTGTAGGTGCTTGTTGCTGAGCCTGGCTGTATTTAGATCAGATCTATCACTTGCTTGAATGGTATATGAAGGCCTAAGCCAATGATATGTAATCATATAATTTTTATTTAATTTCTTGCACAAAATTCTGGGTCATTTGTATTAAAGACTGAGTTGCTTCCTATATTCCCATTAACATCAGTCTGTGAGTGACAGTATCAGGATCTAAAACGATATAAAAATGGATATAATTAGGCTGCAATGAACATAGTGAAGCTTAATAAAAATCGGACAGAGGACTGCCACGTGCGACTGAGAAGACAAGCTCGAGCACGCGCGCGAGAAAATGAACCTGTGAAGTGCAAGGAAAGCAGAACCACTTTCAGGCTCCGAGTTGTACTGGCCACTTCGATGTGGGTTCTCAGGTACCTGAGGCCACAGGCTTGTGAACAGCAGGACAGAACAGTGGAGAGAGGTCCAGGCCCCGTTGATCAGAACACCTCTGGAACATGGTTCCAGAACAACCATTTCGGTGTGTGTCCATTGCAGGTGGTTAAGGAACGTAAAATCCCATCACGGAGAGAATAAAGAACCATTTGTGAAAGGAGAGGCAGATGATTGTGGTTAACTTTAAATACTGGGAAAAAAAATTCCAAGTAAAATACATGTAGAGACGGAAAGGCAGAGCGTAAAGTTGGGGTGATGCTGAGATCTAAAGCTCTGTGTTTTAGCGTGAAGACTCGTGAGAGGATGGGGCTTTAGCCACAGAGACATTAAAGCAATACAGAACAATCAAATGTGAGAAATTTGGTTTAAAAAAAAAAAGACACAGATTTGGGTTGGTATGGAAGCAGGGCCGGATCTGAAAAGAGTTGCAAGGGTATGATCAAAATATATGAAATTCTCAACTTATAAAAAATAAATAAAAAGCTAAAACGTTTTAATAAGAACTTATCCTTGAGAAAAAGGCAAATTGGGGCAAATCGAGAACTCTGAACAGGGAAATTAAAGGGTGCAGATAACTGACTGCCAATCTCCAGGGCAGAGCTCACCTGTGGTCTTTCTAAGCTGCGGAGCCCAGTCAGCGTGCTGGCGTTAATCGTCTGGCGGCTCAGATTTTACAGAGCCGGAAAACTAAAGAGCTAATTTGAGAAAACACCCTGGAAAATGAAGCCCTGTCTCGTTTCTCCTGGTTGCTATGTGTTCTCCCTCTTCCTCCTCTTCCTCCCCCTCTTTTTCCTTCTCCTCCTCCTCTCTCTCTCCTCCTCTTCCTCTCCCTCACCCCCTCCGGCTCTTCTTCCTCTTTTTTCTCCTTTTCCTCCTCCTCCTCAACTCTTTAATTAAAATGAAGCGACAATAGGAAGCATCCTTTGCAGGGAAGCTCGTGGGAGCCCTTAGTTGCCTTTGCTTTTGTTTCTTAGACACAAAGCCATTCGGACATCGGTCTATCAAGCCCACTGATGTCCACGAGAACGGTGTCTGCGGTATTTTGAATGAGTGGGAGTTTTTCCAGCGCAATTTGATGCTTTCTCTACTTTGGAGAACGCACAGAACAGCCATGCTGTGGAGAAAAGTATCAAAAAGCGGTTTGTCTTTTGACTTTTTGACTCTTCTTTATCCCTGGCCAGCCACAGTCCTCCTCCTCCTCCTCCTCCTGCTGCTGCCAGACACTGGGACTTGAATGTGTCATTACAGCCTAATTGCACTGTTGTGCGGCAGGACATAAGTGCTGACTGTCTGGCAGGGTCAGAGATCAGCCATTGCCACCAACACTCCAGGCAGCGGCCGCACGGAGATTCTGTGAGTCTCTTTTTCTCGGCTTTGGGATGAGCCTGCAGCTGTCTGTGTGTCTCTTCATAGGACTGTGGATGGTCCCAGCACACAATATGGCTTCTTACTTTCTTAACAAAGATACAGAAATCATTCTAAAGCAAACGGAGCTCTTTCTTATGGCTTTTTATAAATTTTGAGCGCCATACATATACAAGTCAGCATCAAAATCTTATACCAGGTTTCTTATATACACACAATTTTAAAATAAGAATTCAAGTGTTAATGTCAGCCTTAGGATAGAAGCTGCTGGGTGCTAAATAGAATAACTCACATATGAACAAATAAGCTGTGTTCACAGATAGAAAATAGTATCTTGCAGATTTTATAGTATCTTATGTCACAAAATAAAAATTTAATTTTTTTACGGGAGCTAACCTATTCCTAAAAGTAATAAGAGAATATTTTTTAAGTAATTTGTCATGTCTAGACTTATGTCTCTGGGTGGAATACAAGTTCAGATACATTCATAGAGAGGTATTTATTGTTATTTGAAGGTTCTCCACTCCTATTTTTAAAATCTAATATATTTAGTGTATGTTATCTGTAAAATTTTGGCAGACATACTGATCTAACACAGAGAATATTGTTTCAAGGAATATCTCTAGTAACCTACTCCTTCCAACTATATGGCTTATAGAATTCAAAGAATAAAGAGAGAATCATGGGATATAACTCTAGTACAGAACAATAGTTAAGACTAGGGTTCTGACTGGGAGTACTAGAAGGGTATAGAAGAAGAGAAAAATTAGTGTGAAGACTTGCAAGGAATTCTGACCAATTAACCCTCCAGTACAATCATACTTAGAATTAACCAGAAAGGTCAGCCTGTCTCAGGAGAATTTTCCATATCCACCAGTATACATTAGAGAAGAAGATGTCTCTGGCACACCAAAGAAGAGACACATTCTCCATTAACCCACAGAAAGAAGATCAGGCCCCAGCACACACATCTATAGCCCAGGACAGCCAGAAGAACTTCTTGTTTATTTACAAAGTGATAACCCCTAGAAACTTCTATAGTGGGAGAGGTAAAAAATCCATCTCTCCCTCTAGTTGCAGAATTATGGCTCCTGTGATCTTTGACAGCTGATTTTACTTTCGGTGGTTAAATTATGTTGATAGCGGAAGGCGTTTTGCAGACGCAAGCATGTTATTAATCTGTTGACCTTAAACAAGAAGGTTACAAGTGGGCCCAACCTAGTCACGTGTGCCCTTTCAAGGCATAGTTCTATTTTGGTGGCAGAAGAGGAAGTCAGGGGACATCTGAAAGCAGGGAGGACTTGACGTGGTAGTGCAGATTTGCAGATGGAGGGGCCCCCGTGGCAAGGAGTATGGGCTAGCCAGGAAATGCTGATGCCAGGCCTCTGAGCACAGAGCTGGTGCCGAAACTGCATGAATATGGAAGTGTGCCCTACTACAGAGCCTTGAGAGGTCAGCGTGGCCTGCCTGACACCCTGATTTTGTGAATGGCTCAGCAGAGAGCCCAGCCATGCTAGCATGGACTTCTGAATCTTCAGGCTTATGAAACAGAGTGTGGTTAATCACATAAGCTAAGGCAATATGAAAGAACACATGGAGGTTTATTTATCCTTAGGATAGTACATGAATCACAGTAAAGAATAAAGGAGAGATGGAAAATTCTGCTAGCGCAGGCAGGCACAGTTGCAAAGGGCTACAGAGACCTGTAGTCAGGGATACATCAAATGCTGGTGGCGTTGCAGGACCCTTCAGTGCATTTGTAAAATGTCAAACCCCGTTGAGAAGTGTTCGCTCTGAATTCTTTTCAAGAGAATTCAGACGATTATGTTATATATGGTTGCCAATGGGGTTTGAAATTCAGAAAACGTCAAGTGTGTAACCTAGTCTGATCAAAATTTTTACTAAATACAAACTCATAATTATGCATTACGGTTACTCAGCTTGACCATGGGTTAATTTCCTGACTCGTTTGGATTTCTGAACGACATCTCTTCACTGTGATTTGGTTTTGGCTTCTCTAGGATGATCTGTTCTGTTTCTTCTCTCCCATTTTCCTCTCTTCTTCTCTTCCTTCAACCGTAAACAGCAAGGCACTGTTCTAAGCCCTGGTATCCTCAGTACAAACAAACAGCATCAGGTCTAGAATGTAAGACAAACAAGTCATGGCTAAGGGCGAAAGAACTGTGCAGCACATGCCAGAGAGAATAAGAAAGAATAAATAGACACATGTGTGGTAGACACATCTAACTCCCACTAAGAACGTCAGAAAGGTTCCTGAGAATCGCTCTGAAGCCCAGGCTATCATGAGCTATCATGACCCAGAGCTGTAAGCATTTCCCAGGGGAGGGTGAAGCAGGAGCTACAGGACATTAACACTCGGATAAAAGCTGAGCCAGTTCACACAACCTTCTATGTCTGGTAGAGGATTTGGGGTTTCATCTTAGGAGACATGGGAAGCCATTGGGTATTTTTTTGTTTTTTGTTTTTACCAACAGGATACAGACATGGTTGTAGAACAATGACACCTGTTCTAGGAGACCAGAGAAAGGATAATTGGACTGTCTGCTACCAATGGTGACGTCACACAGACAGAAAATGACAGTCACTCCCGGGCGTGACTCTCTGTATAATAGGAATAGAAAGATTCGAGAGATGCACAAGCAATGTTAAATGAATTTAGTGACTTCAGAGGGAAAAACTAGGAATTAAGTTGGCTTGTCCCTTCTGATCACATTCTATAAGATCTAGTGGGTTTCTGCAGAAATCCCGAGACCAGGCAGGCCTTCTCACACTAGCCCTCCTCTGATTCCCAAGCTGAGGATATTTAGTCCTATGTTTGATACACCTGTAAAGAAAGTCACCGAAGCTTACAGTGGATCACAACAAGTTTCTCGTCGATCCAAGGGACCGGACAGCGGCTCGTATTTGCACTTCAAGTAATTTGCTGCAGTTGGTGACAGCTTCACATTCTTGTTGTGCACAGGAATCTAAAAGTCACACATACTTTGGGATAACAAACTTGAGGTGTCTTCCAGATGGAGGTTTTACATAGTTTTATCCCTACCCCTGTCAGCTTCACTCTGTGCTCTCCAGATCTCCTTGTAACAGCAGTGCATGTCTACATAAGGACAGAAAGGGGAACAGAACTATCAGTCATTGTCTGACCCTCTATAAATGGAGCCAGAAGACGGGTTCAGAGCTGTGTGGAACGAGGACAGAGGGAAAAGGTCAGTGATATATCATGTGCTATAGAATTTCCCCTGAAGCGGTTGTTGGCTGAGACTTGCTCACAGAGTGCAAGCTTTTGTCTGGTGAGAGACCTAATTGTAAGAGTGTTCCTCAGTGTGAGGCTGCAAGCAGTCCTCTCTGCACTGTGCAAGAAAAAGGAGAAATACACTGCAAGTAGGTTTGGGACGGGGGTTCATTTTATTTTATTTTTTTGCCATCCGTGAATGCAAGTAGCTAATATTAACAACTGTTTAACTTATGAAATATTAATTAGATCACTTATAAATTATGTATGTGGGAAAGGAAATTTGTCAATGGCTGGCTTATGGATTCAGAAAGTACTGAGAGTTGATAACAAAAGGTATTTTGTGCAGTAGGTCATGTCGGCGTGGGCTTTCCCTCTTCCTTTGTGCCCGATAATGGTGAACACAGAATTGTTTATCTGCAATTCCGTGGTAGTGAGAGAACCAGTCATTTCTATAGAGCATTATATTATTGCTTGCCTGCTGTTTGAAGCATAGACGTTAATAGAAAAAAAAAAATCAACAGGAAAATTAAAGAACTGAGAAGATGCTAGAACTCAGATTTCCAAATACTGAACTCACATCCCTAGCAATGGTTCAATCTTCTAATAAGCCATTCTAGGACTCATGAGAAAAGAAGAGCACGGTAACCCTGAGTGTCTAACCCTCGCTTGTGATATATGAGATGAACGTTAAAGTAGCAAAATTACAATTTCTACTTCATAACTGTAATTTTTCTACTTTTATGAATTGCAATGTAAATATCTGATATGCAGATGGTCTTAGGTGACCCCTGTGAAAGGGTCATTGAACCCCTCCCCCCCCCCCGCCTCCAAAGGGGTCATGACCCACAGGTTGAGAACCACTGCATAAGACTTTAAAAGGAAGAAATCTCACCTTTTCTTAGGATTGAGTTTAATGTTCACTTCATATACCTCTGCAGAATAGTGTAAAATCCAGAAAATCCTTACAGGCAGCCAAGTGTGGCTGCTTTCATTTTAGGAAAAATAGGGAACGTCTTCATTGAAGTATGAATGCCTTTGCATTTAGCCTTCATGGTCATATTAAGATTTGTTTCAGACATAGGATTCTACAGGATAAAAATGCACGAATGTTCACTGCAGCTTCACAGTCAATTCTAAGGTTCTCTTTTAATTCAGAGACACCCAAATACTAAGTTAAAATTGAATGACTGAAACGTTTCTTATTCCCCCTTATACGTCTGCAGTGTAAGATCTGTAACGACAAGCATACCTGGAAACCAATGACCAGACTATCATAAAACAGAGGCTTAATTATGCTCATTTTCAAATTATTACCAACAAATCACGTCGGGGAGGTGGCAATCCATCAAGGCGCGAGTCTGATTTCATATTCATAATAATGTGCCCCTGTAAACTGCTCTAATAAGGTTTTAACTAAGTTTTCCTCCTGACCTCACTGAGCTGAAATACTGCAGGCTGTGTGTGCTTCCCACTGTCTCTAATTAGTTTTTGATCCTGGCGCTGGTTGGGTCCAAGGGGGCAAGCGAAGGGTAGAGATCAGATTTAATTTTGAATTTCCTGACTGCTGCTGGCTTGTATCTCAACTTGAGCAGTTCTTAAACGTGTTAGTTTTGGTCGGTGACTTTCTATCCAGCACACTGGACAAATGCAATTAAGTGGGCTCAGTCTTGTTCTCGGCTGTCCACTGCGTTCTTGTACGGGAACTCCGAGTTTCCACAGGAAACACCTGTATGGCGGTTGTATACCGAGCCTTCCCACAGAATTAGTACATAACATTGTTCCCGAGCCCTCATGAGTTCTTCCCCAAATAGGGCTCAGCTGTTGTTGAAGACTGTGTTTTTAATTACTATTGAAAATCCAAGCCCTTGGCTTACACGTGAACTTGGTCTGGGGCGAGGGTTGGCAACACCGAGGGTCAGCCACCTCTTCATGTATTTCGTCACTCTATAGTAAACATTTTACAATCCACCCTTTAGCAAATGTCTGCTGTGGAAGGATTGTAGAGGAAGACAAAGAGATCTAATTAAGATACCACTCTCCTCAGACTAAAAAAAACAAAAACACAAACAAAAATAAAACATAAACAGCTAAGAAAATACGGTAACCAGAGACTAACCGCACTCCTACAGTGTAACAGAAGCAAACACAATCCTGATCCTGTGAAATCGCCTTAAGTAAAAACGAATTAATTACTACTTAGAGCAATGGTTCTCAACCTGTGGGTCATGACCCCTCTGGGGGTTAAACGACCGTTTCTTTCACAGTGGTTGCCTAAGACCATCTGCATATCAGATAACAAAGATAACAGTAACAAAATTACAGTTATGAAGCAGCAACAAAAATAATTTTATGATTGGGGGTCACCACAACATGAGGAACTGTATTAAAGGGTCTCAGCATTAGGAAGGCTGAGGACCACTGACTTAGAGGCAAACTGCAGAACTATAGATAGACTTCTTTCTGCCTTTGGGAGAAATGAATTAAGAGCACACTGTTAAAAGTACTTTATTTAGTGAAACACTGATTTTACATTTCAAAAAAGTGTAGAAATGAAAAACATACCCCCCCCCCAAAAAAAAAAAAAAACCCACGCACTGAATTCCACGGCTGAATTGGCGAACTCCAGGAACAAAAGTGAACACTGACACCAAACTTGAGTCTGCAGCTGTATAGCCTTGCCTCACACTGAAGCTTTGCTTCAGTTTTCATAGCTTCATGGTTTTGAGGTGAAGCAAGCAAGACACGGCATAGGGACAAAGATTTCTTTATACGGCTGGAACATTGAAAACGCTCATCTCTGGTGAAAGTGTGGAACCAAGAAACTTCTTCTCGATGAGAAACAGCAAGGGCGTTCACTAGTCTCGGCTACAGCTCGGCACAGCAAGAGAATCTCCCACAAGCACTTGAAATTGCCAAATTCCCTTCATAGTCTGAACTTACTACAACCTAGAGGTCTAGCTAATAAAGCTAAGAAAGTCTAGTTGTCAGAGACTCTCTGTGCTTCTGAGTCTAACAGAAGCGGACACTGATCACGTGGAAAGGTGGCTGGACTTTGAGAGATTGACCAGGATGAGTTGAAATTCACGTTCCTACAAAGACTTGCACATGAATATTTGTTGCAGAAATATGTATATACATGTGCACATGTGATTGTGTGTGTGTGTGTGTGTGTATATATATATATATATATATATTTGCCAAAACTTTGAACTATTTATCCACTTGACAAGTAAATAAAAAAACACAAAGAAAATAGCCAGTGTCAAGAAGATTCAACATCAACCACTAAAAAAGAATTAGTGCCTTGGCAATGTTACATAATTGATGCTGGCTGTAGGCTATACAATTTGTTTTTGAAATGTAAAAAAAGAAACAAATTGAAAACTAGGAAAAAGGAAGATATAAAAATAAACAGGAATACTTGAAAATTGGCTAAACAGATAATCTGGAAGACTAGTTATTGAAATTAATACCTTAATGAGGACACTAGACATAAATACGAGATTTGCCCTTTCAGCTCAATTGCAGTTAAGTTGTTCAGGCTGGTTTTGGACTCCGTCTGTAGCACAAGCAAGCCAGGATTAGTGAGACTGTGTCTCAGTGGTAAGTCCTTGGGTTCAAACCATAAAGAATGATTTAACTGGTTTATAAAGTTCTAAATTGGCTTCCTCACTTAGAAATATGATTTTAAGACTCCTCCATGTTGTTTCTTTCTATCACTAACTCTGTCGCATTGTGTGGCTAAGTAATACTGTGTTTATTGACCCAGCGAGTAAATAAATACAGCCAGAATGAAGAGGGTTTCCATGAGAAATTCTGGAGATCAGCAGAAGCCCCGAGCCACTGAATATTCAACAGTTAGACTGTGCAGGTGGCACTTGGGGCAGATTCCATAAGCACTCAGCTGTACTAGAAGCAATAGTGCCTGATGCTCAGAGACAGTTATCTTAGTGTTCATTTCCATCACTGGTAATCCGGTGGTTTTTGGACCACAGAGAGAAGGGCTTCTCCACTTGGCAGCCTGGAGTCATTAGTGATGGACTTAGAATTGCTCCTCTCCTACCAACTAGTCCCTAAAGCTAGTGTAAAGTGATTAAGTTGGAGTACTACTCAATGGTTAGAATAATACAATATAAATGAATGGTGCAGCAAGAATAACTCTAAAGGTAACTGTATCACGTAGGGAAAAACAGATGTAAAAGAGTACTCAGAGTGTGATTCCACTAGCTAAAAGTTGGTTGACATTTGACATGGAAATTTAAGTCATCGTCAGCTTTATCAAACAGGAACATCAAGAATGATAATTAGGGAGGTAGGGGGAAAGCAACAGAAACTAAGTGCACACTAAAATGTCATAACCAGCCTGTTTCCTTGGAAACTAGCCAAAAAGTAAAAAGAAAGAACAATATAAGTTGTCTACATCGAAGAGTGAGGAATAACATAGAGTTAAACACAGAAATAGATACAGCCCAAGAACTAAGTGTAGGTGAGTACTTCATTCCACTGTATTCAAAGGACAGTTTACATGGAGGAAGCAAAGAGTCGGTTTGAAGTAGATTTGGAGTTTACCATGAGAGCATGAGAGTAAGAGGAACACGTAAGAGCATCTAACCGGAAATTCTGATCAGAGAGCAAGGGATGTGTCCTAGTTAGGGTTTCTATTTCTGCGATGAAACACCATGACCAAAAGCAAGTTGGGGAGGAAAGGGTTTATTTGATGTATACTTCCATATCACTGGCTACATTTAAGGAAGTCAGGACAGGAACTCAAACAGGCAGGGGCCTGGAGACAGAAGCTGATGCAGAGGTCATGGAGGGGTGCTGCTTACTGGCTTGCTCCCCATAGCTTGATCAGCCTGCTTTTTTCTAGAATCCAGGACCACCAGCCCAGGGGTGGTACCACCCATAATGGGCTGGGCCCTCCCAATCAATCACCAATTCAGAAACTTCTCTACAGGCTGGCCTACAGCCCAATCTCACGAAAGCATTTTCTAGATTGGGGTTCTCTCTCAGATGACTCTGACTTGTGTCAAGTTGACATAAAGTTAGCGAGCACAGGATGTGAGCCAAAGGCAAGATGCTCAAGACCTGAAGGAATAATGGGCAGTGACAAAGTGCTTGAAAACTGTTTCTGTGATGCTCACCTAAGCCACTGTCAACTTTATAAAATGATAGCAAGAACAATAATTGCACAATAAACAATAATTACAAATATCCCAAATGTGGTTAAAATAAAAAATTATTGGAACTTGATGCCAGAGAAATGAGTTGGGTAGTGACTGTCAGGGAGAGCAGTATTGCACCGAGAAAGGCGTGGTGTCTGAGAATATCAAGCTGGACAGTGGATATTGGAGCCGAGAAGTCAAGGAACGGAGAGAAAGAGAAGTCCGCGATAGTTTGTGTAAACCACAAAATCACTAAGGGCGGGATGGAGTGATCAACTGTGATCTACTCAGAGTTGCCTTAAGCACACGCCAAGAGGATCCCAGTATTTAAAGGAATGTGGAATAAAACCATAGTGACAGTCCTCGTGAGGTCAAGAGCCTCAGAAATGAAGCTTCATGCAATGTGAGGGTGGACAGACATGTTAAACGGAATTATCAGTGAAGAACGTGTCAGCACTGGATCCACAGCCGAGGATGGCCAACGGATGGAATCCCCACTTGGAAGGGGAGTCTTGTAGGCAATCTAGACTTCCCTCAAAGCAGAAGATTGAAGCAGACATTTAGGGGAGAGGCTGAGCATGTTTCGATGGCACCAGGTTGTGGTGGGTTCCAAGAGATGTTGACAAAATTGCTTATGAAGAAATCCTGTTTGTCTGAGAGGCTATGAATAGATTTTGTTTTGTAAACTGTGTAATAAGGCAGATGTTTATGGGTAGATAAGGTTGCCGTTGACATCCCCTTTCAACTAAAGCATTTTCTGTGCAGTCAATATGAAGGACAAATATCAAAGATCTCCTTTTCATCCTAATTGTATAGATTAATTATTTTGTCTAATTAATTATTTTGTCTTCTAAATAATTTTGTCTAATTCTATAGATAACTCATATCTTTAACCTGGTAGAGCTAACTCAGTTTAAGGTCCATATACAAAGAACTAGCTGGGGAACAGAAGTTTAGTTATAAGCATGATGTAATTAGCTTATCTCACAAAGAGAGAACACCATTAACCATGGTTAGCAAGAGAGCTGATTCCCATTGTTTTCTGATTGCCAGTTAAATAGGGCTTCCTAAGCTGAAATTTCTCAACACAGAATAAGAGTGTTCTGCATGCTCAGCTAGAAGATATAATTCCTCCCAGTGAACCAAGCTTTCTGCCACCTCTTGCACAATACACTGTGCACTACAGGTGCAGAGGAAGTGGAGAGGTGGAATTAACACCCAGTCTCCTTTGCCAAACACTGCTTCCTTGACTTTTCCTGAGATTTAAAGGGGACAAAGGAATAGGCCAGTGCCAGGAGCTAGTTCCCATAACAGTAGCCTGTCGCTCGAAACAGGTGGCCTGCAGGAGGGAAAGCCGAGCCCCAGCTGAAGCCATGGAATGATAAACCCACTCTCAGGCAAGATAGAGAGGCAAAGAGCTTCCATGTTGTCATTCTATGCAACTGAATTTGCAGAGTTGAGACTTTCTGGTTCATGAAAAATCACAGTCTTCTTTTGGCCTAAACATCCTCAAAAAGAAAAAAAACTCTTAAAATTCTTGCACTATGTAACTTACACAGAAAGCTTATTCTGCTCCTGAGCTCGGCATCACTTTTTCTTTGTCCAAGTAAAGGACCTAAACCATCCACTCATCATACCGTCAACTTTTTAATGTGACTAAATTAAACCAGCCTATGAAAAATTAAAACCTTATTATTGTCAACATATGTTCTTCTATGAAACTTTAAAGGAGTTAAAATTTCAGAATGCATTCTTCTCTTTTGTAGATGGCTTCTGAGTTTTACTGCTCTTCAGAGACAGAAGAACTTTGAGGCTCAATAATAAAAAGTTGCTCTAATTTTTATGCTTTTAGAGTAACTTTGCCTACTAGAAGGTAATAATTTTTACAAGGATACATATTAGGTTTGTTCTTTCAATTCTAAGGAACAACTAAGAAAGTAGACTAGAATACTATGGAGTAGTTCTCTGTCATTCAGTCAACTTGATTTATTCTTGTTTCTCACAAAAACTTAAGCTTTCAGGAGATTTTTCAACAACTTTTGCTTGAGTGACAGTGTTCGAAGCAGGTCTGTTATACAAAAGTGCCTATCAAGGCTTTAAGAATAGTTACCTATGAAATTAATTTGTCATTTATATCACCATAGATACTATAGTGATTGATTGACGCTCAAAACACCCTTAAAAGTCTTCTAAAGTAAGCCTGATCCTCTCATTAATACTGATCATTACGAGAAGCATTTGCTAGCCAAATTAATGCAAGCCTATATAGCATTGCGGTAATATGCAAACATGGTATTGCTAATGTGTTTTCCTCATAACTATGTGCTCCTGCTGAGTTTAACAGGATGATTTCCTTAATTCCCAAACTTTGTTCAGTATTTCCTTATGATAATTATTAAGAAAAATGAAATTGGCCTGCTGTTGAGAATGTTTCATTTGTACTGTACGAAGAGTTTCCTTAATTTTTATAGACAATAAACGCAGTTGCTTTGTGTCTGAAGCACTATATAGCTAAAATACGCGATGCTCTCGCTTCCTTCTGATAACTCTCAATGTATGCTCTGAAGACTTGTTTCCTGTCTCTCAGTAGATCCCATCTCACTTGCTGATGAGAAACCTGCTCCCACAGGTTCCCGCAGCAGGCCTGCTTACCAACATTCCGGCCCACCTGCTCCCTGCGATTGATTAGCACAACCTCCCCTACATCAACCTGCTCCTTCTCTCAGGGGTTGCTTTCCCCAAACAAGCAGAATGCCCAAGCTCTTTAAAGTTGCCCTCCTTGCGATCTGGACTGTTTCTCCTTCTGCTAGCCAAGGCTGGCTCCTCTCCTTTCTTCAAGCCTTTGTCTAAAATACACCTTGATCAGAAAAAGACTCTGAAGCCACTCTGTGTGCACAACTTCTTTCCACATTGTTTTTAATCTCACTGATTTACCACCAGACAGGCTGCATGCAGATTTGTATATATGTCTCTCATAGCACTAACGTGCAATTCTTGTTAAATCAATACCTATACCATTGTGTTCATTGATGATGAATGGAAAAGAAGCGTCTATTAAAAATGAATAGGTGGAAACCTTTTTCTGTCTAGATCCACTTCTGCCCCAAAACTGTTTAGAGTGCTTGAATATTCTTTTTCAGTTACTGCGCCCTGGCCACATGGAAGGAATATTTAGAGTTATGAATAATCCATGAGGGTATAATTACAAGATATCCAAGGTTAAGTCAGTAAGGCATAGGTTTGGCTTTGTTTAGTTTTTAATATGCTGTTTGACTTTCTGAAAGCAACATGATGTATTTTTTTTTTGAAAAGTAAAAATCACAATAAACAATGATTAAATAAAACAGGAAGTTATTTATGCTATCATTAAGAAACTTCTCTTGGTAACTCAGACCCAGAAAGACAACTGGTAATAACTTTGAGTCTTTAGACATTTGTGTTTAAACTAAAGCGCCCATAGAAGATATGCCCACTGGTACAATAGCTCTACACAAGTAACTAGTTACGGACTGGGAGCCATGGGGCGCTTTAAGAGAGGAGAGATAGATGGGAGGTGGTCAGAAGAGATGGGAAATGGAGCACTGTGGGTTGGGAGGTCAGAGTTCAGAGTTCAGAAGAGAGAATGGGGAAATATAACTAACAGTACAGGCTTCTGGGAAAGCCTTATGAAAACCCAGGACTGTAGAAGCTTCCTAAACTACACACATATACATATATGAAACAGATTTGAATGTTCTTGCCTCATAATGGAGGAACAATACCTCTCCCAGATACCAACAGGCTATTAAATGAAATGTCCAGTTCCAGGTATGAGTTGCCTCTTTTCAAATTATTGTTTAGCAGGGTCCAATAGACCTCCAAACACCATAGGCTGTTATCTTTCAGAACTTCATAGTAAGAAACTGTTGCTGAAGACACTACATAGATAGTACATATTCCCACTATGATGCATCCAAATATCACTATTTTATTTTATGTCCTTGACAACTGGTGGCTATAGTCTGATTCATATCCTTACCCAAATCTAAAAATTTTAGTTTCTTTCATGATGTTCTTCTGCCGTTACATCTATTTTCTTTTTCTGAAGTGTTAATTGTTGGGTGGTAAACTCTCTGAACTGGTTCTCTTTCTCTATTAATGACATTATGCTTTTGCATTTTTAACGTCTTTATCTCTTTGTCATGTTCTGCCAGAATGCATCAGCGTTACTTCTTGTTTGCTAAGTGTCTTTACTCCTGGAACCAATCCAGAAAGTTTCTGCTTTTGTTTTGTTTTAATTAATGTGTGATTTATAGCGGTTTATTTTTTCTTTCATTTTTTTTCTATTCTTTTTGCTATAATCTTATGTATTTTCCCGTTTCTTCAGTGGTTTGGATCTTAAACTATGTCAAAAACAATTGTGCTTGCAACTGATGTTCATATTAAGTTTTTTATCTATACTGAGTTTACAACATAGCATTTGTTCCTAAATTGCAGGTCCTTGTGAACTTTGGAATACTGGTCTGCAGCTTCATGTGAACTTGAGTCTCCAATTGTCGGCTGTGTGGGCCCCCGGCCCACAGAGATAGCACAGTGAAAATCCTGAAGGCAGAGAGTGACAGCCTCAGCTCATCATGTCCCCGTCCTTTCTCTTCTTCCAAACTCTCCCATCTGCCCCTCCTTTGCTCTTTCCAATACATGGCCACTTTTTTACTAGTTGTTGTATAGTTCATATGTGCATACATACCTAGTTACAACCTGCTCAGTCTGCATTGTTTCTTGTGTGTGTGTTTTCAGTGCTGACCATTTGGTACTGGATAAACAATTGGTGTGCTCTTCCCTGGCAGAGATTCAGAAACTGTAAATGACAAAGTCTCACCAACAAAACTGCCTAAACATGAGCTGATCACTCCCAGCTTTTAATTCAATGGGAACCAAAACTATCAAAAAAAAGTCTCAACTTCTACTTTTGGAACCAGCAAGCCCCACCCTCGTCTTCAGATTGATTTTCCATTTTGGAACAGTAACATATATTTTGTCACTGAGCCTGTTCTTTTCTTTCTATTGTTTTCTTTCTACTTCAATTAAAATTCCTATATGAACGATAGATGCTTGTTTATAATCCGTGGCCTAGATGTTGTTCAGTTTCCACACACTCGGTGACATTTCGTTATGCTAATCAGGACAGCCTGTGTGTCACATTGTTCAACTGTCTGATGCCCGTGCTGTAGGCTGTGTTCCAGAGGCCTTCAGACAGAGTCAAATACAGTTTAATGCATTTCCTCTGTCTAGGATATAAAATAAAAGGTTTACAGTGTACGCTACATTCAATCTAAATATTTGTGTTGAGTTTAATGGCATCTTATTTAATTTTATTTGTTGAAAATATGGGCTTAATGCTTCCATACTTTCTACATATCAGATGTTCTTCTATAACATCCCAGAGGACCAGAATATGCTCTGAGACCTTATTACAAAAGATTAGCAACCTTCCATTCAGTTGATACTTTTCTTCCTTCAAATGTTCATGTGACTGACAGCTTATCAATGTCTATTGTATGTTATAATGAACACGTCAGAAAACGGATTATAGATGTGAGGGAACCAGAGATAACCCTGGGACCATTTCCCATGCCCCACCCCTGGACAATATTCAGAACGTTGTTAGGAGGAAACACACATCACGACTATTACAAACTATTATCATAGTAACTTGGTCCCAGAGTTACTGAGATTTTACATATTGTAAAATTTACTGTGCTTTTACTGGAATACATTTGGAATGTGTGCTTGGGAATTACATGCTTGAGGACACTTGTATTGGAAATACCAGGAAACATGTGTGGGGAACCTTCTGATGGAATCTGCAAGGTAGAATACTTGAAACATTATTCCTGGCCAGCCAAAGCTGTCCCCTCCCCACCCTGACCAACCTCGTACACATTATTCTAAAGCATCTTCTGTTTGTCTGAAGTTGACAGTTAACACTTTACACAGCATGTGAACCAACTTTTCCTCTAAACAAAATTTCAAGTTGTTAAACAGCTGTCATGATTGCACAGAATCTTTTTTTATTTTACCAGCAAAACCAAGGGAAAGAAAACAGGAGAGACAAAGTTCACTAACAGCTGGGACTTGATTAAATTAGGCCAATTTCATTGCCTTCTGTGAGCTCAAACATTAGATGGTCATAAGAAAAAGCGAAGAGAACGGTTTCCAAACAACCAAAGTTCTGGACGCGTAATGCTCACTGGGGTGGGGGTGGGGAGCGCAATTACGGAACCAGTAATAAAAGAACTGGAAAAGGAGGAGCCTGGAATTTTAGGTCTCCTAAATACAAGGGCTGCTTCACAGTGTTAGGGGAAGAGGGAAACTCAGAGCTATTTTTTAAATGAGTATACAGAATATTGGGCTTTACCATGGCGACTTCAATCGTATCCGGCCCCTCCAAGACACTCTTCGGCCATCCTCCCGTGCCTGCGTCGTTCTTTGCCACCCTCAGTAGCTCCCTTTATGTTTGCACATCACGTGTGTTCTTTTACCCTCCCTTCTTCCTCCAAACCTTCCCTTACTCTTGTGGTTTACAGTCTATACACAGACTCACGCCCGCACACATATGCACACCTGAAAAATTGAAAAGTCCGGGATCTACGTACAAGAGAGGGCATTCTCTGTCTTTCTGGGTCTACGCGATCCCAGTTAATATAACAATGTCCAGATCCATCCATCTTCCTACGAAGTTCACAAGTTCGTGAGTATGATCTACACCCTCGGTATTCCTTTTCTGCTGACGGACATCTGTGATGGTTTTTCCTTACTCTTGTGAATAGATCGGTAATAAACATGGACGCACAAAGTACCTCTTTAGTGGGACACAGAGTTTTTTTTTTTTTTTTTTTTTTTTATAGCCCAGGGGTTTATTTATAGCTGGGGTGCATGTTAATTATATGTTTAATTTTTTGAGAAACATCTAGACTGATTTCAATAGTGGTTGTACCAGTTTACACTTCCTTTCAGCAGTGAATAAGGTTTTTTTTTTTCGCCACTTCCTCGCCAGCATTTGTTATAATTTATTTACATGATGATACACATTCTGCCTGGGATGAGATGGAATCTCCGAAGAGCTCTAAGTTTTAGAGCTATTTTTGCGTGATACCAAATAATAAGTAAGTGCAACAATTATTCGGGTTAAAAACTGTGAGAAGGGAGGCAGTTAAGGATTATAAGCAAACTATTTTCCCTCTCTCTACCTCTGTCCGATTCCAGCAAGCATTCTAAGCATTACCTATACAAATACAAAAGGCTGTTCGCTTCCTGTTGTAGAGCTGCCGTGGACCTCGCGTAAGGACGGATGCAACGCAAGGCCATACACCAAGACTGTGGAGGTTTACGAAGCAGTTTAGGAGAAAGGTTCCCGTCCTGGGCCATCTGAAACACGTTCTTGAGAAAGCTAACACAGAATCGGTTCAACCAGAGGCTGTGAGAACCACCAGGAGCGGAGGCTGAGTGCGGGAGGGAAGGCTCCCTAGCCCTCTGTGGCAATGATGGCTCAAGTTGGCTTGGAAAGTGGGGTGGGGGGGGTCCATTTTCACAAATATCCACGTGCACCACCTACAGACAAAGGTGGAAGGAGAAGTGGACAGCAGATTTGTTTGGAGAGATAAAGAGATGACTATTTGTACTAGATGAAAACTGAAATGTTCTCCCAACTGAAATGGGAATCGTTTTGCAATAAAGTGAATCCAAGTATTTTCATAGTGTAACCCTTAGATAACTGAAAGGATTTTCCGGCGAATACAGATTTTAAACTTGTATCTGGACTTTTGCCGGCTTGGAGGAAATCCGTGTCCTAAGTGAGCAGCTACTTTGCAGGCACCCGTACAAATCCATGAAAAATTCATCCATATCTGCAGACCACAGATAATTGTGAGATTATTTATGTGTTTTAGCTTTTCTTTTTATAATAAAAGGCTGGAGATTGAGTAACATAAAAAATCGGGCTTCATCTGGCTTGTGGTTTCAGAGCCTGGGAAGTCTGAAGCCAGCATCTGTTAGACAGCTGGCTACGGCCTTCTGGCTGGATCCTAGCCTGATAAGGATGTTACACGGTAAAACGGAATGTGCACAAGTCATCTCAGACTGATTCTCTTTCTTGGGAAGCCACCTCTCAGTCCACCATGCTTCTGAAGCTTGATAACTTTGTCCAATCCCAGTTGAAGTGTGTCAAAGGACACAGTTCAAAATATTCTCACCATACCAATGTGTGATTCAGTTTCCAGCATATGAAACTGATGCGACACTCTGAAACGGTAGAGGTGTAAAATGATTATTACAGTTTAGACTCTTTTAATTACAAAGTTGATCCTAATCACATAGCCAGGCATGTTGGGACTATCAAAGTACAGTATTAAAACGTTCTGGATAAATATGCTTCACTGTATATAACTTGACATGCTTACTCAATTATTATTGTTTTTGAGGACCTGCCCTGCCTAAGGCACCGAAGTCCAGGAGCACAGAAAGAAGACACCGCAGAGCCAGAAACTGATCTTCTCAGGGATGTAACTCCAGGATGCAATCCATCATGTTTTTTTGCCCCCTTGCCAATTGGATTCAACAGTGCTCAGGGAGCAGGCAATTGACCAAGAACCCCCTGCTTTTCTTTTCTTTCTCGTTATCGTTGCTCCTCAGTGTACCACGAGGCTAAGTACTGTGACTCTATCGCCAGGTGAAAATATCTTAAGTTCAAAATGAATTATCTCTTTGTGCGGTATAGCTCAGGGACAGAGCAATCGTTTACTGTGTGAAGCCCTAGGTTCCTACCCCAGAACACACACACACACACACACACACACACACACACACACACACACACACAGAGGAGGGGGGAGGAAAAGAGGCAATGATATGCTATGTACTTGCTGCATCTAGCCCACTGAACATTGTAGCACACTGTAGACCTCTGTTTGTTTCCTTCTGTGAATGTGTAACTAAAGGGAAACTGAGGTTCTCCCCCTCTGCCAAGCATCATAACACACACTACTATGCCTAGAAAAGTTCAAATTCCAAGTGTGATTTTATTGATAAAAATGGGCTTCACGTCATTTAGCTGACAAACTGAAGGAGGAATTGTTCTGAGTCAAAGACTGTCTGCGTGTTGAGCACAGGGTCAGCCAGTGGTGAAGTAGGAGTCGTGACCCCTGCACCTGTGCTAAGAGGATCCTGGAAGGCTCCCACAGGGCAGGCAGGCCATGGTCATGAGGCAAGCTGAGCCACAGGCTAACTCCCGCTGGGACAAGCAATGGGTGACTGCTGCTAATTAAGTTCTCTGTAACAGCTTTTCCTGTTGGGTTCTCAGAAACAAATCCAGGACCCCACAAAGAAAATGTAAATTGGCCTTTGTAGTTTTGCTCTCTGGTGTAATTAATTAGCAGATTCTCAGTCGTAATGCAGATGAGTGCAGAGGAAAGCTATTTACATAATGATTTGCAATGCACTGGGGAAGCTCAGTTTCCTCACTTACAGTACAGTAAATGTGGCATCTTTTGAGACAGCAAATGCTTCAGGATTTGGAGTATGCTTCTGTCTCTATCTCTCTGTCTCTGTGTCTCTGTCTCTCTCTGTTTCCATCTCTCTTTCTCTCTGTGTCTGTCTCTATCTCTCTGCCTGTTGGAACTCTCTGTACAACAGAAATAACAAAAGGAAAGTGACTGAGATTATTTTCAGGGAGAAGAAAAGAAATAAAGAGATGAGTATTATGGAATCATCATGGAGGAAAAAATACTGGGAGAATGAATGATGGCATTGTGGGAAAGATTTATGGTGTGATGGTTTCCATGAAACTTGGAATTAGAGGTGAGATATACTGAGTTGGGCTTAGCTGGGTAACTCTTCTGCTCCTTTCCCATTCCAGAATCTAATTCACTGGAAAAGGTGGCAGACATTCTAGCAGATATCTTGTAGATTTCTCCAATATAAAAGACAGAAGTAAATGCATGGATCTGTAAGTAACTAGCCAATCAGTGGAAGGTTTATAAGTTAACTTACATATACATATGGAGAATGCAGTTTAGAAATTAATACTTACATGGTGCTTGTTAGATGGTGTTTGTGCTTAACATTTAAAGTGTGAATTAGAGAAATAAACCCCAAACCTCCAGAAGGATTAATTATAAACTGTAGACAAATTGGAGCGTCTTATGGGAGAGTATCGTCTCCTCAAAATGAACCCAGCAATGAGAATGTCTAAAGAGAACAGTCACCACAGAACGAAAGGAAAGGTGGAGAGTGTTTTAGAAGCTGTTGCACAGGGACAGCACCAGACTTGGAGCTGCATGGGCTTCTTGACGCACCATGAAAGAAGACCTCCCGACTCCTGATCTTAAAGCTCGTGAGCCATTCCCGACCAGGGAAGAGATAAAATTGTGTTTGTGAGTAAATGATTTTTCCCATCATCTAATAGATCTCACCAAGAAAGAAATGAGGGGGTGAAAGAAGAAAGATGATGAAGAGGAAGAGGAGGATGAAGGAAGGGAGAGAGATGGGGCGGGGCGCCTCTGATAAAGGTTGGGTTAGGCATGGCGCCATTAAAAATCATCTCCAGGCTATCCAATCTCTAGTTCCTGCCCTTGACCTTCAGTATCAGGCAGGGATTCTCTCCTTTGACATGGGGTTCTGCCCTTCCGTTGTTCCAGCTGATCCTGTTGGACAGATCGCCATAAGTCAGAGGTTTTGTGGTTGGGATGGTGTTCCAGTCCCACCACTGGAAGTGTTCCTGGCCACAGTGTGACTGTGGCCTTGCAGAAAGAGTTTGGCAGTGTTCCCTCTGTTTTTATTTTGTGGAATAATTTGAATATCTGATAGAATTCTGCAGTAAAACCATCTGGGCCTAGACTTCTTTTTGTGGGGAGCCTTTTAATAACTGCTTCTATTTCCTTGTCGTTTATAGGTCTGTGTAAGTTATTTATCTGATCTTAAGTTAACCTTGGCAGGTGGTAGCTATCAAGAAAATTGTCCATTTCTTTTAAGTTTTCCAATTTTGTGGAGTACAGGTTTTTAAAGTATGACCTAAGGATTTCTTGGTTTTCCTCGGTGTCTGTACTTAGACCCCCCTTTCATTTCTGATGTTGTTGGTTTTGATCATCTCTCTCCATCTTTTGATTAGTTTGGATAAGGGTTTGTCTATGTTGTTCATTTTCTCGAAGAACCAGCTCTTTGTTTCACTGATTCTTTGCATTGTTCTCTTTGTTTCCATTTTATTGATTTCAGCCGTCATCTTGATTATTTCTTGCCATCTGTTCCTCTTGGGTGTGCTTATTTCTTTTTGTTCTAGAGCTTTCAGATGTGCTGCTGATTTGCTAGTATGTGATCTCTCTGCTCTTTCGGTGGGCATTTTGTGCTCTGAATTTTCATCTTAGCCCCGCTTTCATTGTGCTCCATGAGTCTGGGGATGTGGTGGATTCATTTTCATTGAATTCTAGAAAGTCTTTAGTTTCTTTCTTTCTTTCCGTCTTGACCCAGGAGTCGTTCAGTAGAGAGTTATTCAATCTCCATGATTTTGTAGGCATATTGTTGTTGCTAGACAGTTTTAATACATGGTGGTCAGATAGGATGCAGGAAGTTACTTCAATTTTCTTGTATCTGTTGAGACTTGCTTTGTGGAAAGGATGTGGTTGGTTTTGGAGTAGATCCTGTGAGGTGTTGAAAAAAATGTATCTTTTGTGTGGAGGGGTGAAATATTCTGTATATATCTGTTAGGTCCATTTGGTATATAATGTCTGTTAGCTCCAGTGTTTCTCCGTTTAGTTTTTATCTGGATGACCTGCCAGTTGGTGAGAGTTGAGTACTGAGATCTCCCACTATCAGTGTGTGGGAGTCAATATGATTTTAAGCTTTAGCAATATTTCTTTAACAAACTTGAGAGCCCTTATGTTGGAGGCATAGATGTTTAGAACTGAAATGTCATCTTGGTGAATTTTCCCTTTGATGAGTATAAAGTGTCCCTCTCCATCTCTTTTGGTTAATTTAGGTTTCAAGTCTATTTTGTTACATATTAGAATGGCTACAACAGCTTGATTCTTAGGTCTATTTGCTTGGAAAATCTTTCCCCATCCCTTTACTCTGAGGTAATGTTTATCTATGGGGTTGAGGTATGTTTCTTCCATGCAGCAAAAGGATGGACTCTGTTTTTGCATCCATTCTTTTAGTATGTGTCTTTTGACTGGGGAGTTGAATCCATTAATGTTGAGAGATATCAATGACCAATGCTTGCTAGATCCTGTTATTTTGCAGTTGTTGCTGGTTGTGGTGTGTGTGTATATGTGTGTGTGTGTGTGTGTGTGTGTGTGTGTCCCTTCTATTGATTTTGATGGGGTGAGATTATTTATTTTCTATGTTTTCATGACTGTAGTTAACCTCCTTAAGTTGAGGTTTTCCTTCTAGTCCCTTCTGTGGGGCTAGGTTTGTAGCTAAATATTGTTTGAATTTGACTTTATCATGGAATACTTTGTTTTCTCCATCTATGGGAATTGAAAGTGTTTCTGGGAATAGTAGTCTAGGCTGGCATCTTTGATCCCTTAGAATCTGTAGCACATCTGCCCAGGTCCTCCTGGCTTTTAGAGTCTGTTGAGAAGTAGGATGTAATTCCAATAAGTTTGCCTTTATACGCGAGTTTCTCATTTTTTTTTCTTGCAGCTTTTAGTATTTTCTTTTTTAGTATTTTAGTGTTCTTTCTTTATTCTGTATGTTTAATGCTTTGACTATTATGTGGTGAGGGGTCATTCTTTTCTGGTCCAGTTTGTTCGGTGTTCTGTGTGCTTCTTGTACCTTTATAAGCATCTCCTTCTTTAGGTTTGGAAAATTTTCTTCTATGATTTTGTTGAAAATATTTTCTGGGTCTTTGAGCTGGGAATCTTCTCCTTCTTCTTTTCCTATTATTCTTAGGTTTGGTCTTTTCATGGTGTCCCAGATTTCCTAAATGTTTTGTGTCATGATTTTTTTAAATAAAATAAATAAATAAATAAATAAACAAACAATATTTTCTTTTACCAATGTATTCATTTAATCTATAATATCTTCAGATTCTGAGATTCTCTTCCATCTCTTGTATTCTGTTGCTGTAGCTTGCCTTTGTAGTTCCTGATCACTTTTTTAGATTTTTCATTTCCAATATCCCCTCAGTCTGTGTTTTCTTTATGTCTTCGATTTCCAGTTTTAGGTCTTAAACAGTTTTGTTCATTTCCTTCAATTGTTTGCCTTTTTTTCCCTTGTCTTTCCCTATTCGTTTATTCTAATTTTTTGTTTGTGGCTTCCTGTACCTCTTTGATGGATTTACACAATTCCTCCTATTGTTTGTCTTATCATTGATTTTTTTTTTTTGAGGAATTTATTCATTTCCTCTTTAAGGATCTCTATTGTCTTCATAAAGTTAGTTGTAAAGTCTTTTTCTTCTGTTTCTGCTACATCAGCACATTCAGGGCGTGTTTCAGCAGGACAGTTGGGCTCTCGTGGTGACATACTGTCCTGCTTGCTGTTGATAGCATTCTTTCACTGGTGTTTAGGCATCTAGGCTTGGGGTGATTATAGGTTTAGGTGCCAATTCCTGAGTTTTTCTTTATTGGATGAAATTTAATTTTAATTTAATTTAGTTAATTTCTAGAGTCCTGTTTCTTCTCTGGTCTTCTGGTCAGTGTAGCTTAGGGGAGGGCTGGAGATTTCTATTGGAGTTGGTGGGTGGGCTTTGGGAGGGTCTGGGCTCTCAGTCCTGCAGTGAGTCTCTTCTGGAGTTCTGGAAGCTGGCTTTGCTTCTGGTCCAGGAGTGAGCTTCCACTTGAGTGGGGAGTGTGTCAAAGGAGCAACACAGAGGAGAGGGAGGGCTGGAGAGGACACTAAGAGAGTGTGGGGATTCTGCAGTAGGGAGAGCAGCCTTCTTGGAGGTGTGGCAGCTGGGGTAAAATTAAAAATCTTTAAAAAAGAGCAGTTAGGACTACATATCTAATTTCATTTATAATTAGTGAGAATGCAAAAGAGTAATAATTGAGACTTGAGCAATATCTAGAGTCATTGCTAATGAATTTATCCTCTGATCAGGTAAGCATTCTGGAAACCAAACAAAACAAAGTATGAAAAGATTTATACTCAAAGAAATTTAATGCTACAGCATGACAAAAGAAAAATCTTACCTTAAAAAAAAAAACAAACTCTATTGTGGGGCTGGTGAAATAAAACATGGTAAACTCAAACAATGAAGCATTGCATGGCTATAAAAGGGAGAGAAGATTTTAAAATGTTGCTTTATAAAAGAGAAAAAATGGAGTAAGGAAGATCTCTACACAACAGCATAGTACAATATAGTTCAATAGTCTCAGAGTATATTATTGTCACACACTAAATAACTCATGGAAGAAATAAATACAGTATAAAAAAAGTTCAAATAATTAGTCTTATTAACTTATTTGTAAGAACCCAGTTTGCCTGCCCCCACTCTATTAAATTGTTTCCCCTAATTCCTAAGTGCTTTGCACATTACTCTGAAACACTTCTCTTCTTGGAATTCTTTTATAGAGTATAGCTTCTTGTCAGGATCGTCAAAATTTCACAACTTTTGTTTGCAATAAGCAACTCTAAGAATATTTCTAGAATTAAAGATTGTGTGAGGAAAATTCTTTCGGAAATATACTTCCATTTCACAAGCGATTTAGAACCCAAAGCATCAAAGATACTGGTAGCTTTGAATCTGGTCCTTGTTACAACGCCACAAATACTCATGGCATGCTGCTTCCCTACTCTCGTCTCTTTTGCACAAACATTCAGAGAAGCAATCTTCCGAGGACTTGGGATAATCACTGTCGTTTTCTGAAGAAGAGAAAATTTCACAGGCAGCAATGTGCACCAAAGACATCATCTTGGTACTTGGGGTTATGGAAAAGCAACACCTCGGATACTGCCGTGGCTCGGCTGGGATTCAGAACATGGTTCCACTCTGGCATGTTTAACAACATTTTCAAGCGAAGAAAATAAGGGTCTCAGAAACAAAATGTCCGTCCTCAGCTTCTCCCCTTACTTCTCCCTTCCTGGTCTTCCTTTAAGTGAGTCATAGAAACTAGAGCTTTCCCTGCAAACAAGCCAGATGACCCCAAATGTCACTCTTAGACTTCCTTTCCCTTCTTAAGGCCTTCACATGACAGCAGGTTTCCCATTTTATACCTCGGAAAGGATGCTGTACAGCGGAAATGAGAAGACTCTGAAGTTCACGAGCCCTACTCCCTGCAGGGGGATATCAGCCTTTAACCATACGGGTCCTGGTTACCAACACCAATTACCAACTTGACAAATCCCAGATGCACCTGAGGAATGAGTCTCAAGTGAGGAATTGCCCCAGATCAGAATGTCCGTGGCCATGTCTGAAGGGTTGTGTTGTTTGTTAACTGATACGGAAGTCCAGAGGGATGGGTCCATTGTGGATGGCACCGTTCCTAGCACAGCCTAAGCAATATAAGGAAGCTAGCTGCAAGTGAGTCTGCGAGCAAGCCAGTAAGTGACTGTCTCCGGGTTCCTGCTTGAGTGTTCTGACTTCCTTCAATGGTGGACTGTAACCTGTAGCTGAAATGAACCTTTTCCTCTGCTGAGTTGCTTTGAGGCTGTTTCATCACAGCCGAGGAAACTAGGGTAACGTCCTTTTGTCCAGTCTCGTTTCTATACAGTTATCCATTCTTCATGGAATCCGAGGATAAAAATAGTTTCCCCCACACCACTCTCTCATCACTTAAGAAAGCTCCATGTCACATAAAATCTTGTTAAATAAATATATCACGTTTCTGTTGTTACCTGGTCCTCTGTGTTGGCGCTACACTAGTGGTGGGTGGAGAGATGGGGTTATCATTTTACCCCTGCATCCCTAAAGTCTCAGGCCATGACTGGTACATGTTGAATAAGTGATTTTGGATGACTGAATAAATACCATCTCGAGGAAAGTCACTGATGCGTAAACATTTCCTCATAAAAGTCTCAGTCTTTCCAGAGGAATTTTTTTCTTCACTTAAGACTAAATAAATATCAAGAACTGACTGTGAACCTTCTTTACCTAGTTTTTTTTTTCTCATTCATGTACAAGTTTGGAGGCAGATGATGGGTCTCCATTTTGAAGAAATGAAGCAACAAGGAATCGAAGTAATGTTTTAATAATGTAGAACTATAATTACATAGCTATATAGCATAGAACCCATGTGCTGTACAACTCAGCCGTGACTTTAATATATTCACAGAGATGTGAGGCTATCGTCACAACCGGTCTTAGGACATTTGTATCACCCTTAAAAGAATCTTTAAATTGTTCTAGAAAGATAGCATCTTGTGACAGTCATGAGCATTTGCTTTTTAATAGTTGGTCTTGATCTAGCTGGTTGACTTAAGAGATGTCTAAGACAAGTCAGATTAGCCTCTGTGTGTCTGTACGGGTATTTGCAGAAAGAAAGGACCTGGGGACAGTGACTGGAGAAAAGACATGCCCTGGATGTACATTACACCATCCAATGGGCTTGTGTGGAAGGAGATGACAGAAGGCAACACAGGGGCGGCTCTCCTAGAAGGCGTATGGCTTTGCTATCTGCTGTTGGCCTCAGACACCAGTTTCTTTGGACTTTCAGTGTGGATTTGATACCACTGACTGACTAGGGATGTTGTGGGCTCTTAATACTAGACTGAGACTGCTGAGACATCCAGCTCCTCGGATTGAACAAATATCACATTTTTTGGCCTTTCCACCATGTGGATGACCGTTTTTGGACTGTTCAGACTCTATCATGCAAGCCGGTCAAATAAGTCTGCATTTATAATAAAATATATACACTCTATTGGCTCTATTCCTGACTAGTTAAGTTCCTACAAATAGAAAGCCATGGAGGGAAGGTGACATTTCTAGTTAATTTTCCCCCATCTGAGATCTTTCTTTCTTTTTTCTTACTAGTCTTAGGCTCACAAACATAAGGATTGTGACGAAACACTCAGGACTGAGGAGTTCATCATAGCTCAGACTTGGGGGGATTGTACATGCCCAGTGCATGGCCCCGAGGCAGCAGTGTTTACTGCAGACAGTAACAAACATGACAAAGTGCCACTCTGACATTGTCACCACTGGCCACTGAAAATGCTGGCCGAGCATCAGCCTCAAAGCCAATTCCCACGGGTCCTCTGCCAAAGTATTTGGATAAACCAAGGCAAGTTTATAATTCTTGCTGTGGCCGAAAAACAGCTCTTTCTCTTGGGAGTCTAAATAGACATTGGAGCTTCTGAGGATGGGCTGTCACTTGCAATGCCCCAAAACGTATCTTTACTGAAATGGAATTCTTTTAGCATGCAATACATCCGTGGAGGTTGGTATATACCAAGAACTGTGACGCCATCACTGCAGCCAATTTTAGAACATGTTATAGTGTAACAGGTTCCTGAGACTGAAATATTCTATCCTGTAGGAAAGATCTTGAAGCAGGGAGGTAAACAATTCCAACAGTTTCAGGAGCTCCCTGAAACTAACCAGATACAATAGCCCTCTCCCCTTTCCCAAGTAAGCAATAAGGGTGCTTAGAGTCATTCTCAGAGAAGGCAAGCTACAAAGAAGACTCTCAGATCAGACCAGCTGCTTGGAAGAAGAACCCAGCTGAGCCACTGGGAAGAGGTTTGGACTGAGTCACTTGGAAAGAAACCTCTCCAACATGTTGAGCTGTGTGCAGGCTGTGTAGCGTGCTCCAGGTTCCCAGCCTTTGTAAGCTGTCACTTATCCTAGGCTGGGCTGTGATGCTGCTGCTGTCTATGAGGCATTTCTGCTCCCATAAGTAACTCTTCATCCATATGCCTGTAAGTAACCCCAATAAAACTCATTGGTTCACAAGTTGGACTTTGATAAGAGCCCTACCTTGGTCTGTCATGTGCTCCCTATCCGAGCTAAGTAGACATGTGCATCATCTCCTCAGGAAAAGTTTTGTCACACAACACATGTGCATGACCCCCCCCACACACACACACAATCTTGTATGCCTTAGCCATCACTCCTGCTATAGTTTGGTTCTGCCATGCTCCTCCTTGACCAGGTGATAAAGTCCTGATCCCAGACCATGGGCCTATAGACACATGGTGGAATCTTCAGGAGGTGAGACTAGTTGGAGGATGTATATCCATTGGGAACTTGTCCTCACAGGGGATATCAGGGCCTGGGCCCTACTTCTCTCTCTTTTCCTTTCCGGTTGTGTTGAAGTAGGCAGCTCCGTTGTGCCGTGTGATTTCTGTTTCCCGCAGGCTCAAAACAACGAAGGCACATGGTCGCTTCTTGTCTGTGGGCTGAGTCTCTCAAGTGTTTCACCACATCAACAGAGAGTTAATACACCCTCAATTATGTTACCTCTTCCAGCCATAAGAAGCAACATTGAGTCCTATACTCCATCTCTGTAAGCTTGTCATCTATAATCCAGTAACATATTAGGTTACTTTGGTGACGTCTGTATTCTTAATAGTATAAAGTCTTTGGTGTCTCTCCTAAGGACAGTTACTCAGGAAGATCTGGGACGGCAGTGGCCTTTCTATCTGGTTTGGTATATCCATCTGTTAGGCTGCACTAATTACTAGCTAATTTCCCTGACGTTTCTCACAGTGCTTTGGATCATAAGTTCTCTGTGTGTTTTCCCTCAGTATCTGTGGGGATTCATTCCATGATGTCCAGATATCAACGTCTGCAGATGCTCACTCATGCCTTGTATATAAAATGGTGAAATGCTTGCATATAACTTACATTCTCCCACATAACTTTAATCATCTTCAGGTTGCTTATAAATTATAAATACAATAGAAATGTTATACAAATAATTGTTGTATTGCATGGGAGATAATGAGAAGATAAAATTTCTGTACATGTTAAGGAGGCAGAATCTTTTTCTCTAATGCTTTTGACTGATGGGAGTTTAACTCTCTGAGTGTTGAACGCTGGACAAAGAGGGCATCTTTAACCTGATCAAAATGGGTAGTTCTTGAGGATTATCTGCAACTTTGGTGTGACTTCAGGAGGCATTTCACAACTATCTCCTTTCTCTGACTCTCTGATGTAGAATATGCTTAGGCATTTTGCTCTTAACAAAGAGAAGCTATCACTTTTACAAGTTCTTTTCAGCTTTAACTTCACCATACTCTGAAATCAATTCCTTCAGAAAGGGCTTCGTGAGTCTTCTTGTTTATTGACCTCATCTCCACTTTGATCAAATGTCCCAGTTCCATTCTATACAGTGGCTGGGCAAAGGAGCCTCGGGTCCTCAAAGATCTTTGGCTTGCTTCTCCTTGTGAGAAACTGTTCTATGATTGAGTCAGGACAGTAGGGACCAGGTGTTCTAATTTACTATGTATGGAGTCAACAGTACACCTCTTCCTATCAAAATGCTTTTTACCAGCAGTCTTTCTGGGAAAATTCCCCAGGGACCAGCTGATTTCTTGCAGTCCATATATTATTTGTGGCTTATGTGCCACCTCAACATTTCCAAACTGTTGGGGATTTTTTATTTTTAGTTATGTTTGAAATTGTTTTATGCACTGATGGGTGAGGGGCTGCCTGGGCTTTTGGTGTTTTGTATTGTCTGCAGGTGTTGGATTTCTGTGGGGGATGTTTAATTGCTTATGATCTTCATGTGGTATCACTAGAATACCTGAGGAGTTCTGAATCAATAAAAACACCTGAGCTGAGAGCTTGGGGTTTCACTATTGAGTACGGTGGTTCCCTGTGTTGAGGTCTGGCAGAGTTTAGACTTATGAAAACACCTCCTTGATTCTCTTGGTGAGCTCCCACAGGATCATACTATGACAAATGGCATAGCCACATGGGTCATGCCAGCGTGCCAGCTACATCGAACATAGAGACACGGAAGAACAAGAAAGAAATTCCAGATCTCAAAGAGTCCGGTAAAGTACGCTCAGGGCAGCTCCTAGAGGACAGAAATTACATATTTGCAAAAAATAATGAGTAGAAGTTTCCTGAATGAAGAGAAGAATGGAAAAGGAAAGCTCTACAAAAGAGTTGTAAGTGAGGAAAAAAGCTCCGAGGTGAGAGCCGCAGAATGGAGGCCCTTAGAGATAAAGAATTCGGCTGGGAGCAGGAAAAGGCAAGGTTCTTACTGCTTTTCCTGATCATGGAGCCTATGCTCCTTCCTGCTGCTGGTGTACGTTTACCAGTAGAGGTGGTGAAAAGAATGCCAAACCACCAGAATGTTTCAACTGGGGGTTCTTCCCATTGGCCCAGGACCCCCTGCTGTTGTGGAAGTGCAGTTTAGAGCCAAAAAGCTGATTAGTTAAACTGAACAGGTTTTTTGTTTTTTTTTTTACCCCCCCTACAAACCTGTCCTCAAGCGATAACTCCACCTTACAAGGGAACTCTTCCTGCAGACAAGGACTAGTTATTTTTCCAGCAAACCAGACTCTATCTTAAAACCTGGAAAGTGTTTCCTCAAGGTCAGCACACAGAAGCTGTTTTCCAGAACTGGCCAACGTTGTATCTCATGCTGGCAGCTGAACTTGGTACTGTAAGAGTCACCCAGCTGGTGCTGGTTTTGCAGGCATGAGAAGGGGTCATGGAGAGCAGCTGAGGCTTGGCACTGTGAGAGGCCAGAAAAGGCCATTAGTGAAGGTGCAGCCAAGGTAGCAGTTGAAGGCCCAGATTGCAGGGGTCATATAGAGAAATTGAGGCTTGGCACCACGAAAAGAGCCTAAGAGGCTATTGGTGAAAGTGGAGTCCAGTTGCAGCAGGGACGCCAGCAGTTTTTGAGATGCCAGTACCAACAGAAGCAGTGGAGTAGAGCCAGCCTGGAGGACAAGCTGTGTGTGTGTGCTGCAGAGAGCAGAGCCGGAGAAGTGACCTGAGCCCTTTGGAGGAACCTAGAAGATCGTGAGTGAATTCCAGATAATGGGACATTATATTGTAATGGGGCATTACAATATTTTTCTGCTGTCCAAAGACATTGAGAAAGCTTGATAGATGTTTGGTTTAATTTGTTCCTGTGCATTAACAACACTCACGATTGTTCCTCTTGTAAACAGTTTTGCTGGTATAGTGTTAAATTGTGTTGTAAAGGCAAAGTAATTGTTTTTTTTTAATATGGAAAATGGAAAATGTTGGGGAATTTATTTTTAGTTATGTTTGAAGTTGTTTTATGCATTGATGGATGAGGGCCTGCCTAGGCTTTTGGCATTTTGTATTGTCCGTAGGTGTTGGATTTCTGTGGGGGATGTTTAATTGCTTATAATCTGCAAGTGGTATCAGAATACTTGAGGAGTACTGAATCAATAAAAACACCTGAGCTGAGAGCTCAGGGTTCCATGTCGAGTTTGGCGCTGGCCATGACGGTAGTTCCCTCTGCTGAGGTCTGGAAGAATTTGCAGATATGAACGTGCCCCCATGTCTCCCTGCTGAGACGCCCTGCAGCAGCGTACTACTGCATCAAGCCTTCTGTAATAGTTGAGTGTTCTTGTAAAATGCTCTAGGCTCCACCCCAGCACTCACAGAGACTACAAGTAGTTGTTTATTATTTTAATTCCTTATTCAGAAAGTATTTGTTGAGTTGGCGATTCCAGTATCTATGTCTTTAGTTGTATCTACTCTTTGGGTTTTCAGAGCTATGCTTTCTTTTCTCCTAGAGTGAATCCTCTGAGTGTTCCTCATCTCTTGCAATCAGTCTCAGCTAACAGCTTCACTATCTCTGTCACAGCTGGATCAGAAGCATGGGAAGCAACCCAGAATCCCCTTTCTCATCTGGCAATGCAGCAGTCCCGGGTCCTGTGGCTTACTTTACAAGGCCATTATTGTAGCTACATTTCTTCACTATCTTCACGAGAACTTGTAAGCCCTGCTTGGCTCATCTTGTCCTTCTGCTTGTCCATTCTAAGGGAATTGTTTACGTTTCAGTAACTGGTTGAAAGATTGCTTGTCAAATGAGTTAGCCTTTTACATCTTTGGAACTGGATCAACAAAAACAGTACAACTGGGACAGTTTTTATTTCTAGCCCCTCATCAAACAGTTTTCCTGAGCAAAATGTTTTTATGTGATTTTTCTAAAATTTTTTTTTTTTTTCAAGAAAATGACTTGGGCCAGACAACCAAGGTTTTTCTTTAAAATACAAATTGTTCTAGAGTTAGTCTCTAGGCACAATTTTATGGTTTCTCCTGTATCCTAGATACTATTTCATTTTAGAATGATGTAAAATTGAAGATGGAAAACCACATGAAAGGCAGAGTGACCATGCAATAAATAGAACGTTGGCCTAAAACCCAGATAAGAACCATGGCAGGAAGTTGAACAGCAACCTCTGTAGCAGCTAGCCTCCTTCAAGTCTTGCTCAATAACCGTCAGCTGCCTTAATTTTTGTCTCTGCTTTTAACTCAAGATAAACTGCAGAAACCAAATGTGTTCCTCAAGCTAATTATATGGGTGCTCTGCTTCGAATTGGCTCACATCTACATTGCCCTTCCCAGAAGCCTGTAGTCAGGGCATGTGTCTAAAGACTTCCTTTTTATCACTGTAGGTTTTTGATTTTTTTTCCCCCCTGCCCTGAGTCCCAGAGAAATGCCATTGATAATGGCTGATTCCCTTACTGTAACTAGCTGCCAATAAATAAACTCTGCTTTTTCTTATTTGAGTAGTCCTCAGTCACTGTCCTACCTGAATGATACAGACATCTTAGCAACACCCAACCTACCTACATTTCTCTATTTCAGCTATAAAACAATTACAGCTTCAACAAGAAGAGAAAGGGGTTTACTTGAAACCATATCTTCTGTTTGGAGCCTGGCTGGCCTGGCTGAGGTCATAAGGGCTGGTACCCTGAAGGTCTAGCTACTTCCTAGGAGATCTGTGAGGCCCAGAGTCCCTTGTGTAAATTTCCTCTACCCTAACCCTTCCCTAATGAACTGAGGGAAACACCCATTCTAAGATAAGCCAAGTAAATAGTCCATTGTTTGCTCCAAATGTAAAGTATCTTAAGAGCGTTCATAAGGCCCCTTATCTCCTTAATATTTCTGAGATGGGTCCTAGGCTTCAAGGGAGGGAAATGTAAACACTGGGCATTGTGCTAACCAAAGGGTTCAAGGCTGAGGAGATAGGAGCCGGACAAACTTTATTGGAGGAGGAGGGGCAGTGAATATCTAGAGGCTAAGTGTAGATCAAAAAGCTTTTAAAGACTGTGAAAGTATCTCCACCTCTCTGGCTCCAATACTGTTTTTGGTATAAGTAAATTGAAAGAAAGTGTTCTGTTTCTGAATGGAACGGGTTGTATAATTTCCAAAGGAAAGCAAGATAAAAGGGTTGTAACAGATGGCAAACTCCCCACGTAATAGCAGCATGGCTGTCCGTTATATGAGGGGTATTTGACATCTTTGCAAGGCCTCCCACCTCTGATAGGGCCAGATAGTATTTGGACAGTTCACAATGGCAGTATTTCTTCAGGGAATCAGGGCAGAGCAAATGATAAAAGCCAGGCTCAGAGGCTAGTGGCAACTGGTCACTCCTTGCTGAAATGTTTTGTTCGCCTTCACTAACTAGTTGGATGGGCAGACAGTTAATACTTTTTGGAACATGTACTGTATGACTCTCATGGATCTCTGTAACGCCCTGGGTCTTTGCGATTTTCCTGGGGCCTTTTGTCTTCTAACTAGGTTTTAATGTTAACATTATACCTACTGTTGTCTACAGATTTTATTTTAATGTTGTTTAATCATTGGAATTGGATACATCCCATCTTTCGTAGGTTATTGCTGTCAAACTTGCCTAAAAGATATTGAAAATGGGCACTAAGGCGTTGGCAACGTACTTAGAGAGAAATAGTGCTTCAGCACTGGACAAAGGCTTGTAAGATAGTGATGGAGTGTCAGAATTTCTTTAAATTGAGCCTCTAAGACCTGTAGCGTTTGAAAGGCAGTGGGCTTAAGAAATGGCCTGGAGTGGCTATAACTCCCTGTTATGATGGGGAGTGGAGTTCTCTGACCTTTTGCTATCCTTTCTCTCAGCCTTACTCCCAGCTCCAGGACAGCCAGCAATGGGCCCCAGATATACCCTAGACATTTTGTGCAAATTTCTAGACAAGCAAGCTCTATAGTTCCTGGCAGGAGGTTGAGATAGAGCAGTAACACTGAAAGGTGAAGTGATGACTATAGGTCTCATTTTCCTCAGCTTCTGGATCATTTGTTCTTATTTTTCTCTGTCTTTCACCCTCAGATAAATTTATTAAATATAGTAAGTTGGAAATATACCTTGATTTTTACATTGCCCCAGGGCAGATCTCAGTTATATAAAACTCATGAATGGAATCTTTGTACTCTCCCCTCTTCAGTTTTCTGTGAACCTAAAAATGTTCTAAAAACTAAAGTTTATTAACAAACATTTTAGCATTTTAATCATCTATGACACATAGCCATTCTGTTATGATTTTGATGGACACCATCCAATAAGCTAATATTCATGGCTGTATATCAAGCCATGTTACCATCTGTCAGGGACTGTTCTGGGGACCAGATTTTATGATGAGCATTTGTCTTATGTGGTACTTAAAAATCAAATGGAATCTCTTCAAATATCTGTTATATTATTTAATAATAAATGGAATTTCCCTTCTCTGTTACTGCACAGAACGACAACCTAAGAGAGTTAAATGCAATTTTTAAAAAATGGATTAAGAACTTATTGCATCGGTGAGGATTGCTCAATGGGTAATGCAGTTTGCTGTGAAAGCATGAAGACTTGAGTTGAGACCACCAGTACCACATAAAAGCCAGGGCCTAGAGCAGGTAGAGACAGGGTCATTACTGTGATTTGCTGGCCAGCTAATCAACCGAAGACTGGCAAGCTGCAGGTTTGGTAAAATACCTGGTCTCAAGGAAACGAGGTGGAAAGTGACACACCAGGACATATAGTGTCTTGCTCTGGCCTCTGTGTGTGTGCATGCATGGACACACACATGCATAAAAACATAAATACTCACATAATAATTTCTTATACCACATGAAAAATATTAATAATTGTAATCAAGAAAAATCCTCCCAAATTGGTCAAGTAAGATTGTGTTTCTAATTATGCCATTGTAATTAAAATTAGGAATACATTTGAAGACATAAAGTGGAATAAATGGTTAAATCCTAATAGTTTAGAAAAAAGAGTGCCTTATTCGTGTGTTATGAGAGGTGCAAGGGGAGCTGGTGAGTTGAAATGACATCAGATGACTGAGTTATTTAGACTGATTTTAAATTGTATGAATTCTTGGGAAGAGAAATAAGTACAGCTTAGAGGAAGAAGAACATGTGTTCTTGGTCAGTGGGTTTCTCTACACAATAAAACTTCAGATAGTTAAAAAATTCAGAGTCCAGTTTGAATTCTACCTTGTAGCCAGAAGATTACAGAACACATTGAAAGATGTTCATCTTTCTAATTTTAATGTGTAGCTCAATCAGAGGCTATATTGTGGTTGCAAAGCAAAAGCAATGAAGAATTAGATGATATATTCATTTCTTCACATAAAGGACTATTATACAAAGAGATTCCATACTGTAATATATCATAGAAGTTAGAAACTGAAAAGACACATTAGGTCATCTGGTTGCTCTCTGTACTAAGCACATCATTGTTTGATACAATATACCCCTCAGTGTTTCATAATGGCAAAATATTCTAGAAGACTTAAGTCAAAGAAAAAACATCTTGTAACCCTAGAATTATGAAATAAATCAAAGTGATGGGAGATTAGATTACTTCTTAAAGCACCATCTATACACTAGTATTCTATTAATGAATGAAGAAGTCACCGAGAGAAGCAACTTTTGAAATAAGGATTATAAAACTCTGTTAGGGCAGAAAAGTGAGCTAGAGAAAGCAAAGTCTAATTGACCTAGGGTAGGGACAAATCGAGACATCTACTCAATATCTAAAAGACTTCTATGAATGAATGCTGTAGTACTTTACAGGTGACTAAAATGGGAGTGATCTGTTCCCTGAATTTTGACCAGTTGTATATTTCTGTAATGATCTCCTGTTGAAAAGAGAAGTTTCTTTGATGAGTGAGAACTACACTTATCTGTGGGTAGAAGAATAGATGCTTAGATGCAGTTAGGTCCAGTTAGATCCAGCCACAACTGATACATTTATAACACATCTTATGTACCCAAGGCTAAGAGGACATGAAAGAAGAGGGGGTAGAGAAATTGTAAAAACTGATGACTGGGAGAGATGCTGTGAAATTCTGTAAGACTGAGAGGGACGCTTAACCCATGGTTAAACTTCAACAGTATGGATGTCCAAACAAGACCCAAAGAAGTACATCAATAGACATAATAGCATGGAAGAGAGAGATCTCATGGAACCCCATTCCTAAACAAAGAACCATATGCAATTAAGGAATGCTGAGAGTGGGAGAAATAATGTTCCCCGGGGATAAGTCCCTTAATTGGTTATTCTATACCACCCTGTCAGCCCTGAAGTTACATGCATGTAAGTGACACTGAACGGACTGAGGTATATGCAACAATAGCGAAAACAGAAAAAGAAGTCTGTGAAGGGTTGGAGGGTGGAAAGGAAAGGAGGACAATATGTCATTGTATTTTGAAATTTTTAAAAATTACTTAATTATAAAATTGTAAAAGACCAGGAGTGACGCTGAGCTGTGAAATGACTACTGTGGTAAATGCATGAGTCTTGCAAAGACTGAGAAGATACGAGTTCGGTTCTCCTTTGATTTCTTCACTGATCAATAGCTTGCCCAGTAGAATGCTTAATCAATCACCAGGGTATTAGTGAATCTTCTAAATTTTCTCCTGTGATTTATAATGCCGTACCATGAGAGAAAAGATGCTTGATACGATTTGAGTCTTTTTTTGTGTTTGTTAAGACTGGTTTTGTGGTCTTATGTATGATCTTTCTTGGAGGATGTCCCATGAATATTTGTAAAGAATATGTATTCTGCTGCTCTGAGTTGGAATGTTCTATAAATGCCTCTTAGGTCGTTTTGGTCTGAAGTGCAGTTAAAGTGCAATATTTCACTGCAGTATTTTTATTCTTGGCAGTTCCCACAGAGCAATGCTGTATTCCTTAAACGTCTTTCTTGTCTTTGTGAAGACTGAAAGTAGCAGAAAGGGTTTTTTCCTTCTCTTCTGGATACTATAGAACGACAGCAGTCCACAAGATGTGCAGCAAATGAACTCATTCAGACACAGAGAACTGGTACTAAGAGACCAACTCAGGGTCACAAAATTTAACCGTTAATTTTCAAAATTCAAATCCAGGAGTCTATCTATAAGGCTAAAGATGTCACAGTACTTTTTGTATAATTCTGAAAGTCTGTCTTTGTTGAGGAAAGGAAGGGGATGGTTTATTGGGGCCTAGGAGAATGTCACAATCAGTGATGGCCTTGAGATTTGAAACCTACAGCCGACATCTCCAGGGACTGTCCATTTGCAGTATCTGTGCCTTAAATGTCTATTGCAGAGGGGTGAAGATGTGTGTGGAATATAAGCACTACTGGCATCCAAATAATTCTAATGCATACCATTTTGGAGACAACACTGAGAACAAAATCTGCTGATATCGAGTCAATCTTCAAAAGGTAGAATGTATCACCACTAGAAGAAATCATTTGGTTTTTCGCTCTTAGTGAGTAAGAGGAATCTGAGTCTAAATATTCAGACTGAAATATAACAGACTTTCACTGGTACTAGACTAAGTTACTGACATCTAGATTTATTTATCTGTAAAATAATTTAAACAATTCCTTACTACTTGACTTTTCCCATGAACATACACAGTGAAAACAGTTGGTGCTTTGCTCATAACAAGAAATGATGGCAGTCTAATCAGCAACCAACAACACTCATCCAAATTACATGGCCCCTGGAATCAGTTGACCGATACTATTCCATGCAGAGTCCTGGACTTCAGCAGCTTTCCTGTCACAGTGCATTGGAATGCATCATCTGCTAACGTAAACCAAACTGAACCTGTACCAAGGGCAACTTCTCTCCCTGGTTGGCCAGCTTATCACGGTGAATGTATTGCTTTTTATAGAAAATACATTCTCATCCTTTCTGAATATTTATGTCAGTGAACTTTCTGGAATTCGGAACCCTGGAGACTTAGCTTGGGCAGATATGAGAAGATCCCTTTTGAGTATACAAGTTAAATACAGTAAGTTGGCATGTTCTAGTGGAGTTGAGACATAAGCTCAGTCATGCAGGCTGACTTTGGCATTCTGTGATAGCATTCACAGAGAGAAGTTTTTAGTCAGGTGGGAAAGGCAGGTACCTTATGTATGCTGCTTTACATATAAGCGAGGTCCACATCTTCCCTTTAAGTAAAGCACCATATTCTTAAGTATAGCAGGATATGGACTGAGTGAGATCACTGGTATATTATCACAAAACACTGGAAACTGTTTTCAAGACTCACACTGAGGAAACTCAGATCCTTTTCTTTTGAAAATACAAATCAAACATCAATAGAAAACAAAATATATGTGCCAAAATACTTTCAGATTTCATAGTGATTTACAGTAACTGATGGTTCTCAATGCATGAGAAGAAATACAATGTGTGTGTGTGTGTGTGTGTGTGTGTGTGTGTGTGTTTTCATTTGGATGATGTATGTCTAAGCCCTTGGAGGCACATGTGGCTAGGCCCTGCCCCTCAGATTACTCTAAACTTCCAAAATGGTCATCCCAGCCCCTTAAGGTGGGAGAGTAGCCAAGCCCCATCCTACAAAAAAAAAAAAAAAATCCCAAGATCAGGCCACAAAATCCCACCAATCCCTGAGCTTACCCCAAGATCAGACCAAAGAATCCTACCAATCCCAGGCCATCTTGGAAAGCTCTGCCCCTATATATAGAAACCCTATATAAAGTCTGCTTCCAGTTCAGTTCTCTGCTGTTTCTCTTCAGAACAGAGACACTGCCCCACCACCACGTTTTCCCCAATAAATCTCTTGTGTGAGGTTTGCTGTGTTGTGTGACTTTGTGGTATTCCTTAGCTCCCAATAGCCAGGATACATTTCTATCCGAGCTGTAACACATTTTCATATTTTATAGAAAAATACATAGGATAATCACAAAATAGTTATATTTTGCTCAGAACATGCTAGGTGTCATATAAAAAACATAAAGAAGTAAATGCAACTCATACAGTAAAATGGTTGTTTCCCTGGGACATCAATCTTACTCCAAGGTACAATATAAGTAATATTTATCGTGTATTCTGCTGCTTTGAGCTGGAATGTCCTATAAATATCTGTTAGCTAAGAATGAAGTAGTCTATCATGTCATACATCCCCAAAACAATCCCCTGATGTTAGTACAATTACTATTATTACCCTTGTACTACAGATGAATAGACCACAGTTTAAAGTAAGCAACTAACAGCTCCAAAAGCTGCGCAGCCAGATTAAACACAAGCATAAGCCTTGTTCGATCAGCCCAAATCCCATATTTCATATCCTACCCTGTAAGATGATTCTATTCCTTCCAATAGGTAGGACCTAGGTTAAGGCTCAGGGACCATTGTGAAAGGGAGCTGGAAAGATTGGAGGACCTAAAGGATCAAGAAGTCTACTATAATACTGTGTCTCCTAGAAATGGCTCTTATATAACACCTGAACCATGACCGTATCAATAGACATTCTAACACAGAAAGGAGAAATCTCACTAATGACTGCCCAGAGAGGAAGAATTAGCATCTTCCAGGGATGAGCTCCCTAACAGGTTGTTCAATACAAAGTGGTCAGTCCTGAAATCATATACATGCAATTAACAAAAATAGACTGAGCAGGCTAAATTTATACATGTGTGCATATGTGTGTATCAATAATGGACAATGCAAAAGGCTATCAATTTGAGGGCAAGACAGGAGGAAACGTGGGAAGGACTGTCAGGAAGGGCGGTAGAGGGTTAAAGAGAGGAAAGGAAAGTGATACAATTACCTTTTAATGTAAAAAATGTATCGAGATTTCAGAGAGAGAAGTGGTGATAGGTGTGTGTGGGATGGGTTGGACCTCGGGCCCAGACAGATTTCTATGCAGATTTTAACCATCACATGGAATGTCTTTTCCAAACACTAAAGCCAAATAGGACTAAACAATTAATTGTAGCAAATAGAATACAAGAAACTTACCTGTTGAGTTTAAGTCCACAGGTTTCTGCCATTAAAACCCAACCCAACTCGTTTCTATTTTGCTTTCTTCTTTGTAATTACTTATAAATTATATATTAATATTTGCCAGGCAGTAGTGGTGCATGTCTTTAATCCCAGCACTCAGGAGGCAGAGGCAGGTGCATCTCAGTGAATTTGAGGCCAGCCTGGTTTACGGAGTGAGTTCCAGGACAGCCAGAATTACAGCAGAGACACCTTGTCTTGATAAACAAACAAACAAAGAAAAAATTATATACTAAGATTTATTGTCATTGACCCATTTAGCCAAGTTTGTAGTTAAGGCAACAGTCTCATTCCATGAAGAAAGTCATACCTTAGATGTCAGGTTCAGGAGTGATGCAATTTGTTTATACAGAACTGAGACTCGGGCGATGCAGCATCTCCATTCTCTGTGATTACAGAGTAGAGGTGACAGTGGGTGGGCTAGTTAAGTCCTCACTTAAGCAAGAAAAAGGCTATAATGATTTCCTTTTTCATTCTTTGTCATTGTTTTTACTGTCTTCTCGTTTACAGTACAGCAAGCTAACTCGATGCCCAGACATTTGTTCCTTATTTTATCATTTTATATTTTACTTCACATTTTTTGAGACTAGGTCCTGTGTAGTCCAGGCTAGCTATGAACTTGATACATAGCCAAGAAGGACCTTGAGCTTCTAATCCTCCTGTCTCCACCTTCTGAGAGCTGATATTACAGACATGGACTACAATACAGGTTTTATGTTTTTCTGGTGATCAGATGTACAGGAATTCTGGGATGCTAGGAAAGCAGTCTATAAGCTGAGTTACATCTACGGTCCTTCTTTCTTAACTGCGCTAGTTATATTTCTATTGGTATGATGAAACACCGTGAACAAGACAACTTAAAGAAGAAATAGTTTATTTTGGGCTTATGTTTGCAGGGGGCTGGGATCCCATAATAGTGGGGTCAACATGCCACAGATATGGAGACTGAAGCTGGAAGCTGAGCTCTCACATTTTAAACATAAACAGGAAACAGGAAAACAACATAACATACAGGAAAACATGACCAGGAAACAGAGAGCTAACTGGGAATGGTATGTGGCTTTTGAAACCTCAACGACTGCCCCCTTGTGACACATTTCCTGCAACAAGGCCACACCTCCTAAGCCTTCCCAAATAGTGCCAACTGTGGACAAACTGTTCAAATGGCCAAGATTTATGGGGAAAACCTCATTAAAATCATCACAGTAAGTAAGCCAGCTTGAGCAGAATGGCAATTTCCAAGTGGTTTCAGGCTGTCATCAACATCCACTTTAGACATCTAAGAATTGATGTGCTGTCAAAGACTTCTAAAAAGGTTCCTTAAAAGGACTGTATTAGCTTTTTATTATGACGATGAAATACTTGGCACAAGCAACTAGTGAAATGAACAAGGTTTACTCAGCTCAACAAGTCAGGGATTCAAGGAAGGGCATCTGTATTCTTCAGTTATGTCGCATCACGGTGTGCGGTGTGGCTAGCACAGGCAGTAACAAGTACATGCTATATGTTGAACCAGGAGCAGACAGAGAAGACTGGGGACTCAGGATCCTTCCCAGTGATAAGCCTGCAATGACTTAATCACCTCCCTGTAGACTCCATCCATTTTACAAAATGATTCTTTGACAGTTTCCTATATTTATAATTTGAATTTGGGACATCGAGAACTTCAATACCCTCTACCATTTCTCTCTTTCATTCCCCCATCTCTTTCTCACTTGTTCTCTCTCTCACATGAAATGCTTCTTCTCAAGAAGGCTCTTTCTACTTTTAGGTCCTGTCCTCCCTTCCACTGAGTTCATTCACAGTTGCTTACAGAAGCGTAAGTCGGGCGTTATACACTAGAACACACTGCCAACAGTGCAGTGGCTACATCTTGGAAGAGAACAAATCTTCCTCCTCTAGCACCCATTAGATGCTCACAGCTCCTCACTGAGGGGTGAGGCCTTGTGAGCCCTTCGTGAGCCCCTTCTCCACACATGATGAAATAGTGACAGATTCCAGCTTGGGCAGCGCTGTGCAGGTAACTGGAGAGGCAGTCGGTCCAAGGGTCAATGGCTCTGTCATATCTCGAAGCCATTTCCATAGCACTCCACCCCAAAAACTCTGCTCTCTCATTTTCTGCTCCTTCTAGGCGCCACCTCTTGAAGGACCTCACCGCTTTCCAGTACCACCATGCTGGCAACCAAGTCTTTAATCACACTAAGGCATTCGGCACACAACCCATAGCAGAGAGAGCAGGGAAAAATTCACTTGCCTTCTCCGGTTTTTCATTTTGTTCTCTGGGTTGTAAATTGGCTGGAATTCCATCATCTGTCCTGGACCATGTGTTTACCTTGGGTATGGAAACATTATGCCAAAAATGGCGCACAGAGGAGTCTGCATGTCTGGTGACATCATGGAGCTACCAGAGCCATCTCAGACTTTCTAACCTGGGCTTGCTTGCATGTGAGAAAATAAGGTCCTGAGTTTTTGCTCCACTGTTATTTTAGGGTTCCTGTTATTCTTAAGTGATATAAGATCTTTTAAAAACAAAGGTAATTGTAACATGCTGAGGAAGGAGGTACGTGAAGAACACCATACTAGATTTGTTGTAAACTGTCTAAGCCCTATGGTAGCCTTATACATGGTTAATGCAATCTCTATTCATAATTACAGAAAACAAGCCTCAGGTGGCATTTTAGTATTTACTAAGTTTGCGGACAGCTACTTAAAAGAGGAGTCCTAGTTAAAACCGCAATCTGTAAATTTCTTATTCTTTTCTCCCTTTATCATATTTGCTACTTATGGGTTGTTATTTCTATATTTCTTGTCTTCATTCAAAATCTGCCTCTGACTTTTCTGATCTTTGGTCATAGGATTGTTGGGAGAGAATATGCATCAAAGCAGCCTGTTCATGTAATCTTTGTAATAAGAAACGGTATACTTATAAATATTTATATTTATTAATGACTCTCTTTTAATGGGCTCCAAGTATCTTGGTGGCAGGAAATATACTTGTGTTATTTCTGTGTTCAAAAAAATTTTGAGTCTTTTTTTTTTGCTTTGTGAATGGTATGTAGTTAGTGTCTTGTGACTGGGCTATAAATATTAGTTCAGTTTAACCTGCTTGGAAAGCAGTTTTTTTGGGCAGCCTTTGCTCAACGCTGTGTTTAAATTTTACTTCTTGCTTATTTAGTTGTAGTTTATGACCATTTTTATGCCAGATGACTAGTTAAGTCTGAAGAATGTAATTTGCCTGAGTCAAACTGAGGTCAATTATCAGTCATTCTCTAAGCTTAATTAATTAATTGATGGGATTTAGCCATAAAAGCATTAATTTGTAAATCATTTTAAAATGTCAAATCTTTTATGTCTAATCTTAACCATCTTGAAATAATTAGACTGGGCTTAATTTTAATTTTATCATTTACTTATGAGAAAAGAAATGTTCTGTTATTTCAATTTAATTATAAGGTACAAGAAAATCTTTGTTTTGTCCCTGCAAAACCATTTTAAAACTGACAAACTCATCCATTATACTCAAAGTTCAATTGCTGATGCCAAACTGCGTCAAACCCGTTCTGTCTTCAGAAGCTTGCTTCATAAGCATATCTATCATAAATCATAAATAACTCAACAAGATTTGAATAAATATTTATTTTTCTTTTAGACATTTTTCAGTAGGACAATCTTGGGTCAGATGTTAAATATTTTTTTAAAAAAAACTTTAAAGTAAAATGTGGTTCAATGTCCCTTTGGGATCTCATTTTTAGAGACAAATCTAACAGCGTTATCGTCTGCTATTTGTTGGAGTAGCATGTGGACATCGCAGGAACTGACATCCTTTTAGCAAAGGAAATTTCAATGCCGAGAGCATGAACTTGAATTCAAACCAATTAAAGCAAATCACATTTGCCTGGCACGAGTACAAAGTATTCTGAGAACACAGACAGGCAAAAATATGACTTTCTCTTACCCCATACAACTATCAGAGGTTTCTGCTGTAGCTATTTGAAAGTCAACAGTGATTTTGTGTACAGCAGTAGCAAAGTTGGGGAATCCCTGCAGTCTTTCTTTGAACTTATATGTGACAAATTTGCAAAATGTTGTTCACCTATATCCCTAGTTAAAGAGTTGGCTATGGTGGATTTTCATAGACAATTACCCCATAGTTGGCATATTTTGGAAATAATAATTTGGTGTGTTACAGTATGTTCTCCACAAAGCCATCTTCCATGGAAATTACACTACTTGTCTAGAGAGGCAAAGAGAAAAGGCTTCCAAAGTAAAGAGTTGCCTGGAACAATGAGCAAGAATCAGAGAGAAAAGATGTACAGTCACTACAGAGGTCAAAGAACTTGTCCCTACCGCTAATCCACGGAGTATCTACCTTTTCTCTCACAGATGAAGCTTAGGTGGCTCCTCAAGCAATTTATTCTTGGGATTGGGAGAATAGCAGGGAAAACTTCTAAGAGGAAAGGGGAGAGAACTCTCCTTGACCTTGACTCAGACGAATCTTTCTCATTTCGGATTTTCAATATAGGTCTTTTCAGATCCCCCTAATTTCTTTTATGTTTTCGTTCATGAGCTTATCCTTCCTTTGCCTCCTTGAACATATGACTTGTAACTATAGTAACTTGCAATAACTCTCATAATACATTTTCCTTTCTGGATGTTTCAGTCCATGGATTTTTTTTTTTTTCTTCATAGTGGGAAGCGGTTGCCTGATTCTCTGCAAACCTGGAATCTTTTAAGATTGCAGTCACAGCAGATTTCACTTTATGGGGTTCGGGAAGCTCACCTCTGCACAGACATTCATGTGTGGTCTGGCTAATATTCTTGACCTCTGATTTGTGACAGAGTTAAGTTATTTAGAAAGAGGTCTATCCTTTCAAGAATGTCTTTCAAGCTTTGTCTGGAATCAGCTCTTTCTTTACTGTAGGATTGATTGTCCCCCATTACCTAAGCAGTATCTAAGGGAGTATCCCTGTCCCTCATCAATAAGGGCCTTTCTACTCTGGCTTCCTGAGACGGAAACTTCCTAGTCTGAGTTAGCCTCAAAGATCACTCTCTGTTCCTTTCCTGTGGCTCTTTCCTCATCATGGGTACACTTCACACACACGATCAGTACTCAGTAGGGGCATGGAGGACCTACTTCTCCTTGAGTCTCTATACATCTACCCCTTAGATCTGGGACCTCTGATTTGGTTTCTCCAGTCCCTCTGTTAACCTCCTCCATTCAGAAGGCGTACCCTCTTACCTACTCCACTAGCTTTCTCAGCCAGGATGCGTAAAAACAGTTCCAAGCTGGAGTTTAGTGGAATTGGAGGGATCTTTTTATCCCCCCCCCCCTTTTTAATTCTTACTGCCATAGGCTGCCTATTGTTCACCATTTGAAAACACCCTCATATGGATTCCCTTGTTTTAGTTATTTAAGAAGACACAAGACAAGAGTAAATCTGATCTTCTTATCACTATTTGGCTGCAAGGGAACTTTATCTTTTGTTTATTGAAAATGACTCAATTTTATCTGGACATTTTTATAATCACATAGCTTCGTTTAATAAAATCACAACACCAATGGTGTGTTACCAGGCACTGTATTGTTTACTTTTCTTGTTGATGCACTAAGTACTGGACGAATATCAGCTCAAGGTAAAAACAGGATAAAAGTTTAATTATAGAACAGGCAGTCAAAAAAATATATATGTATTTTATATACATATATATATATATATGCTTTACTTGTTCAGCAGTAAATACTAAACTATATTTTAAAATACATCAAGACATTTGAAACTATAGGACTATGAAGAGAAAATGTAATTTTTCTAACCCTTACGTTAAGCATTGTTTAATAGGAATTATATACAAAACATAAAAGGACTTGGATATGTAGAGGAAAATCTGGAGGCTATACATGATCTAAGAATCTGGTGAGTCTCGAAACAGCCCAGTAATGAGTTCCCATGTGTCCTAGTTATTTTTCTATTGCTGAGAAGAAACACCATGACTAAAACAACTTATAAAAGAAAGCATTTTTAATTTGAGGCACATAGTTCTAGAGGGTAGTAGAGTCCACGGTGTGGAGCACAGCAGCAGGCAGGCAGACATAGCTCTGGAGCAGTAGCTGAGAGCTTACATCTGATCCACAAACAGAGATACAGAGAGACAGACCAAACCGACAGACTGGGCCTGACTTGGGCTTTTGAAACCTCAAAGCCCACCCCTAGTAACACACCTCCTCAAACAAGAACGCGTCATCTAATCCTTCCCCAGATATTTCTACCAACCAAGAAGCAAGCATCCAATTATATGAGCTTATGTGGGCCATTCCCATTCAAGCCACCACACCAAGACTTTCTTTGCGTCTCGTATAACCCAGACATGGAAGTGAGCAAGACAGTTCTCAAAAGTATGGTTCCTTCTAAAATGTTTCACAGTGACATACTATGGGGAGCAGGTTTAAAGCAGCTAAGAGAATGGGGGGCAGAGAAAGTGTGACTATAAGCATATGGTTGATTTCCTTTGTCAACTTGATTATGTTGAAGAGGATGCAGCAAATAAACTGCCATTTCTTAGTTTGCCTATGAAAGATATTTCTAGAAAAGATCAGCATTTGCATTAGTGGTTGAGGAAGGGGAAATTACTAATGCTACTTTAGATGGCCATCATCTTGTTCAGTCAATAGCTCCGAAGAACGAAAAATATGGGTCTCTCTCTCCCTCTCTCTCCCTCTCTCCTCTCTCCTCTCTCTTTCTCTCTCTCCTTCAGCCGAAGCATTCATCTTCTCTTGCTCTGCATCACCATAAACTGTGGTTCACTTGTCTCACACTCCAGAGCCTACACCATTGCCCTTGGCTCTTGGTTTTAGCCTCAGACTGAATCGATGCGCTCCTGGTTCTCCAATTTGCAGAAAGCACAATGCATGATGTCTAGACCCTCATATTCCCATACACAGTCATATATGTATGTATGCATCAATTATGGTTTATAAATATAATTAAAAATTGGTAGGGAAAAGTGGATATTTTTAATGAGAAGGATCAGATATCAAAATTTCTAGGGGAAACAAAAACGATCATTTTTATGATTATTTTACTTGTTGATCTTATGAACTGTTCAGACCTCTAATAGCTCATGTCTGTCTGTGTATTTAAAGTGCATGAGAGAGAGGTGGAGGTTGAAAGGACCTCTGGGTTGTCACTGAACACACCCAGACCCCAGATTCTTAGCACAAAGGACATGTATTTGTCCCAGAGGGACAGAGGGCAGGGAAAAGGGGAAAGAGATAGGGGAAGAGGGATATTTTGTCCCTGAGAGACAAAAGGACTAACTCTGGAGAAGATAGAGGCAGTCAAAGACCTTAGGCAAGATGGTGAGCTTATATAGGGTGCTAGATGGAAAGGAAAGAAAAAAAAAAAAAAAGGAGGTACAGTTGGAGACTAATTGGCATGGCTGATTCTGATTGGCTGAGAGAACAAAGAAGACATGCATTTTTTTTGTTGTTGCTGTTGTTGTTTTTGGTTTTTTTGGAGAAAGTTTGGGAGGCTGTGGAGGGGTTCCTGGGAGATAGGCCTGCACGTGCAAAGCTGGAACTTAGGTTATATCTGGCTGTCTTTTTTGTGACCCATGGCTATCTTGGGGCTATGTGGGGGCTATACTAATAGAGGTCTTAAAAAGTTGTGTGAGAAACTTTTCCTGGGGAGATAATGCAGGAAGCCCACAACAGACCAAAATGAAGGTAACATCAAAGTCCAACCTAGTGAACCAATAATTTTTACTAGAGTTACTATTTTATTTTAACTAGCATTCAAATGAACTCTTAAGGGTATTTCAAATTCTAAGTCTCAGTTATTCATTCTCCACTATCAGAACTACCTTCCTGACACTGTCTGTAAAGGAAGCACAAAAGCCTGTTAAAATAAGAACAATTGGACATTTAGTGTGCTTATGAATTTCCTTAGCATGTTAGCAGATAGTAGGCTAAATTCAAAATGTGAATTTGAAATAAATCGAACAAAGTTTACTCCGTCTGAAGCAGAGAGAGGATTCTTATGTAAGAGGAGTTAACAGATTGGAAAAGGCAGGGATTCCTGAAAGATCATTCTCCTCTGTCCTCTTGATTCCTTGCTTTGTTCATTCAACAAGCCAGGGTTTATTCGAGGTGATGGGTTATAAACATGTATCAGTCCATGCACATGACAGTCTCAAGAGAGTCAGGGAGCATTTGGTCATCTTGTGATTCCACTAAAAACGCTCTTCAGAAGCACTCCAGGGAACTCTCCTATGTTGAACTGGAATTTAGAGAGAACAAAAATTCGTAGGGCAAATCCTCAAAACGTTAAAATGAAGTTCTACTGCGAAAAAATAAGATATTTTGCTTCTAACCAGAAGTGGATATTTCCGTAAGAGAGAGATATTTGGGCTCTACTCTAGCCTTGCAGCGAGTGTAGTTTGGGAAACAAACTCTGAGAGTCAAGCACAGGAGCTTTTGGTTTTTGTGAAGTAGTAGGAAAATAAGTGTGTGGTATTAGAAGTGCTACCAATAGTGACTCAGTCCCCTAGGCTGGGGTAAGCCATTCACCCCATTATTGGGGACCTCAGGATTGCTGGTGTGCTGTTACCATGACAGCACATTGGTCAATCCAGGCTGGTCCCATCACCAGTACTTTTCGGAGAATGACCCAGTACCAGCAGCCAAGCAGATGTTGACCAAGAGTCCCCCTCCCTCTTCTCCTCCTACTTCCCTTCAGAACATCCCCACCTCAAATCCCTGTCGATGTTAGCATGGGGAGATGACACTGCAGATGGCTGCATGGGGCAAATTTGTGAACTCATGAATTCTTCTCTTCCTTCCTTCTCGCTGTCAGCTCGCCGTGCTGAGGAAAAAGGGAAGTGTCCTGAGAGGGCAAAACAAGAAATAAGTCATGAGTTAGTTTTTGAGGTGTAACTGCCACATCATATACATAGCCCTTCATTATGGTAATAGTATCAGAATGACACATCCATTTTTGGTACCGTAAATGCAATTTTGGAATTTTTAAGAATGGTTCAAGATTCAGACAAATGTGGTACACCAGCTAGGCAGCAACCTGTAAATAGGATCTCGGGCAAGAGAGTTTATGACTCAGCAACAAAGAAAGCATTCAAGAAATTGTATATGTTTGTGTATATGTATGGGAGTGTGTGCATATGTGTATGTATAAAATTAGAGAAAATAGCCTTATCTGTAGCCTCAGTTTGAATGCGCAATCTCAATAATATTTTAAACTTCCGTCTTAGACTTTGTCTGAAAGACATACTTCAAAATGTGCTATATTAGCTCACATATCTCAAAATTGTTCTCAAAGAGACTCTTGAAAATGGCATAAGCACTGTAAGTGTATTTGGATTGAAAGAATCCTGAAGTATTTGTTGATATAAAACCAATCTTCAAAAGCAGTTTAGATGAAAAAAAATATGAAGAAACAAAAAATACATAATAAAGCCAATAAACCACACACACACACACACACACACACATGCTGAGAAACATATTAAAATATAACAATGTGTAGAGTTTTTCTCTGTTATCATGGTAAATTCCACTCAATGGTGAGAATAGTTACCAATTCTTGTAGAATTACAGGTGGTTTTATTCCCATTTGTGGTGTCTGTGTTTATAAATACGCACTGCTGATGTAAAATGACAAAGTAATATTAGAACATAGATTTCATAGTGAGAATCAGACCAGAAATGGAGCAAAGAACTTCAGGCACCCAGTAGGTTACAAAGGGAACAAAGTACCTTATAAATAAATCAAAGGATAAAACTCGTTTGACAGCCAAACAAGAAATGACAAGCAGCCACATGTCACTGAGTCCAAAATACATCGGTAGAGTCAGGACCACACCTGGTCTGCTGTGGACTGCTGGGTGTCTTGTCTTTCCCACATCCTCGTAGCATTCATTGGAAAGAACAGTTGCTATCAACATTTTCAGTGTTCTCGTTAAGACCTGTTCCCACCATCTCCAGGTTAGAAGGCAGCAAGTAAACTGAAGTTACACGGAGGACAGAGTTTTCCCAGAAGAGTGAAGGAAGAATTCTGTAGGGAAAAAGCCACATGAGCAGACCCGAAGGAAGGGAACTAAAACTCTCTGGAGAGGCTGGAGATTTTCCAGGGCTTCCTGATGAGTTTTGGAAAAATTTGAAACCTTAACGGATTCATTTATAGTGATGATATCTTTTCCCGATGAGGTGAAATGACACAGAACGTTAAAGAAAGTCTCAAAAGGTACAACGGGGCTGGTGATTACCTGAGAAGGATGTCTCTCACACGCCACTAGCTGCTTGTCTTCACCATATGTGTGTGTGTGTATCTCCCCCCCCCCATATATATATAATGTGGATGTTCTGTTTGGAGCTGAACTATCAAGGGTGACCAGTTCTACTGGTATAGGCATAACCATTTAGAAGGCAGTTTGTTGCTGTGTTCATTTAGCAAAATAACAGTAGGTTCTCCCTTAGGGCCACGAAGCCTGCCCCTCACCCCGACCGCAGCCATTGGTTCTTAGCCAGGTTTACAGCACCAAGCATGCACTCTGTCCTGTGGAGGAGCCTTAAGTCCAATCAGAGTGCTCTTGGCTACTCTATGACATTAGCATGCTATTGCCTCAGGGGGCATATCTTTCCAGCCTATCATTACTGATGCTTCCTGGGTAGGGATGTTGATGGCTTTTTCTCCCCAGTAGCCTGCATAGTACATGCTGACATTATGAACACTAACTCATGAGCACACAGGCAGCACTAATAGGATCTAGTTAGTTCTTAAAAAAAAAAAAAAAGACAAAGACATCTATTTGGGAGGGCTACATAGCAAGAAAGTTCTGGAAGGAGTTGGAAAAGGGGAGTGGTAATGAATATGATCAAAATACATTGTATACATGTAAAAGATTATCAACAAATACATTTTAAAGATCTGTATTTAAGAAAGACAAGAAAAAGAGAATGGAATATCTCACTTCGGCTCCCAAGCAGCCAGGTGACTGAGAGGGGTGAATCAAAGGCTCTAAGGTAAGTAGTGTTGGTATAAAAATGAACAGATATTCTAGATTTGGATGTTGTTAACCCTTTTACTTTTTTATTAGTTTTCCGAGAATTTCTTTCGATCATATTCAGCCCCTCCCTCCCTCCCTCCTCCCGGTCTGACCTGGACTTCCCTGCCTGGCTCCCACATAATCCTTCCACTGGAGTAGGTTCAGCCTATGGGGGCCCACCCCTAAAGAAAACCAACTCTCCCCCTCCCAGCAGCTATCAGTTTACCCATGGCTCCTCAGCTAGGGGTGGGGCTGTGCAGCTCTCCTCTCCGAGTCTGTATTTTGTGTGGTTTCAGCTTGTGCGAGTCTTGCGCATGCTGTCCCCACTACTGTGAATTCCTACGTGCGACTGCCCCGCCATGTCCAGAAAACACTCTTTTTCGTGGAGTCATCCACCACCTCTGGTTCTCACAGTCTTCCTCGTCCCTCTTCCACAACAATGGATGAGCCTTGGGAAGGGGCAGTGTGATATAGATATTCCATTTAGTCTCTCTGTTCCTTCTCCAGTTGTTAGTCTCTGTGTTGACTGCCATCTACTGCAAAAAGAAGCTTCCCTGATGAGGGGTGAGAGACATAATAATTTGTAGATACAGTAATAGGGGGTTGCTTTAATACCACGTCCATTTAGCAGAACAACAGTAGTAGGTTCTTCCCTAGGGCCTATGACCTGCCTAGCCGTAAGTAGTTAGTCTCAACATCTGTGCCTGGTATGGGTTTCAGCTTGTGGAGTGGATCTTAGATTCAATCAGTAAGGGGTTAGTTAAGACTATGATATTTGTGCCACTATCATAGCTGTGGACCTATCTTGTCAGGGCAAATCCTATTGTAGCTTTGATTCTGTTTTTCAAGGAAATATATCTATATGTCTGACATATCTATCAGGTGTGTTCAACATCCCGTTCGTGAGCCATGCGTGTTCCCCTGTTCCCTTAAAGCTATGAATACCATCCAGAATGTTTATATATGATGCTGTCATGTCAAAATGACGAAAGGTTTGGACACTCCTGAATGGTCTCACAAGTCCTATCTGTATTCCTCTGACTTTCCTTCTTGTGAGGTTTCAAAGGTCATACAATATGTTCAACAGGAGTTCCTAGATAGAATCCACCCAGCTTGGACTTCGGCATATCTGTTCGTGTAAGATTTTTCACTGTAACCATTCTTGGTCTCCGCCTCTCTGTAATGTTGTCTATCTAATCCACCACCATGCTCAACCAGCATTACTTTCTGAAGACATCTAGAATTTTCCTACATCTCCCTCATCTCACGTGATGCTATCCAAGTCCAGGTCTATCACCTCTTCTGGTGAGTGCAATACCTCAATCTGTGACTCCACTTATGCCCCTGCTTCCTCTACAGTATAGTCTGTGCAGTAGCTAATTGAGCACAAAATACTCATTGATTTTACACCATTGAACTAGATGACTGTCCGTGTCACTCATAATAAAATCCAAAGACAGTTCTCTGTGTGTACTGACTGGCCTACTCGTTATCTTACTTAACTTCTTCAGGCCGAACTAACCTGTCTGCTGCTTCTGAGACATGCTGAGCTAGGCCTTTGCACCAGCTGCTTCACCTGCCTGCAGTGTTACTGATTACAATTTACTCAGATCTGTGTGTAAATGCACTGATTTATAGAGGATTTTGTTGACCACTTAAAATGCAAAAACATTTTCCCACTCTGTCTTTCCTTATTTCTTTCAAGAAATACACCACAATTGGTAGCAGAGCCACCACAGTCAAAAACAGATATTTCCTTGATTGTCTTTTCAGGGTATTGGGGAGGAATTGAAAGGCCAGCAGGCCTTGACACAAGCCTTGAGGACAGTGTAGTGTTAGGAAGGAAAGGTTTTACCCAACACTCCTTGAATGGGGATAAAGGGCTCACCTGCTGTGTGACAAAAATGTCCCTCCCGAATCATGGCCATGGCCATATCTGTAAAGATGAGGGAAAAGCATATACTCCCCGGCTGGAGCTGGCTGAGCCTGATGTCAGCAGGCACAGGATAAGGCTTTGGCGGAGTGAGACTAGGTGAAGGAGTTTAGCCTCATCTGGAGTTTCCAGTATTGGCATCCAGCCCAGGTGACTGCTCCTCTGAGAGATCTCGGGTGGTTCGACTCACTTACCATGTGGAGCACCGCGTCTGGGAGGCCTATCATTAGATTTCATTCCCAGTGCAAAATATTTGAAACAAAAGAGGAGTGTTCTGAGAAATTTCAATCGAAAGTTATCCTTCTGAAAAAACCATGTTAGAGCCAGGTGGCGGTGGCACACACCTTTAATCCCAGCACTCGGGAGGCAGAGGCAGGTGGATCGAAGCCAGCTTGAAGCCAGCCTGGGTGGACAAAGTGAGTTCTGGGACAGCCAGAGTTACAACAGAGAAACCTTGTCTAATAAAAAGGAAAAAAAAATACATATTAGCAAAAATTATCTGGATAATATTTTTGTCAAGTTACATTTGAGAAGACAGAATTATTTGGTAAGCATAATTTTTAACAAGGTTTTTGAGAATTCTGAGTATTGGAGCATGCTTCTTTGAATTCTAACAATAAGTATCTTTTTCCGTGTATTTGTGCAATAAATCAACCGTGGACAAAACATGGACCCACCGTCACGTTACGTTGTCGATCAGGCGTGTGACCTGTGACTACACAGGCGAATGAAATAGAGGGCTTGGGAGTGTTTGGAGTAAAATGCCAAAGAGTTTAAGTTAGTTTTAGATCCTATGAGAATCAAAGGAAAAGGTGAAGTTTTAATCTGAGACATTTAGGGGCATTTAAACCAGAAAACAAAACAAAACAAAAAAGGAACATGTTCTTTCTTACATTTATTCCCTTCTCAGCACGCAGGCGGGGGAGGCTTTCCAGTTCTTACACCGCCCCCTGCCGGTCGTAAACGGTAAAAGGCGCAGCTTTCTATGTAAAGCTCGGCCTTGTTTATCCCGGGAAGAGCTAAATATAACATCAGCTTGTTATTGTAAAAACAAGATTCCTTCCGTCGTTTCCGACCTCTGAAAAAAGTTCAGCCCGTAAATTAAAAACACGGAGAGCCATCGAATCTCCTGGAGAAACTTATTTTTTTCGGAAGTCAGAGCAGATTTTAGACGAGAGCGTTAGATTCCACAGTACAGCTTCAAAAAGTCTACAGTGCTGGAACCCAACCCTAGAAACGATGTCGGATCTTTGGGCTTTCGTTTAGATTGCATCTGCTTGTCGCCATTTTCCGTGCAGATTTCATCTTTAACCCCGGGGCAGAGGTGAGAGGTTACCGGTCACTAGAGATGATCCACCTCACTTTCCAGCTCCTTGCTGCCCTGCCCTGTGTCAGGCAGGAACCCAGCCAAGAGGGCCGGCCTTGGCCTCCAGCTGTGGTGGTACAGATGTTCCTGAGAGGATTCCTGGGCTGTATCCCTGCATGTCATGCTGAGCTGAGATGCTTTGTACCTTTCCATGTCCCGACCAATAAAATCTCTGAAATCTATCTTGCTTTCATAATTCAAAGGATGAAGATACACCTCGAAATATTTCATTTTAGCCATTGGGCATTTTTAGTGGTTGCTTTAGTTATGTTTCTTTTTCCGACATCGCTAGACTCTCTTCATATGAAAGGAGGAAATGAGTCTTCTGGCTTGTTCTCAGCCCTGTCTCTTTGCCTAATTGTATAACCCACAGAACTCCTTAATGGGTGGTTCTTGATCTAAATGGGGTTGCTTTAGAAAAAGAAGGCACAGAACCCAGTCACCGTTTCAGGATGCATAGGTTTCTGATGCTAGGAAATAACACAGTTTCTGAATCCGTCCTAACCATGTCTTTTCATGTTTTGACAGATTGGGGGCAGTAAGATTTGAAAATCGATGTTCAAAACGCTTCCTCTGTGCCTCTACGATCTGTTTGTTGGAGCATGTTGTCAGTTGGAGTCGTTTTCCTTCCTCTTCTCTTTCATTCATTTCTTAGTCTCCCCAAGAAAATACTTTTGAAGCCAACCCGAGTACATTTATAAATGCTTTACTGATTATTAAATTCACGACGCACTTAATTCGCGTTTCAGCCGGACGATGGCTTTCATGACCAGGATTCTGTTCATTTTCATCAGGGTTAGTGGTTGTCTTTGTTATTAACTTGTGCTGGGCATATTCTCTGCAGCTCGTTTTCTCCTGTTCTTCCCATGTACCCTGACCTCGCTGTAAGGTTCCAGTCCTTCTGGGGTCTGTGTCCTGGGTGGTGTTCTGTTTTCTGCTGTTGATGGTTCCCCTGGGCTTGGTTGTATGCAGGGCTGTCATAGAGGAGAGGGTGCCTAGCTTCAACTTGCTTTGCCCAGGGATTGTTGGCTGGTGTTGGCACTTCCCTGTGCAGCTGGCCAGGCCAAGTGCAGTGCAGTCTCTGCCCATCCCCCTGCATATTGATGACGATGATGATGAGGACAATGATGAGAAAGTTAGCCCTTCTTTGCTGTGGAGGAAAGGACAGCAACTACCTCTAATTTGTCTTCTTCCATTTGAGCAAGCTGCGCTTATGGCTTCAGAGCTAAGGCGTGCCACCAATGGGGGAAATGGGCACAGAACCTATTTACCGAATTTTAGGATTCGGTAAAAAAAAATTCCAGTTTAAAAAAATCCCTTCCTTGGAGACAATGCTAACGGCCTGGGCACCGTGCTGAAGATGGGCACACGGATGAGGGATCTAGAAAAATGACTTCTTTGTTTCAACTTAATATCTTGGCCCACTTTGCCCATCCGCTAATTCTGAACCCAGAGATATTCTTCGTTTATTGGTGCTGCATTCATCCTATGCTCATTCACTGTTTCATTTAGAGATTCATCTCCATCATCTCTGGATTTCTGCAAAGATTTTCGCCAATGTTTGTACATTGATAACCGTCCCACCGGGCATCACCTGTTTGGGATAGCGGCTTTTGGCGCTTTATACTTACCACGACTCCCTTCCGCTCTTACTGAACTCTCCTAGAAGACCGGGGGCAAGTGTCTCAGGATATTACGTGGTTTGGAGTCTTAGGATTTTAGGATTCGGCGCAATATGAATGCAGAAGATAAACAGACATTACCTGAGATGACGTGTGCAAACCAAATAAATGCATGCTGGTAACAGGGACGGACCACATTTCTGAGCCCCATGTAAGGGAGAGGGCTGGGGTGCTGCATCTGCTTCAGTGTGCTGCGCTCAGTTCCAAGCCTGCTTCCTTGCATTAGGTTTTATGACTCCATGTCTTGGAGAATGTCTCCTTCTGTGGGGTTCTCCGCATGAGGCCTCCACAAAAGAACCGAGCCCCTCTCTGGCTTTTACCTCCCATCCCGGTTCTTGTTATTGAGAGAACTGGATTTCGCTGATCCCCATCTCTAACCTCTGAAATTCCCTTTAGGTTTTTAATCTGCAATTCCCAGTGTTTGCCAATTTAGGACCATCTGCAAATTAGTTAATGTGCAGTTTAGCCTTTCTTTGAAATCAGTAATTAAGATGTAAAGTAAGACTGAGACCAAGACTAATTCCCTGGGCTTCCCACTGGGGCCTCTCCTGAGCTCTCTAACTCTTTCATCAGCACCTCTGGCTTCTCAACTTCCAGCCAAATCTCCAGCTACTTCACTCCATATGTAATTAAGCTGATGGATGAGGATCACCAGATTAATTTCTGTTTTGTAAAATGCTGTCTGGGATACATATTTATTTGACTTGGTTTTGTATTTACATGCGTTGAAACCTTATAACCAAGACAAAAAGCATATTTTCAGCTAGACTAACCCTGGCTCTTCCCATTAGTTATTCTCCTACAATGAAGATAGACACAGACAACATCTTAATATTCATTCTACTATTTAACGGTAGCCAAAGTTCAGAGTCTAGACTATAGCTGTAAAACAGGGATATTTTTCTCCTCTCTTTTTATTTTAACTCCCCCCCCCCAACCTCCAGCATTCTAGGACCTTTCTAGTTACTTAAGATAAAACACACACAAAAAAAGGCCTTTATTTTAATAAGTTTATTCACTTATTCCCCCATTAGCCATAGACGAATCTTTTGTTTTCAGGTCTTAGGCATTTTCTCCTAGCTGCCAATTATCTACGTCTCAGACTGACATTCAAATAATTAAATATTCAGGTGCACTGATCTTGCCACCAAGGGTTTTATGAGCATTTGAGAAATTTGTTTAAGTTTAATTGGGAAATTAAGCCATGGGGCAACATTACTGAGGAGGTGCACTGCTGTGCTCTGAGTAACCAGACTAATCTAGGTTAGAAAAGCACAATAGGACCCACACACACCCAAAGAACACGAAATTGTGCTTTTAATGACTGCCAAATTCAAGGCATTTTAATCTTCCCTTTCTGGGACTCTCTCTTCCTCTGGTGTGCAGACCAGTCTCTGGTTTATAACCTAAATCTTCTTAATGATTTCTAGCTCCTGCCTCTTTCCTCCTTTCAGAACTTACTCAAGTATTTTATTACTTGTGTGTCTGCAAAACGTATCGCTCTTTTCTCTGTAGTATCAGATAACGTTCCGGGCACTCTGAGTTAGATGCTGGTTTCTCTGTTGCTGGGAAATGCATCCAGACAGGCAGTAAACATTTTTATTCTGCTATAAATATACAAGAGTTTATGATGTATGTGGGACTCAAGCATGATGGATGTCTTCCTAGCTGACTTATGCACACAGAATGAAGGGGGCCTGGCTCGGTTTATAGTTTCTTTAAGAACATATCCTTGTTTTTCAATTAATGTAACTTCAAATTAACAAAAGGTAAAGGAAAGGCAGAAAAGAAGATAAATGGAAAGGGAAGAATAGAGCAAAGGTTGGCTTGGGAGACTAGAAGAAAGTGTGTGTCTAAATGTATTTCCTATCAAACTGTCCTGACTGTTCTCTGTTATGTAACATTTGCTATGCTTTGCTATCCTCTCCCACGACTCCCAAAGGGGTACTGTGTTCTCTTAAAGCTGGACAGCCATATGCCTCCTTACCTTCTCTCTGAACATATGAATTAGCTGAAAATGTGAAATTGTTTTATGAGACATTTTTATATGCTTAAAACCTTTGAAATCACAACCTCATAAGACAGATGCAGAAATACTAGGTGCATTTTTTATAAAGAAGCTTTTCAACTGGGGATTTGAAGAGCATTAACTAGCACTTTGTCCCTGTTGGTATGAGTTGGGCTCCTTCTTGTAGGGCGGGAAGGTGCTTGTGTCTGTCACATGCAGGATCTCCATCATCTTGATTTTGGTCTATAGCTCCATTCTTGCTTCTGATTACATACTGTTATTTTCATTTTCTTGCTCAGGGCCACACATCACTAAACCTGAAGCAGAACATGTAAGAATAAATGTGACACATCCTTGTTTCTCTGAATGTATACAGACACGACGTCACCATGTTTAATGAGATGCCTCATCTCAAGTGTTGTCTGGGTTATACCACATGGTTAAACATTTTCTAAATAGCTTATTTATCAGATAATATAACAGCTGAACAGAAGGATAACAGTGTTCTTAAAAAGCTAGGCAGAAATGGTTTACCATCCATATAAATCAGAAAAAGTAAGAAGTAACTATTTTTTTTTCCTCTAGCCTTTTCAAACAGCTTGAAGAACAGAATTCTCGGTATCAGATTTAACTATCATTCCACATGAATTGTGCTGGGTCCGTTATTAAAACGGCACACATTTGAAGGTATATAGAAACTTAAAAACAGCTATTCTGCCCGTTATGCTTTCCATCTTAAGCATCCCCCAAATGGTCACGCCTGTGGGTAATCCTGCTACTGGAAGCTGGTGAAACATTTTAGGAAATGGGAAGGTAATTGGGGATTGGGAGGACACTTGCCCTTCTCTCTCTCTCGTGCTCCCTAACATGTTGTTCTGCTTCAACACAAGCCTAAAGCCCAAGGCCAAAAAGTCATGGACTGAGCCTTCCAAAAGCACGGACTGAAATAAATCTTTCCACCTTTTACACTGTTTATCTCTAGCATGTTGTCATAGTAACTGAAAGCTGTCTAGCGTACTACCCTGTATTCAAGGCTAAGGCTATTAAAGTCCAGAGAAGTAAAGATATCAGCCACAGTGGTACAGAGTGCCAGTGGCAGCTACTGACCAGAGCTGGAGCTGGTCAGCCCGCTCGTCCAGGCCCTTCCACACAATGGTGAATCTCTGTAAAGATGTCTGAAGCAAGCAAGAAAAATCTTCTCTTTAAGAGGAGATATCTACAGCTCTGATGTGAACCTCAACAAGCAGTCCTGAATGAATAAATGAGATTGCTCTCTACTTACGAAGGCATTGAAAGCAACAGAAAGATTGGCAATTAGTAAAGGTATTTAGCTAAAGCCCACAGATTAAATCATAACAGTAGAACCACAGGATGGCTTGAGTCTGAATTTGGTACATAAGTCGGCGACACAGGATCAGCCATTTAAATATGCAAACACTTTAAAATACTAGGACTCCTTCCAAATGCGCTCGCCATTGTGAAACTCTTAAAAGCTATGAGTTATGCCTTCCGTAGTATCCTGTTTGGTGACATATGGAAGAAGCGGACTATCACAGACACCATTAGATGGCAGTATCACACAAAACTATGCTTCACCTTATAAGACGATTATATTGTCAATTGCTAAAGAGTTGGTTTGTCACATCGGTAGTGAGTTTGCAGCAAATATTGTGTTGGTGGTATGTTTTTAAATGTAAGGAAAGGAAACTGGGATTGGAACGTTGATGCCAGTGAAGGCAGAATTTAGAGACGAAGAGAATAGAAAGTCTGAGAAGGGCAAAAAGCTGTGACAGCTCCTGAAATACTGGTCCCGGGCACCCGGAGGACAGACAGCTATAGCAAGTAGGGTGTGTGGTGGCACAGGAGCCATTGCAGGGTTCATAAATTTTTTTTCATCACAATTATTTTATGTAAAAATACCAAAAGGAAAGTAGTTTAGCCAGTCCATGATATTTTCTCTAAATTTAAAATAAAAAAATAACATCTATTTTTTATCGTCCTTAGAGGATAGAGATCATTTTGAGTCCAAAGGCATGATATCTACACAAGTATATTCTGTAAGACAGTGATTTTTGTACGTAAAAATGCATCTTTAAATAAAATACAAAGTTTAATAATTCCGCTTCGATAGATTTTGAGTTCAGTTTTAGAGGCAAGTGTTGTTGTGTGCAGAATTCTAATTTTATAGAGTTGAATTTGTCCTAAATATTTGTCTTTATAGACTTCTGTGTGAACGTGTTAATAAGAAGAAAACATTCAGAAAACATTTTACATCAATATCATGGTCCAGTCATACTCCCTGGTGAACCTGGCTTCTTCAGTATCCAGATGGGCCGAACCAGTGGAAGGCTCGCTCCTCAAGTGAGTTCCCTTCAGTAGTCGACTAATCTAGTTTGTTGAATATTCTAGTTCACATCCAGAGATGTCCTTATATTAAGACTCATCGTTCATGTGATGATTCTTGAGTTATAGTTTATTTATTTACTTTGTGTGCATGTTCACGCACATGTGTAAGTCAGAGGACAACTCGCAGGGGTCTGTTCTGTCCTTACACCACATGGTCCCGGGGTTGAACGTGGATTATAAGGCTGACTACAGCACCTTTAACTGCTGTGTCATTCCCCTGGTCCAGCCTGCAGGTGATGACTTTTGAAACTTAAATTCTTCCCTGCCCTTCCAGAAGAATCACACCAAGAGGCTGCCTTACAATCAGGGACGGATTCTCTAAGGCTCTAGGCTGCATTGTTATCACCAGCTGCTGTCAGGGAAAAAAAAAAACAAAAAACAAAACAAAAAAAAAAAAAAACCCAACAAAACTCACCCCTGTGATGTAATACTGTACAATTAGGCACATAATGTGGATTTTATGCTTTTCTCTGAAACATCTGGCATGGTCTATTTCCTAAAAGCAAAGCTTGACTAGAGAGACCTCCTGTAGCATTTTAATATCGATGTTCCTTTATACATATTAGTTATCTACCGTTTGTGCCAGTTTCTATAATACCACATTCTAGCTCTCACCTCTTGAGTGAGTGTCAATTCAAAATGCCTGCCAGGAGGTGATGTGTTTGTGTCGGGAGCTAATATCTACCCTAATCTAAATGCCAAATGAATTTTAGATTGTTATTCTAGGCCGGCATTAGCCTTGGCCCTGGGGAAAATCATTGTTTATGAATTCTATCCAGGTACTCAGAATTCAGAATCGATCTATTTAAACTTTGTAGCTTATATTATATTTGTGTTTCTGAGATATTAGGGAAATTGGCATGGTTATTACATGTGTCCATGGGGGGGAGGAAGTTAGCAAAAACGTTTTAAACAAATTTTCTTAAGATCTCAAAAATAAAGATATGCCACCCAGGGAAAAGAAAAACACTATCTAGAAATCCTTCTGAGCTCAAACCTTTTTCACTGACATGTTCTGTCTCCTTGAAGTGGGTTAATAGGGGAAAGGGCTTCTGCAAAACAGAGTCCGACTGCTTCTTAAGACACCTTTCTAGATTCTATTTTCTCATAAAAACCATGTGGGAACAAACATGTGATAATCAAAGGAGAGACAAATGACACAAAGCTAAAACTGAGAAGAAAGCAAGAGAAAAAAATCCAGCCTGACTCCTATATTTGGAGGCTTTTCATAACGTGGTAAAAATGTGCCTTAACGTGTGGATGAAAATTGTCTTGTGTTCATTTGTTGGGGTTTATGGGACATTAGTATAATTCTACTGATTACGTTGAAACTATAAAAAGGAGTTATGGAATTATTTCAGCTAACTGCAACATAAGAAGACGAATATATCACAAAGTTAAAAGAAAGCTGTTATGGCATGTAGACACGAGCCCACGATAATTTCTAGAGTTAGCAAAGTCGGAAGGTATTTTCTCGACTTATTTTAGCCCTTGTCTGAATCTAAATGTTAGACTCGTTTCTTTTAATTCATCTCAGGTCTCGGATACAGTGGCCAGGGGTCTTTTACCCTGAACTGTCAGACTCCCTTGTTTATGTGGTTGGCTACAGCCAAAGGTTGTCTGCAGTGCTTTCCATACCTAAAATACTGAGTTCATGAATTTTACTGCCAAGTTCTAGGATCACATAGTAAGCGTTTCTCTAGATAAATCACACTTGTGATTTGTACATTTTGGTACTTTCAAGGCATCAGGGTTCTTGAGAAATATCAAAGAGCAATGGCCACAACACCGCTTATCAAGCCTTGGAAGCAGATGGCACTGTGCTCATCCTTAAGTAGGACAGATGGAGCAGGACTCACAGTCTAACCCTAGATGCTTTGAAGGGCTTGAATGACAGGACAGGACTTTTTTTTTTCTTCCCTAATTTGTAGCATCACTTGGTCAAAGAAAGAAAAGAACTCTAGGTCGACTATGTGAAGCACTGGTAGACAGGGTATATTCAAATTCCAACAACGTGGCAGACTCACCATTAAGAGAGACTCTCCTACTAAAACACAGGGGGCACTGTGCGAAATACAACAATCTTACTCTAGGGAAAAACAAAACAAAACAAAACAAAACAGAAAGACAAATTAGAAAAAGGAAAATTCCTTGGTGCAGAAACCATAGGCAGAGCTAAGCATACAAACTGGGGCTTTGGCTGCAGAGATATTGACAACCAAATGTAAGCTCAGGAAGAAAAGGGGATGGAGCCTTGTGTATATAGCACGCAGTACAGTCTGAAGTCTAGAGGGGCCACCTCTTTCTTAAAGGACAGCCCTAGGAGGAGTTAAGAGACCTTATCTCTAGATGAATCTATAACCCTTCCCGGAGACATCAAGGCTTCAAGTCTAAATCTATGCTGCGGTGTTGTGTATGATTCCCAAATAGAAATGAATGAATAGAATATCTGAATCCAAACCAGTAACACCTCTAGAGGATCGTGTGAAACAAATATAGGAACTCTTCCATCATATAGAATAAAGCATGCAAAAGACCGCTTCTAGAGGGCAAGTGTCATAAGTAAAATATGCACCCAGACAGCTCACAAGAGGTTGGCACAGGGCTGGTGAGAGATTGGTCAAAATCCCCACAAGTCTCACATAGGCAGGAGGCACAAGTTCAGAAGGTCTATCATTAAAACTGGAAACTGTAGTTAATAGCAAAGTGTTTTGTGGTTGAAAGTTGAGATCACAGGTCGTCTTGACAAAACCAGTCGATGAGGAGGAGGGACAAGGCATATGAAAATTAACTTACCTAGCCATTCCCCAATGGATACATACTTCGAACAGTTATGTTTTGTATTTCGAACCAATATTGAACCGACTTAAAAAAATAATTAAAGGTATACTCACAGTAAAATTACAAGCTACCCGAGAGAGCGTTCACCATCAGGAAATGCAACACAGACAAGAATTGACCCAATGATGAGATGATCAGAAGGTTGCAATAATGTAAATATGAGCACGAGAGTCAACAGAGTCGGGATACCAGCGATCATTTTCCGCCTGAGACTTTCTTCTAGCTCATTAAACAGTAGCAAATACGTTATTGTATAGGAAGACGTGTGCGACGAAGAGTCTGACTTCACGGTGTTTTATACGCTGACCCTTGGGGAACCTTTCGGGTTCTCTCAGAGGAAAAGGACACAAATGCGCAGTGTCCCCAGAGAACTCTGGGTTCATCCGGAATGCTGGAGACAGCTTTACTATTTTTGTTTGTAATGAATTTTATTTTCCACTAAGCCTTCCGTCTTTTTCCTTCCTCCTGATCGTTATTCTGGACGTATTTTGGCAGCCATGGAAAGGGACAGAGAAACCGTGGAAATAATTATTTCCCTCACTCAATCTCCCACTCCACACCCTGTATATCTCTTCTCTGACAATGAGTGAGGCCCTCTGAATTACAAATTATTTTTTTTCTTAGTTTACTGCATTATGTTGCTGTTACGGCTGAAGTGGAAGGTGATATATCAGTATCAGAGTTTACAAAGAGAGTGAAGTTACTTTAGAAAGCTAGAGTTCTGAGCTAAAAGTAATCACATGTCTTCCCCGTATGTCTGCAGGAGTACAAATAACCTTTTTCTTAAAAAAAAAAAAATCAGCTTAGAGCCTGGGGTGGGGGCAGAGCATACTCAGCTCAGAAAAGGGAAGGGCAGAGCTAACAAGGGCTGCCTTCAAAGATGGTTGAAGCCCAGGGGATTTTCATCACAGGATTGGGGCTCCGGAAGGTCTTTGAAGATTTTTGGATTTTCACTTAACAGGTGGTCCTGCGCCTGCTGCTCTCTCTGCTGATCTGAAGCCACACAGCCCAGCACGGCTCCCACTGCTGGAGTTTCTGGAGGTAAGGCCCCAGGAACTGCTCCTTTTTATTTTTTTAAATTTCTATCCAATAATTATTTTTCTTTATGGGAGGGTTGCAATTTTCCTTCTCCTCTTCCCCACCCACTACCAACCAGCACCCCAGGTTTTGAGCATCAATACCGGCCCCTATATTGTATCAGAGAAAGCCTGCAGGGACGGAGCGCGGGAACGGAAAGTGTCCACTAGATGGCAGAATTGAATAAGCTGAACAGTGCATCCTGCGCTGAGCCCGTGAACGCCTGGTACAAAATCCAGATGGAGGGGCAGATAATCCTTTGAAGAAGTGGTGTCTCCACATTTTCCCCAGTGTGACTCCTGAGCCGCCCACAGGTACTCTGAACTGCTCCTGGGCTCAATGTTGTTACAGTCCATAGAGGTGACACTTTAGGGAGTGACGTTATAGTGTTTGACAGCTTGTCACATATTATGATGCTGTCACTGGAGGCTAAAGATGCCCCTAAAGGTCCTAGTTCAGGAAATGGTGACCTCCAAAGTCACCTATATAGAACGTCACACATTCTTCATGACGTCCCGTGAGGATACTGACAGCGTCTCCCATTTAGAGAAATAATCATATCTACCTACTCTAAATACTGTGCTGTTGCAAACTGGCCCGATTTTGGTCCTAGTAATGAGTTTACACAGCTAAGCTATTCCCTGTGTTGTCTCTGAGTATCTTGACAGAGTACTTCAAGATGGAAACAAATACAATGAAAAGAAATAAAGAACTCAGTATTTAAAATGTTCTGTACATTTTATTCACCCCAAGTTCGTTCCTTTAACATTTTTCTGATTTATTCCATGCAGTAATTCAACTTTTCAACAATCTTATGTTGTTTAGAAAATACACACAGTCCTGCAGGACCTGAAGTTCAGTGCGTTGCTTGAATGGAGCCTTTGCATGATAACAGGGATCCCCGGTGGCCATTCACTTATTGAGTGCTTACTATCAGGAACATGCCTTAATCACTTTATTTTAGCATTTCACAACACACAGGAAAGATCCAGCTGCTGGGACCAATTTCATTCTTCAGCAAAGGAACCGGAGCGCAGAATTATTAGCAGACTTCCATAGCTAGTACTTGTAAAGTACAGTAGGGATGTACAATTATTCAGGACAACTTCCATCTTTCACTTGAAGTTGCCTTATTGAACAATGCATTATTTCCTTAGTGAACCTGAGCATTACGAACACCGCGTCTGTATTCCATGGTTGCACGAGGGCCACTTTTTTATATTTTCTTTGTGATTTGTGAGTAATCTATGCATGCATCAAAAATGAGAAAGCCATACACACTGCGAGTTTCCCGTTCATTAATTTTGATTAGAGCGCAGAACTCATCACTTGTGGGAAACATGAAATGATGGACCGAATTTTTATATACAAAACACCCCCTTTGATTGGGATGGGGCTGGAACTGAGGGGATGTTGTCAGATACATCAGTCGTCGCGATTGCTGTGTCTGTCTGTGGTGACAGAGCACATGCTGCCGAGTGATGACGTCATCTGAGATCTTGTATGTCTTCCATAGTGGTGACACAGCAACTAAAAAGCTATTTTTGTTCTTTCCCTTTAAGCCATTACAGACTCAGTGAACAGAGTCAAAGAGCTATGAAGAAGTCCCATGAACCCTTCTTCCGGCTCTCTCTTGTCAGTTCATGTGACACATGGGTCAGAAGTGAGACATTAGCTTTGGTAAAAGCCTATTAACTATACTGCTAATGCATTCTTTATTTAGATTTACAGATTTTCCCAGGAATATCCCTTCTTTGTCCTGGGATATAGCCTGATCCGGTCCTTTCCCTCTTTATCTAACCACAGCTAAAATGTGAGGTGGTGGAGCTCTTTTCTTTACCGCCTATTTGCTTTGACATCAACCACTTTAAAATCCAGGGATTTCATGCAGATCCCACAGATGTTGAGCCAAATGGGAGCCCAGTGTGTGTAGACCTAGCGTCTGGCTTTCTAACGGGATCTGGGAGCACCACCCCCATGGTTAAGGGTCAGAACTTTTGCATAGGCTTGGATATCCACGCTGGCTGTTAGTGTTGCTCAGCTAAGCGGTTCCTAACTAACCATCCAGTCAGAATGCAATTGCAATTTAGAATTTCTGCTTAGCCAATAAATTGCTTCAGAAAATATTTACTGTGGAAATCCCTTGTAAAAATCCCCCCCCCCCCCGCCTTTGTCTATGCGGGCAATGTTCAGAGTCGCTCCAGGTCAATGAACCCGTATTTCCTTTAAACTCTATCAGCCATTTTAAAATTTTAGTAACCAATCCTTGTAACTCATGCCTAATGTCCCCGCATCCCCACCGTGCTGGGCTATTCCTAGAAGAGACCAGTTCATCTTCTGTTTAAAAAAATCTCTAAGTGCCTTGCTGTTGAAGGGAGTTCAGAGGATTTTTAAAGCACCATTTGGACACGCATCCTTATCATTTCTTGATCTATCTTCTAGGTAAAGCACCACTTCATTATGAAGGCTCCCAACGAGGTCTCCAAATTATGGCGTCTTTGCTATGTAAAATCCAAGCGATCTTGATTTCATTATTGTATCTTGTTTGTCACAATTCTCGGGATTCTCAGCATCCCGAATTATTCAGCATCAACAGAAAAAAAAAAAACGGTTCAACTCTCAGTAGCTCAGACAAAATGATGGTTGGCTTACCCTGAACAAGAATTTTAATGCTGATTTCTAAACAAGTATTTTAAGATCCCAAAAGGGATCATAACAACAAGCTCACCTTTAATCTCGTGTTTAACATGAGGGATCCCTACATGCTGACAACCACTTATAACCAATACACTCAAAACTGTCACTAGGGTAAAATGAAGAGGTTATATTTTTATTATTATTATAATTTTTGGTATAACTAATGAGGTTCCCTATACATGATGAAAAATCACTTTCTGGTTTCTTAGCCGTCAGCTCTGTGCTTGGGTTATGCCCATGACAGTCATGCAGCTAGGAAGCTTATATTAAAGCCAGAATCAAAGGTAGCAGGAGAGGGAATCAGGCTACTTTAATGAACCATTGACGCCTCTCTCCAGCAAGGATGAACACTAAATCACTGGTTAGATCTCTGGTGATTTCCCACTTGCGAGATGTGAAGGAAATGGCACGTTTGGAGCACCAGCAAAGCGGCAGCAACTTGTCAGCCCAACGCAGTGGCTGAAAAGTTACTTTAAAGATGATCTTGCTAGAACTACTGGAAATATTCCCACCAAGCATTTGATTCTGCTATGACATTTGAAAGGGCCACTGGCAGCACACAGAAGCATCGGGGTACCTTGATCAGGCATTATCAACTACTTGGGTGACAATTAACGTGAGTTCCTGTAGTAGTAAGCTGCTGCTGGGGTGACTCACCAAGGAAGACATGGAGGCAGTCTCAAATGTGGAAGCCCTGCCAGACCTCAGCAGAGGGAAAAACCATCGTGGTCAGTGCCATACTCACAGTGGAACCCCGAGTATCTGAGCTCAGGTGTTTTGATTGATTCAGAACTCCTCGGGTGCAGATCATAAGCAATCAAACATCCCCCACAGAAATCCAACACCTGCAGACAATACAAAACGCAAGGCCTATGCATCCCTTTTTCCAATAGTGCCAAAAACAATTATTTTAAACACAACTAGAAATAAACTTCCACAAGTTCCTTTATAGTTCTAGGTAGAGAAGAGAGCAACATGATAAAAAATTATTGGTCTTTCTTCAAATTGACAAGACAGTCTCATTGGCAGCTCTCTTATTCACTTGTGAATAGCTATGGGCCACCCATTCCATGTTATCCAATAAACTGGGCTAAATTCTGGCAAAACTGAGACTTCATAAGACAAAAATAAATTTGACTTTTGTTTGTCCTTTATAAAAGAGTTGTGCTTTATTTTAAATTGTTAGTGCATATTATAAATCCACTTGCTGTTCCGTTAGCTATATAGTTTGTTTTCTTCACTACCTTCCATGTTAGCCACCAGGGGAGTTGAAGATAAGTGACGATCACAGTTTTTGCCACTTTCGGTGTCCGTTGAGGAGAGAAAGAAGGGGACAGAATAAGAAAACAGGTAAGAATGAAAAGACATTGTCTTTACTAAAATAAAATCTGGCTTTTCAGACACATGTCTCTATATTGGTTACTGTTTTGTGGACCACAGAAAACAAGCTCAGAGGACTTGTTAATACTAGTTACATTAGATTATAACTAACTTCCTACTGGTTGTATTATCTAGTGTTGGATCTCAATACTGGTTTAATATTTTAGTTAAGACCATGGGAAACCATGAAGTCTGCACAGGGTGTTGAATAATAGCTTAGTATTAGAAAGTATGACAGAAGCAGAAAAGTAATTCTAAGAGATAAATAGTGAGAATAAAATCCCAGAGTCACACAACTGTAAGATACGTCTTGGGAATAATATTAGACCATTTTATATGGGAACAAGGGGAATAAAATTTCAAAAATGAACACGAGGCTTTAGTGTTCGGCTGAAGCTCTGGGAAGATGCTTGCAGGCCTTCAGCTCAGGGATGGAGTCTTTAGATCTCTATTTTAGGAGATTAATTTTGAAATAAACATGATCATGTAGATATTAGAAATAAATATAGAGTGACATATTGGAAATTTTTTTTTACAACAGTTCATGTATGTACATAAAGGGCTTAAAATAGAGAGGAAATACAGCAGAGGAGGAGTGAGGTGATTCAACCTGAAGTTGGAGAGAAAACTTAGTACCTAATTGGATTTCGATAATCAGGTAGATAGTGGGGTGGAAAATATCTGTCCTGAATCTCCAGGACTGAGTTAGGAGTAATACAATTCGTTCAAACTGAGAACAAGGACATGGTAGTCAGGAGGTCATGAGAATCAACTGAAAGGCTTCAGAAGCTGTTTTTAAACTTTATACATAACGATGTAAGCCGATGATGGGAAAGGATGCCTAAATAGCACCCCGCCGGTGTTATTTAATAATTATAATCGTGTACAGCAGTGTTCAGGGGTGGGTTCTTTTGGGGGACATTTGGGTCAGAAAGTCTTTAACCTCATAAACGGATTAATCCACCTAACAGATTCCTAGCTTAATGGTTGGCTACCAGAAGGCAGAAACTGCAGGAGGTGGGGCCCAAGTGGAGTCAGTGGGTCACTGGAGGTATGGCTTTGAAATGTGTGTTTTGTTCCTGGACCTGTCCTCTCTCTTTGCTTCTTGCCCATCGTGAAGTGAGTACGTTCCTCCCCCACGCTGCATAGCTATGATGATATACCACCTAGACACACGCACAAATGCAGCATGGCCAAGCAGTTACTGTCTAAGACCTCTGAAATCATGAGTCAAAGTAAATTTTCTTCCTTTTCAAATTGATTTCCTTAGACAGTTTGTCATGGAAAAGAAAAACTGACTAACACAACCTCCTTGATATAAACAGGAAACTCTGCTTTCTTGAATAAAGGAAACAGGCCACGCAGAATTACCACGATTATTAGACACATCTGATCCCAAAGTGGAAGTGAATTTTGCTGTCTATAAGTAAGAAAGGCAGATAGCTGGAATTACACAAGGAGGAATAAAGGATGTTGATAAAGTATGTGTGCAATACACTGGTGCTTTTTACACATATCATTTAACACAATCATGCTAGGTGAGCAAATCGTCACCTTAGAATCAAGAGATTGTGCAATTATTAAAGAGGAAAGTTGTTTTCTAATCCTGAGACTGGTATCTTTGAACTAAAACATCTGCAGTGTGGTCACATACTGGGAAACTCAACTTTGAGTGTTGCACTTTTCCTGGATCTGAATTCCTATCACAGAAATATACAAACAATCATGTTTAAATTATAAGGAGTGTGCAGGGGTAGAATAACTACATCAATCAGATAATAATTATTAGTATGATATTATCAACATACTAATATAAACGTGAAGTTCTAGTACTTGTAGTAGGATGCTTTGCCAAGAAGTCTTTTGAACTATGCAGTCTCCCTTATGGTTACCTGCTGGTTATATGCTGCTTGCACTTCTGGGAACAGCTTCGAAGCCCTATAGAAGAGGCAGTCACCAGTGGACAGTTGACAGTTTCTGGGAAGGCTCACACAGAGACAGTTAGTGGCAAGGGACCGTGGATGGGAAGACAGCCACCAGTCTGAGGCAGAAGACAGTTGATAGGAAAGAATGAAAGAGGACAGTTAATCGGATAAAAATGTTAGAAGTATATTGCTTCCTATTTCTCTCTCTTTATATCTTTTCTGAGCTAGTTAGGGTCAAATAAAATGTAAAGGGCACAGTGGAAATCTATACAGGTTGGGATTTAGTTACAAGTCAAGAATCTGTCTCAGTAGTGACTGGGGCAAGAGAAGAAGAAGAAGCTATTACAGAAACTTTCAGTTAAAAGTGGCCCTGCAGCTTAGGAGAAGAAAAATGGCTCAGTTCCAAGCAGTTCCAAGCTGGGCAGGAGATCTAGGAGGCAGAGTTAAGTTATGAGTGAAAAGTAAAGAGATACATTTGGCCCCCAACAAATAAGGCTTGAGAGCTCAGAGACAGATAGCTTCAGAAAACGGTTTCAATGACTCTATTTGGAAGTGAAGGAACTGAAGTGTGACTGACATTCTTTAATTATCTGACACAGATCTCCAAGATATATCCCAAATATTTCTTCCGTTGCATTTATTGTTATTGTGCAAAAATCCCCAGAAGCACTGTGTGTTCTGGTTAGATAAAAAGCTTTATTGATAGTTTTTTTTTATTTCTGACAATTTCATGTTTGTGTATTTTGTATTGTGATCACACTCACCTCATACTCTCTCTTACCACCTCACACTCCTGCTGAGCTCTTTCTTCTTGCTCAAGGGTCCCCTCTCCTTTCATGTCTTCCGTAGTCTGTGCATGTAGCCGCAGCTGCTGTGGGATCGTGTTTACAATGGCCACATAATATCGGAAGGCGTTTCAAAGAACTACTTCCATCCTTTAACTCTTACAGTCTTTCTACCTCATTTCCCATAATGCTTCTTGGTCCTCGAGAGAGCAATATAGATACTCTGTTTGAGTAAAGCTCTCAATATTAATTTATTCCAGAATTTGGACCAGCTCTGGATTTCTCTCCAATCCGATGCCTACTTCCAGAAGAAGTTTCTCTGACACGGAATGAGGACTGCACTAGTCTGTGGGTATAAGCATAAAAGTTTTGAAGGCAGTTTAACTACATGTACACTTTACCAAAGTTGCAGTAATAGATTCTTCCCTAGAGAGGTGATCTTCCCGGCTGTAAGCTATAAAACAGGTTTACAGTATTAGGCAAGTATTCCCTTCCATGGAGTGGCCTCAAATCCAGGTGGTTGGTTACTCCCTAAACAGTCATGCCACTATTATACTAGTGCACTTAGAGGGTTGGCATTACATTACTCATGGTTTACTAGGTCAGATACTTGACGACTTCTCTCCCTCTGAAGCCTTCAGTAGCACCTTCTAACTCTATAAATGCTACCTAAGAGGGAGGAAGCTTCATCCTCACTTACAGCTTGGTTTCTCTGCATTCTGTATCTGAAGCATGTATTGTCTTCACCAGTAGGGTCTAACCATCTAGTTATAGTGAGTAACCAAGAAGAGTGGCAATATCTTGTATTATTTAAGGAGCCTAAGGGAGCTCCCTTAGGAGCTCCCAATAACGTACAGGGAGGTATGCCACATCTGGCAGTGGGATTTTGTTTTAAAATCTATGACTTTGGGAACAGCATATACTCATTAACAGTATCCATGTTCAGGTTTTTTGGGGAAGTATTTATAAAATCATATATTTTTAGTTAGCTGTAAAGTGGTAAGCTTCTGTATTACTTTTTTGTGCATCCTTAGTTTTGGTTGACCCTCTCTGCCACGCCCACCTTTACTCCATCTGCTGCACAAATCATCGTTTATAAGAACCATTTAAAGTTTACTACAAAGCCCCTTTACTTCTAGAGATATCTCTTAAATTTCTAGAACACACTACATTAGCTGTTACAATAATGTTAACCAATAGAACACAAGCACCAGATCTATATGTGACTCTCAAACCCAAACAGAACCACACAGGGACAGCACAGGTCAGTTCTGAAACTTTCTGGTTCTTAATTAGTTACATGCTACTAAAACAATTCTTAGGACACATGGGAATCTGTTTTTGTAATTCGACAAAATGAGTGATGACGTAACAGAATCGAGCCATTGGTGTGATTTGTGATTGACTCATCAGAGGATGACATCATTGCAGGTATTCATTTCTCAGAAAAAATAATGACAGCTACCATTTCCAGGTGGGCACATAAGCTATAAAATGATGTTCTTATGGTAAAGTTAAGAAAGATGTTTTTGCCTTTTATCTACGTGGAACTTTTAGGGATACCACTTTAGAGATACACTTACTAATTTTGTACTTATTTCTCTGCTTTGCTCAAGTAGTATAAATAGTGAATTTGTTTAAGCTATCTTATAATCTTAACCTATTTACTGAAGTATTGAATGGAAAAACCCCTGTGCCTCTAAGAATTGGAAGTTCTAATGATGGCAATTAAGGGGTCATATTGGGTCTTCCTTTTCAAGTTGCATTATCTTGTAGGAGTTTCACAATCCCCTATGACTCTGCAGCTGGATTAGCAAAGCTTGAACCTTTTCATATTTGACTCAGGAAATATATGCTACTAATCTTTTGGGAGGAGTTTATAACAAAGCTCCACGATCAAGCAGATCTACAGTGTTACATATTTTTACACATATTATATGACTTCAAAATCAGTCAACATCAGGAAAAACTCTGTTGCATTTATTTGAATGTAAGAGCTACAAAGGGACACTAGATAAAACATTTGCCACATACCCATACTGTAACAATTGTATCTAGGATCCAGGAAATGGGTGTGTATGCATCCTGAGACTATAACTATCTCTTAAATATCAGGAAATCCAGTTTTCACTGATACTATTCATTTACTTGATTTTTTTTTTTTTTATTTTCAGTACTCGGTTTCTACATACTTTGGCAATTTCTAGTTATTTTTACATTCAACTTGTTGTTAGTTGTGCTTTGAGAATGTGTTTTTCTTCTTACAACTTGCCTCAAACTCATGATCCATTCCCCCACCTCATGAGCACTAGGAAGACAGAAGTTGTTTTGTTTTAAGTAAAGATTTATTATTATTTATCTATTCATTTGAGATTATTTTACACTACAGCATTTGCTGGCCTGGAACTCACTGTGTATACAGGATAGCCTCAAACTCACAGCAATCTGCCTGCCTCTACCTTCCAAATGCTGAGATTAAAGGAACCTGCTACCACATGTGGCTATTTTAAATTCTGTGTATGTCTTTGTCTGTGTGTACATTGGAATTCAGGTACTCACACAGCAGTCACGAGTCACCTGACATGGGTGCTAGGAACCAAACTAAGGTCCTCTGCAAGAGCAGTGAGTACTACTAACAGCCAAGCCATCTTTCCAGGCAATGTTTTAGCAAGTCTTTATAAATACATGCCGTGTGTGAAAAGAATTGCACACATATATATGTGTGTTCACAGTTTTTAGTACTACTCTGATATTGACATCATCATTCCCAGTTATAAAGATGAAGTTAGGTACAGGATTCAAACAACACACACACACACACACACACACACACACACACACACACACACACACACACACACAAAGGAGAAGCAGTGAGAGGGAAAGAGGAAGATTCATAAGCCAAAACTATTTGGGGATCATAAACATATTATCTTCAAGTAAGAGGCTTATTAAAATTAAGACATTTTACCAAGAAAATGCAGTAGAAAACTGGCAGAGTCAGAATTTGAATCTATTTAACTCTTTGAAATAAATATGCCTTCCCAATTTACTTAGGATATTCTCACATATCTATTAAATAATAAAAGAAGTAAAAAGCCTTGGGTCTTTATATACAAAATAGCAACACTAGAGTAGACACCATGATTTATATCTTTGGACATCCAACTTCAAACATGTCTGGTTTCAAAAATCATCTGTGAGTGTGCCATAACCCTTGAGACTTCATAAATTTAGGTACATTCCTCTAGACCAATGTATCTGTGTACTCAGATCAGTTAATTCTTTCATTGTCTATTAATTTTAGTTTATTAAAATGTGGTCAGAAATTTTGCAGTAAGTCAGTCAAATGAATGGTGCCAGGAGCAGCTTCTAAGCACATACTCATTAAATTGACTCACACACTCATTAAATTGACTAAGCAGCTTTGTATCATTACGAGTCCACATTCAGGTAGTTGTTATACTGGCCTCTACCTACAGATCTCTATTCATCCACCAGGCTGAGAACGTGAGAGGCAGAGCTTGCTGTGTTATGTTTTGTGGATAGTATTTGCATGATTTGTTCCATATCTCCAGTGGTCTGAGTGGTCTAGACTTTCAGTACACACTGGAGGATAGAAAAATATCATTGAGTCCATTGCACTGTCAGCATGAGCTACAGACCTACAATCTAACTTCTCTGAAGGTTGAGGTTATGTACCAGTCGACTCTGGAGAAACCCTACACCTGCCAGAAGATCCCTAAAGGTGATATAGAGCTTGAACCTCCAAGAGAATGTCTGTATTGCAATGTGATCTGTGATGATATATATGACAACTATAAACTGAAAAATGAGATTGCATGGTAGACTAAACTTTAGGAAGCACTGGAGACAGGTGATGGAAACTTGCAACCCGTTATCTTCTCTGTATCCCTCAGCATTCCTTCTTAGTTTAATTAAGAGAAATAGGAGATACATTTTCTAGAAGAATCTAAAATAGACAAGTGGACCAATGAAGATAGAATAGATGACCTAAAATATGGGGACATGGGACGTAAGAAAAGGAATTTCAGACAAGTGAAATAAAGGTGTAGTATTTAAATAAATACAGTTAGAGCAAATGGCAGTAAATTAGACCAAGGACCACACTGGATCTTTGACTGGACAGAAGATTCTACGTTAGGATAAAATGAAACATCCATCTGTGAAGAGAGAAACAGTGGAAGTGTTAGACAAGGATGCAGGTTGATTCTTTGAAAGTCTTAGAACAAAAAATGAAAAGGCTGAACTGTAATCTATAATCCAAAAGCCACAGAAGAGCACATTCACGACTTTGTTACATAAAATTAAAAAAAAATATTTCCAAGATGTTTCCCAAAACAAAACTCAACAAGAAACTTCATGTTCCAAGTTACAAGACAAATGTCAAATTAAGGAAACCTATCAATATCACATATTAGACAAAAGTATTAATCTCTACAAGATATAAATAGCAACTAGAAATTGAACTGAAATAGGCCATTAATCCAACAGAACAAATGGGCAGTTCACAGGAAAAGAAATATGACTGGCATTAAAAATGTTTAAAGAAACCTCAATCAAGAAGAGAAACACGAATTGAAACTAGATACCTTTTCACATATTTCATATTGACAAAAGTAATAAAACGGTTGCTATGCTGTGTTGATCAGAAAACTGAGAAACACACTGTTAACTATTCCTGGACCTGTACAGGGTAGGATTGTCCTTTGGAAGAAACTAGGCAACAGTCATCAAAACTGTAGACACATTTCCATTTAAACCCAGAGATCCTGCTTCTGAGACTCTCCATTACAGATACACCGCATCAATCAAATGAGGCAATTACAAGTTTAATCACTGTGAAGTTGCTTATGACATACAGAAATACTACAGAAGCTTGATTCTGTAACATGTGATCATTTTATAGCCACAGATCAGAATATAGATAGCTCTTGATTTATGGTGGGTTTTGTGTTCTAATAAACTGAATGTGAATTGTAAACTCGTAAGTCAAAAATGCATTTATACCCTTTACCTACTGAACATCAGAGTCTGCCAACAGATGACACTAAAGCATCGATTTCCCCCTTGTGAATCTGTGACTGAGAGCTCCCTGTCACTGCCCAACATTTGGAGAGAATATTGCACCAAATAACATTAATTCTATAAAATATCAGAAATCAAAATTAGAAGAATGTATTGTATTGAATGAGATTGGCTCTCGCACAATTCTCAAGTTGAAAATGTGTAAGTTGAACAATTGTTTGGGATAGTATTCATTACGAGACTGTAGAGAGAAGGTAAGGGTTTCCATGCATGCATACGGCATGCATGGTGGAAGTGAGGCGCAGATGCAGTGTTAGACAAGCAGCATGCAGCGTTGTCACACACAAAAATGAGGGATAAGAGTATTTTACATTAACATGTGCAGAAAAAGCCATCCAGATCAGACAAATTTGTTTCCTAGGGCGATGAGGGACTAACAGTGATGATGCAGAAAGTATCAGGCTTAATAGCTATTAAAAATAAAATTATCTGTTGGGGGTGAATATGATCAGAGTATATTGTATGAAATCATAAAAGGATTAGTAGAAGTGTTTCTTAAGATAAAACAATCTTAAGAACATAAGAGAAAGTGAAGCTATAAAAATTATTGGATTTAAGGACTTCAGAGACACACATTATCCTGACTATATTTGAGGTGAGGAAATCTTGAAAATAACCCAGTACAGTATGCTAATACTTTGAGTATAATGTAATGGAGTAAGCTAGCGAATTATTAGCATGCAACTGTAAAGAATATTTTTCAGAAATTGATGGTTAGTTCATGTTATATGGTTATTTTTAGATGCACGTTTCAAAGACATTGCACAGAGAATCCTTAGCTGGTGGATCATTTTGTTTAAGCATTGGCAGATACAGATTCTTCCAAAGCCCAAGAGGACACTGAGAGCTATGAAGATCAAGGAACCCTTGAGACTGAAGTCATGCTTACGTTTATTGATTTGTCCGCATACACTGTGGACTTACTGTAGACAGTCAATGCAAGATGCAACAAGAAGACATAGTTGCTGAAGCTTTAAAGGAGTCCCTGACGTACACATCCAAATACGTAAATAACTTACTGCACATACTGTCCCACGTTTGAAACATTTTTAGAAGTAAGAAATGGAAAGACAATGTACTCCATATCCAGAAATAATGTTTTTTCTTCTTCTCTCATAAAATACATCCTGACCACAGTTTCCTCTCCCTCTATTCCTCCCTGTTCTCCCCACACCTTCCCTGTCCCACTCTTGTTTCTCTTCAGAAAAGAACAGGTCTCCTGGATACCAGTGAAACACAGCATAACAGAATACTATAAGACTAGGCACAAACACTCACATCAGGGCTGGGCAAGGCAACCCAGTTTGAGAAGAAGGGTTCTAAAAGCAGACAAAAGAGTCAGAGACACACCTATTCCCACTGTTAGGAGTCCCAACAAAACACCAAGCTAACAACCATAACATACACACAGAAGACTTAGCACAGACCCATGCAGGCTCTGTGATTGCTGCTTCAGTCTCTGTGAGTCCCTGTGAGTCCTGCTTAGTAGATTCTGTGGGCCATGTTCTCCTGGTCTCCTGGACATCTCTGCTTTCTACAATATTCCATCCATGGGGTTCTCTGAGCTCTGAGGTGAGGACCCTATTGACATCACCAATTTGGGCTCTGTCTCTTCTCTGCCTAATGTTTGGCTGTGGGTCTCTGGATCTGCTCCCATCAGCTGCCAGAGGAAACCTCTCCAGGCACTGATCTGAGTACAATAGAAAATTATTAGTAATCATTTCATTGATTTCCCCCCAAGCCTTGCCTAGTTCGACCCTGACCCTAGGTTTCTTGTCTATCCAGCCTCCAGTTCTTGGCCACGCAGGCAGTGTTGGATACAGACTCTCTCCTCATGGTGTGGACCACAAGTTAGACCAGTCACTGGTTAGTCACTCCCACAAGTTCTGTGCCACCATTGCCCCAGCACGTCTTGCAGGTAGGACAGATTGTAAGTCGAAGGTTTCATGGCTGGGCTGGTGTCCCAGTTCCACCACTGGAAGCTTTGCCTGGTTACAGAAGATGGCTAGTTCAGGCTTCATACCCTCCATTACCAGGAGTCCTTGCTAGAATCACCCTCAGAGATTCCAGGACGTTCCCACTGTCCTGTGTCCACACCACCCTCCAAATGTCCCCAGTTCCAGTCATCTCTCCCCATACTCCTTCCCTCCACCCCTCCACCCTCAGCTGATCCCTCCTGGTCCCATCCCAACCCACTCCCAGTTCTGTTCTATTTCTATAGAAAGAGCTATAAATAGTTCTATGGAAATAGAACAGAAATCTCTTCTATTTCCCCTACCCAGAGAAATCTACGCGTTCCCAGCTAGAGCTCTCCTTGTTACTTAGCCTCCCTGGGTCTGTGGACTGTAGCATGATTATAATTTACTTAACAGCTAATATACACTTAAGTTTTTAGAGGTAAAATGTTCCAGAGATCCTTTATGTTTATTTTTGCCTACTCTGGACCTCTTCATGCTAAGTGAGTAGGAGTAGCAAATGCAGGTGTCATTGGGGCATCCTGGCCCCACGGGTTCAAATCGAATTCTCCCACTTCCTACAGCATGGGATCCAGCATTGCATTTCAGAGAGTGCCTGAGAACGGAGCAGTCCATCCGTTAGCGGAGAGGTATTTCGCTTTCACATAGCAGTAATCTACTACCCTCTGACAGCACAAGAAGAACCACCTAAAGCAGTGACCTTTCTCCGACGGCAGCGATGCCTCGTGTTGCCTTACGAGACTGTGACTCCAATGTGACCCACGTGCAAGATCTACGCAGATGAAAACATCTTTCAAGATCTAGGCATATCTGGCTGAGAAAACAGCCTGCTGGCAGAAAAGAGAGGAAGTGTTGGTCTGTCCACTCTTTATAACCCCCAGCACCCCTTTTCTCTTCTAAGGGAACCATACCTTCCTAGATGTTCCACAGTCCACATGAGCTTAAAAATACAGACCAATGTGAAGAAAAAAAAAACAGCAAAAAGCTATGAGACACATGGAAGAGGCCAGATGAGTTTCAACTAAAATCATAATGTAATGATAATTACCATCAGCATCATCATCATCATCATCATCAACTGGAATGAAAGTGGAGAGATAGCTCTGTGGTATAGACTACTTGCTCTCGCAGAGAACCTGTTCTCAGCACACCTGTGGTGGCTCACAACTATCTGCAACTCCAGTCTCAGGTGATCTGATACCTTTTTCTGAACTCCATGGGCACCAGGAATACACAGGGCACACAGAGACACAAGCTGAAAAAACTTTCAGACACATAAAAATAAGATAAATATATTTTTAAAAAAAAGGAAATGAAGACTCACATTCCATGTACCTTCTGTGTGTATTCACAATGTAAAAAGAAGGCATATGGTGTTGGCCAGGCAGTGGTGGTGCACGCCTCTGATCCCAGCACTTGGCAGGCAGAGGCAGGCAGATCTCTGTGAGTTTGAGGCCAGCCTGGTCTACAGAGTGAATTCCAGGACAGCCAGAGTAACAACAGAGAAACCCTGTTTTGAAAAGCCAAGAGAAAGAAACAAAAAAAAAAAAGATGCCATAACTAATGAAATTTGCCATGACTTTTCATGGGAATTTATAAAAAGGTGCATTCCAAAACTTGAATTTAGTGAAATTCAAGCCAAGAAACTCTTATCAAATACTCATTACTGTCACCAGGGGCATAGAATCCCCTTTTCAGGTTTTTGGTCTCACTGGTGGAATTTTTTAAATTTAAAGGTTTTTGAGAACTTTATGGGTGAGTACTCCATTCACACCCTTTCCACTCCTCCCCTCCAACTCCTCCCATCTCCCCAACTCCCTCACAAATCTATAACCTTTTGTTCTTTAATTACTGTTGTTATATTAATGAAGTAATTTCAAAACAAACTCAAAAGGAATTTGAGGATGATTTTATTGTAGTTAGTGACAGAAAACAAGGCAAGCTTGAGGTTTCAGAATCTTCTGGGAAGAAGGAAGAAGGAAAGAAAAGAAAGGTACACATTGCCTTAAGTACAAATTGGTGCACCATGAAGGAAAGAGTGGACACATTGGACATAAGGAGCAAGAACTGAGTTCCCAGGGCCATTGACCCTTGTATGTTTTACTGAAGAAAATTAAGAAAAAATTGTTACATGGACCTTGACTATGAAGAACAATGTTCCACTCTTTGGGCCAAGCAAGAAGAACATATTTCATCTTTTTGTTATTTGCTATAACTTCATAGTCAGCCAGGACTTTGAGGACTTTAGTTGGAACTGACCTGGAAGCGTCCTCCCTGAGCATTAGCTCTCAGAGTACCTGAAGTTTCTATGCGAGCTGCCAATGGAGAAAATCAATCATCCTACCCAGATATAAAGCCTATGGATCACACCAAAGACCAGCATGGCAAGATATCTCCAAGAGTGCAAGGGTAGAACTATTGTCTTGGGGCCAACCAACAGATGTCTCCAATGGACCTAAGGCCTATTCTAAAGAAGGGAATTCATATATGGTACTTTAGAACTGGTGAACTGCTTGTGGCTAGTAAGACCATAAACCCTAGATGGAGAACCTAATGCAGCCAGTTTGTTAAATCAGTATTATTCCTAAATGCATTCTCAGTATTTTCCCTTATACTCACTGGGAAATGTAGCTCTCAGGCCTCACCAAGGAAGATTTTTTTTTCTTCCACAGGAAAAGGAGACCATTATAGAAATTCACTACCTGTCAAAATGCAGAGAACAGCTGCTTGTACCCAGCTCTGACTGATGTGTATACAGCAGAACCCATGCACTTAAGGCTCAGGAAATATCTCAGAACATGGGGTAAAGGTTGTGTAGGACCAGAAGACCCAGGCATATGCTGCAAGATTGTTGTTTCTATGTATGTATGTATGTATAGAGAGGCTGCATCAGAGAAGTCTCAATATGGTTGTTTAAACAAGATCTGTACCGTGACATCTGACATGTCGACATGGATGGGGAAAGTCTCAGGCCCCACCCTGGATGACTAGCTATAGGAAGTCAATGGCTTCTGAGAGAGGGAAAAGGGGTCTTCTCCAGGGATAAGATGGTTATTCAGTCCCAGCAAGAAGTCTTAAACACCTATACACATAAGCAACAACAAAAATACAGGGAGCTGGATGTTGGATCTTTAATAAGGCAGCATGTCAGGAGCTCAGGAGTTATAGTTACAGAAACTCCAAGAAAGACAGGACCACGATATACAGGGAATTGACAAACTTCAGAGCATTTGGCAAATGAACCCATTTGTTGAGGGGCTGTTTGAATCCCAGAAGAAGAAAATCTAGAAAAGGAATGGCTAGGGTGAAGAAAAAAATGTGTGATTGGAGAAAAAATTTCATGTCTGATTCCTGGAAATAGGCTAGATTGTACAAACATAGGAAATGGGAAATGAAAAACAGAAGGTAGAGTGGAAGTAAGCTGTAGGCAGATGATGACGCACTGTGTATACATGCTGTGAACTTGACTGTTTTCCTTTGTTGAACGACATGGCTAGTCTTAGCATCTGGCACTCACATTCAGCTAACGTGACTGAAGACATGGAAGCCAGACAGAGTCTAGGAAAGACCCTAAATTTGAATACGAATACTGGAAGTGAAATGTAGAATAAAATATGTGGTTAAAAAAGAAATAGTCTTCCTTCAAATATAAGCTCAGAGGGACGCATGGAATTTCATGCGACGGCAAGGACAAACTTTTTTCATGGTTTTTTTTTTTTTTTTCTCAGCACATAGATGCTAAATAAACGTTCATTATGAGGGTTAATCGATATTTTCAGATGGCAAGTCTTTTTCCTAAAAAGATATATTAGTTCATTTTTAACTTTTCCTTTAATCTTGAGAGTTCCTAGGTGCATGCAGGGAAATACGGTAATGCGCCCTTACTTTCTCCCTCTTCCAGCTGCCACACCCCCCAGGACGCTCCCTTTCGACCTCGTGTCTTTCACTTTATAACCTACTAAGTGCAGTTAGTGCTGCCCATTCATTCAGGGGGTCGCGACCATTCCCCTGAGCGACCTACCAGTGACCATATCCTCAATAAAGAATGATTTTCCCTCCCTCGGCATCTATCTGTTTCCAGTGGCTTCTTGGTAAGGAGCGGGGCCTGCTGTCGTCTGTCTCCTCCATGCCAGGATTTTGCCGGGCTAGATCGAGTGCAGGTGGACACAGCTGTGAGATCCTGACCAGCGGCCACGTGACAACTGTCCGTGCGCCACTTCTGCTTGTGTTGGTTTACTTTGTAGATATCGTCAGGACAATACCAAAGTTTCGGAGCAGCCAAAGATTTGCTTAATAAGTAAAGGGTTTAACTCTGTGTCGGATGTGAGCAATCTTTAACTCCTAAGGACACCAAATAAGTCACGGTGTGTTTATTTTCTATTTATACATCTCTTTTGGTGATATATGTGTCTGTATCTTCCACGGATATTAAAATTCATTTAGATTGTTAGATTTTTAGAGGTCTCATGTATTTTAGTTGTGTGTCCTTGTCAAATATGCTTTCAGTAACCAATTCTGCTAAGTGTTTGGTTCATCTTTTTGTTTTCCTAGCATTATCTCAAGCTATTCTGTTTTAAAATGTTAACACCGTTAGTATTATGGTTCATTTCTTCTGTCCTGAAGCTTTTAAAAAGATAGCCAGTTAATGAGAAAAATAAAATCTTTTATTTGATGGACATTTCAAAATGATATCCATGAATATTACAGAAAATAGCAATTTTTTTTATCATGTCACAGTTTTACCTTCAATCGAACCACAGTCATTATAATAAGTCTAGACTCACAGATATTCTCTATCATATATTTAATTTGGAAGAACTTTAAATCTTTGAGAAATGACAAAGGAAACCGACACATCTTTGAAATTGGACATCAATCTGCCTGCCTGGGCTTTCGAAGCACAGTAAAATAGCATTTTCAAATAGTAAGCTGTCTCTTTTATTTATTGATCTACAGCTAGAAATAAGGCTATAGAAAAATGCTCTCTCTGTATCTTTTTCACTGTATGAAAACAGGGTTACAGATCAATTGATTTACCATCACCATTGATTAGGCACCTTTTCTACTATCTCTACTGTGACATGAGACATGCAGTCATATGGATCTTTCATTAGGAAAGTCATTGAAAAGCTAAGGTTCATTGCATGCTTAAATGCTTTGTAGCCTACTCATTAAGCCATTAACCTGCCATTAATATTGCTTAACCTCAAATCTTACAGATAAAAGAAGTTATTGCCACTTTATCTTCTAAGTGCACCTTTGCAAAGTGAACAATTACATGATTTTGCTACAATTTCACTTAAATGTTCACAGACAGGGGAACGATTTCAGGTGGCTAAGCTATTTGCACTAATAAAATTTCCATGTGTATCCATAAAGAGTGGATGATAACACAGACCAGCACGAAGAACTTATTAATCTGGTACAACTTAAAATCGCTTCTGTCACCTATGCAATTTGCTTTAATATTTTCTGTATGCCATCACTACAATCAACAACACTCATTTCAATAAGAAATCTTCTATTTGATATATTGAGCCAGTATTAGCAAAAACAAAGAAATGACAGCTTTCCAAAGGGGAAGTAGCTCTATTAAAATTTTAACACCTCCACATTTAGCTTTACATTCAAGTGCAGGAATACTCACATATAACACCTAGTGAGCCTGTTGTCTTTGAAATTCAGCTGAAAGAATTTCAATGAGTTTTGGTTGTTGTCAATAGTATAAACAACCGTTTATAAATGTTATGAAGTACAAGTGGTAAAACCATCCTTTTATTTACATTACATTACATTTACATTAGTATCCTCTGAAATCAACTATAACATACCCATAAGTGTTTGTATATGACTCTTTAATGAGAAATATTTTCAAATAGCATTCTCCACAGAAAGTTCTATTTTAAAACCAGAATCAAACAGTTCTTTTAAAATCCAGAAAAAATGTAAACAATTGAGCACAAACCCCATGACTTAACAGTAAATGGGCATCAAAGGAAGTGAACACTGTAGAACATATACTTAGGGAAACTATAAACAGGCTCACAGTTCATATTACAGATAGTCAGAAGCACAGGGGACACCGCATAGAAAGTAAGTAAGTGTAAGTAATCTTTACCGATGAATCTAGAAAGGGGAAAAACTGATATATATCTAGCGACTACATGAAATTGTCTTTTCCAGCATCAGTTTGGTCAAATCAGAGCTGAACGTCCTTCTGTTTTTCAGTCTGTCACTTATTTAAACCTTTAAAATTTTTTAGGTCTGCAACAATTAAGCACCGGGTTATGTGACGCCACACCGATGAATGAAAGCTAGGTACAGATCATACCGTTATTGTAAGCGGTTTACAAAAATATCATGTAAACTCACGATCAACCTAAAGGGGCAACACTGCAGGACCTAAAACATCCAATTATAGTTCGTATTTATTAAAATCATTTATAACGGCATGGTCTTTCTCCACGAGCAGTCAGCAGGTAAATGTGCTAAACAGGGAGCCGGTGCCTTAGGCCAAACCTTTCTGGGACATTTTAATTATTTTCAGTGAGCAGTAAGGATATTATGTCCAAAGAATCATGCATATATCCCCGTGTTGAAAATATCCTGTATCTGGACATTAAAGAGGGTGATTGAGCCTTGGAAGGGTTAAGCATCTGTCCACTGGAAGATGAAAGAAAGGGAGAGCAGTGACATGTGGCTTTAAAGTGTAGGTTGCCGGTGTGTAGGTAGCCTGCGTGCTCACTGCCATGCATGGACTCACCTCTCCTGCGCTTTATGCACACGTGTGAGGGCCAGGAGTTGTTTTTACATAAAGACAGAAAAAGGCAAGGAATTGAAGCAGCATGCTACAGTCTTTTACCCCCAATTTAGGGAAAGAGAAGGGAAGGATAGAAAGAAATTTTCACCGCTTTTGCAAGTGGCCTCTATATAGAGAGAACGGTAGAGATCTTCACAGCCTCTTTTTAGGCTGTCCTAAGCTTGAAGAGGACTAGCTGACAGTCAGACTAGCGCCTCAGCTCAGGGTCTGTAAATTCAATCCCTCCTACCTTTGTTCTTTTAAGAATTAACACACTAATGAAGACAACCCCACCAACGAGCCACTAACGAACACCCACCCTGACTCTCTGGGCTTCATACATTTTATACCCGAAGCCAAAAAAGTTCCCATCAACCCAAGCAGCACACAATCTCCAAAACAAGCTACACCTGCCAGAACGACTGCACCTAACCAAATCATTGCCACCTGCATTAAGTATTCCAAATCCAATTTGTAAACAGCTACCACGCCAAACAACTACCACACCTGGGGTGGGAAGGCAAACCTTATCCAAACACCATTTTATGTTTTTAAAGAAACCAAAATAACAAAAACTTCTTCCAATTGTTCCACTACAAGGAATGATCTCATTTCTTTGTTCAGTAAAGCTGACATATGAGATTAGATTACTTACCCACAAAGCAAGAAGAGGCGTCCAAAGGCAGTTCTTCTATTTGCTCATCTTTTCTCAATACTGACTCAGAAGAATTGTGACTCATAGTAAGTACCTGGAAGTCTTGGCTAGGCTAGTGAGAAGAGAAGTTAGCCCACTGGAGGACATTAGTCACAGTGTCGTCTCCTAACCCCATTCAGAGCATCTACATCACATAGAAAATGTTGTGGGCTGGAAGTTCTGATCCAAAGTTTCCTAGCCTACAAGCACAAGATTCACAATACATTCCAGGGATGTGGCTGACAACCTGGGAGAACCAAAGACTGGGGTCTGGAGACGTGGTGAATGTCACAGGAGGAAATCCCAGACTACAATCAATATCTATCTGTCTTTCTCTCTCTGTCCTGTCTCTGTCTCTCTGGTCTCTCCCTCTGTGTCTCTGTCTCTCTCTCTCTCCCTCTGTCTCCCTCCCCTTTCTTTCCCCCTCCTCTCTCTGCATGCACATGTATGGTGTGTGTTTTCCATTTTTTTGGCTGTTGTTTTGCTTGGACGTTTTCAGAAGAACGGGTTGAATTATACCCTATACATAACTCAGAGTGGGCTCAGAATTTCTAAGTAACCCACTCTGGTCACAAACTGGAGACCTTGTGCCTCAGTCTCTTGAGTTCTGGGATTACAAGCCTGTGCCACTGTGCCCAGCTGCTATGTTCTCATGTTATCTCTGTATTGGAACATTTTCCTAGATGATAAGCCAAAGTCTCAGTGTTTGTTAGTCACATTTAAGTGACCTAAACCAGACTTGTATCAAAGCGTGGCTCACGTCATCATCTTGCAAACCACTGTTCTTAAGGTCAACTTTGCAATGGGGGATTATACGGGCGCAGTCTTTGTTTTGGTATTTTCCATAACCTAGTGAGTCCTTTAGCCTGATTTCTCCACATGCTAAATAAAAATAAAAGTATCTAGCTCTCATTCTGTCTATCTGTCTGCCTGTCTGCTTCTGCCCTGCCATCTGTCTTATCTACCTTTCTCTTACCTATCACCTGTTTGTATCATGTACGTCTTTGCTATGTCTTTACCTTCTACCCATTATCTGTTATATATTGCCTCACCTATCTGTCTATCTATCTATCTATCTATCTATCTATCTATCTATCTATCTTCTATCTCTTCCTTCACTCTTAAATGTCCTCTTAATGATCTTAAGGCAGCAATTAAGTCATTCTCACAAACACAATCAGAAAATAACAGCAGAGCCCCCCTCTTCCTTTATTTATGTGACTACAGAAACAATTATAAATTGAAATATTAAATATTCGTATTTGAGAAATTAAATAAAGAATAAGGGGAGTCTTAAAAAGAAGAGATTATTTTCCCATTCCAGAAAATTACTGACACCTCTTCTATAATTTTCATTAGCATGAATGTCTCCTAAACAGTGCCTACAATTAGGAAGACTACATAATTTACTGCGTGCTATAATGTTTTCAGTTTCCACTGAAGAATATTTTCAAGAGAATATACTTATTATAAAATCATGTGGTATAAAACAGAATCCCTTCATGCTAAAATTGTATTAATAATTGATAGCAAGAAAAGTATTTCATCATGATAAATGAGAGACTGTATGGAAGGAGTGATGCCATTTTGTGGCTGAAATAATACAGTAACATGCTGTTAAATACAGGAGATCATATTAAATCTTACGGTTAAAGTACAGTGACATTAAAATTTATTAAAATTCAAATTGACCATATTTCTGAAAATTCCAGTGCTAGCGATAATAATTAGAGTTTTGCCACACAATTATTAAAATGATGGGGAAACAAGGAACATTTTCTTGAAAGAAAATTGCTACCAGTAAAGGAAAGCGGTACGAGGTGAAGTGGAGGTAAGGGCACGTTGGCTTGCTGGTAATAAAAGAATAAAAGTTAGGTCCGTGGCTAAACAGACACACTATTAATAGCAAGATAACTTGGATGCTAAGCTGGGAAAGTGCATTCAATGAAAGCATAATGGCTGAACCAGTAATTAATCTTCAGAAATGAAATTTTGGTGAAAGTAAGACATACTCAGGACAGACTGTCTAAAAGGCCCCAAGTCTTTAGAATTAGTAATGCAAATCATTCGTTTTTGTGGCCCTTTAGGTAGATTTTAAAAAGCATGCCATTTACTTTAGGTACAGTGAAAATATACTGTAATTTATCCATTTAAATGTGATAGACATTTAGATTATTTTCTGATAAGGCACGTAATATGACTTCGTGAATTAATGGTGTTCTTGGCCTTGCCTTTCCAAACACACACCCGTGAAAGATTTGAGGTAGGGCTGATAAGCTGTACGCGTTGTGGTTGTCAGCCTTACTAGACTATGCCAAATTACTTTGTAGTTAGTCTTAATATATACACAATGTGATGAAAATCAGCTACCTCTTTCCATTTCCTTGTACTCACAGGTAATTGGCATCTGGCATCTGAGAAACATGTGGGTAAGTGTTTTGCAATGAGATTGATATAGTCAAAGATTCAGGGCAAAAGACAATTAATTCTTTGACTGATTCAATCCCGGTCCTAGAGGTTTTCAGCCTCCATAGAATCTAATCTTCAAGCCTAAACCTAGAAAGTGTCAACACCAAAGACTTACTGTTGACTGACTCTCTCTGACTAGCTCCTTCTGAACTCAGAGCTCTACAGAACTCAACTGACTCTTCTGTAGGCAATTCAACTTACTCACAGTTCTGGCTCAAACCCTTCTCCAAGTTGCTGATTCAACCTGACCTTCTGAGCTGGCTGGGTGCTTTTGAGTGAATTCTTCTGATTCTGGCTGACTCTGGCTGACTCTCACAACTTCTCTGATTGAACTGTTCTGTCTGGCTTCAAACTGACTCTCGCTGTTAGCTGATTCTTTCTCTCAAGTTACTCTTCCTATTGCTGAGCTGCTTCTGCATCTTATTTGACTGATTCTCTGACTGCTTCAGACTGCTCTCTGAGGTGAAAACCTACTTTTACATTGTAAGAGTTGGGCATGTCCTCATTCTGACCCACTCTGCTAACTCTTCCTCTGATTGGTTACTTTGCCTGGTCTTCATTCTGATTTATCTCAGATCCCACTTCCTGTCTGACACTGACTCTTTTTAAGTTTTCCTTCCTCTCTCTGCTTCCTACTCTGCTTCTACTTGCTTCTGTCTTGGGGATTAAAGGCCTGTGCTACCACTGCCTTCTGAAATCTTGGATTAAAGATGTGTACTAACATTCTTTCTACCCTAGAGCAGCCATGCTGCCAGATAAAAGGATTAAATGTTCCTCTACAGATTGAAGTTGAAGAAATTGTGCTGCTAAATCCAGTTTCTGTGACAAGTGCCTTTAGCCACTGAGTCATCTCAGTAGAAAGTTTCAGTAGACCCTAAGGGAGGCCTTCCTGCTCTTTTGTGCTGTAAATGTCTTCTCCTGACTTCTACTTGTCTTCTCAATCTTAATCCCTGTCTTAATGGAGATGTGAATGAAAAAGAATCCTTACCCTCAAAATAAAAGCATTTTCCCATTCCTGTCTGTACTTTTTGGACAGAATTAGTTTCTGCTGGGAACACAGCTCAGTGGTAGAGCACTTACCTAGCAAGTGTGAGGCCCAATGTTCTATTCACAGCACTGCATCAAAAATTGAAGAATTAGTCTCCCACTTAAATGTCATAGCGATGTCAAAGTAGGTTTTCTCCTAAAATTTTGATAGTTATAAAAAAATCATTTTTTAGCCCAGTTAGCAATGTTTATTTTTGGAAGTTTAATGTGCTAGATATCCAATACTGCAGCTCAGTTTTGAAACTAAGTTCTTTTCCCATTGATCCTCAATTCCTCCTTGTCTGTTATACAGTCCTTGTCTGCCTTCACAGCTCTTCATGCCTGTGGTATTAAGAAGGGCCGTATTCTATTTTATGGGTCAGGTATACTCTGTGCTAACGTTGCTTCGACTCCATAATTATGACTCTAATGTGTTTCGATTTCTAGTAAGTTAGCCCTCTTCATTTAGTTTCTACTTTGTGAATCTCTTATAGATTCTTGGCCCCCTTTCTTTTCAAGGAATAGACTGAGAAAGTTTAGAACAGACTTAGAAAGTTACACTAAAACATACCAGTCAGAGATTTGCTTAAGAATTTTATAATGCATTTAAAAAATCTTATTTATTTGATCAAAATCTTACAAATAGTTTCGTAAATTTATCCCAACAAGTTTTATGTTATACTTTCATTCAACCTTCTTAAAGTAAAATTGACAATTGACAAGTTATATATATATATATATATATGATTTCTTATATTGTATATTAATTGTTAAATTAATACCCATCACATTATGAATATAATTGTAATGGTAAGAACGTTTAGTGCTTACTCTCTTAGCAGATGTTAAACACACGTTATTATTCTCATCAGCATGCTATATGCTTTATAGAGTCGATTCATCCTAACTGATGCATTGTAGCTTTAGACCATCATCTCCTTATTGAAAATTAGAGCCTCATTAAGTTATATTTATAGGTATTTAGTTCTATTGTACAGGAGTGCAATTGATTTTATGTGTGCTTCTTCTTCTTCTTCTTTTTTTTTTTGGATTTTCGAGACAGGGTCTCTCTGTTGCAATTCTGGCTGTCCAGACTGGCCTTGAACTCACAGAGATCCACCTGCATCTGCCTCCCAAGTGCTGGGTTAAAGATTAAAGGCGGGCACCACCAATACCTCGCCTTATGTTTGCTTTGATAAGGAAAAATCATTAGGTTGCATTCACTCTTAGTCATAATTTATGTGTAAGTTCTTTGGTATTTTTTATGCGTGCTACATCATTTTCAAACAAGAATTACATCTGTTTCTCAACTTTCAAAATGTTATGTATATACGTGTTCAACCCTTTTGCCTTTCTGTTCTGGCTGGGACCCCTTATGTAAGGTTAAATGGAAATTATGAAGTTGAGCATATTGCTTTCTTCCTTGTGTGTTTTTTTTAATGTTTCACCATTAATATAATGTCAGGAGCCTTTGTTTAGTTTTCTTTACGGATATCACTTACATTGTTCTTGGTGTACTCAACTGGGTGTTGAATTTCCTGCATTCTTCTTTTGTATCTAGGTTATGACCATTTCTCCCCAAAACAGGACTCTGGCAGTGGATTGGCAGAGAGATTGTTAGATCTACAGTGTAGCCTGAGGCTTTTTCTGCCAAGTCCTGCTTCTCCTTCTTTTCTTTTTATAAGCTTCAGACTTACGATTTTGCTGCTCAGACTCGTCTCTAGTTTTTGTACTCCACAGGAACTGACACACCCGTGGGTTCCTCCAGGGTCCCTCACAAGGTCTCTATGCTTTCTCCATGTAGTAGATTTTAATATATATTTTGATATTGCAATCACATTGTTTCCTCCTTCCCTCCCTCCCACCCCTCCCATATACCCCACCACCCTGTGATCTCTTTTCCTTCAATTGCTACGTACATATGTATTACTAGATACAGAAATGAAGCCTGCTCAGTCTTTTTATTGTTACTTGCATTAATATGTTTTTAGGGTTAACCATTGGATAATGGATAACCAATCATTGTACTCTTCCCTGGGGAAGACTTATGCTCTGAGCATTCCTTAGTGGTCTGTCTTTCTTTCTTGTTGTGGCCTCTGGAGCTATCCCTCTTCCACGTTGCCACGTATGTTGGTGTTGTCTTTTTCAGGTCATGTTAGTGAGACATCATGGGTATAGTTTCTCTGACACTTCTGGGAAACACAATGGCATGACTCTTACAATCTTTCCACAGCTCTATTTTAATGTTAAAATAGACTCGAGCTCATGTATGACAATAAAAAGCTTTATTCTACTACATTTGTTGTATATATCATACACTTGAAATCGTATACATATACATCTTGTGGCCAGTCTTTCATTTTCTGTTATTACAAAAAGCCAATACATACTATGATGTTGGCAGAACAGTCCCTGGTGGAGGTGTATACTAATTAACTAACATTTTATTTCATGTGCAGTATTTGTTTTCAGCTCTTTATTCTGGTGACAATATCATAAATTAAATGAATCTCCTTAGTGAGAGCCTAATGCTAAGCAGTCTGGATGTTAAAGAATCCATCTTTTCAGTCCGATCCAATTCAGCAGGTACTTAAGGAGCTCGATGCTCTAACTTATGCCTGGCGTTTAGTACTGAAAGCTCTGTGTTAAAGGGAAACAGCTTGTCTTTGCTTTATATGATGTGTGGGCCTGACAAATGGACCGCAGTTTTGAAATATATGATATGATTTGCATAATCCACAGGAAAAACTATGACTGTCCCATCATTTTTACAAAATTTTGCTAATATTAAAAATCCATGTATTGTTTGTTATAAATACACAAGAAAGTAAAAAGAAACTGACTGATATTCCTTTAGTATATTACAATTTAAAACATATGAACACAAAGAAAGTTCTTTTTTTATTTTATTCTACTGTGATTAAGCCACATATTAAACATCAGTTGATGGCACTTTGACTGTTTCAGTTTCTTCTGCAATTTTGTTTAGAACATGGTGTGGGTGAGGATGTTAAAAATGATGAGATTTCCTTTGGAATAATTAAGTTTGAGCCTCGGGGTTGGTGACATCCTAATGCCTTAAAACTCGGGATCAAAAACTCAGGCACAGGTAGCAGCTGAATGTAGGAATGAATTCTGTTTCTCTATTGGTTTGAGGTCAGTGATGATTAAAAACCAGGATGGTTTGCTGAGGATCTTAGGAGCACTTGAATAGAGATGTTAAGGCAGGTAGGGAGGAAGACACAGGTCTAGGAAGAATGGGGAATTCACAAGATCAAAATATATTGCATAATATTCTCAAGTCATTAATCAAATATTTTATTACTTTATTAAAGAAAATGAATCTATGTGAAGGCGATTTTATATCTTCCCAAGCTATAGTGGCTAAATACTATCTTTTTTAGGAAGCAATAATGTCAATTTTTGCAGCTTACCAACAATTTTTTCATGTATATTGCTTGACCCTCCTTTTTCTGTTTGTCTCTTTGAATTGGGGTTACTGGCCTTGAGTTCTAGGACTTGAGGGTCTCCCCACACTGGTCATGAGCAGCAGAGACACAGGTGTACGTCACTCCATCTGGTTGCACCTCCTTTTCGAAGCATTATTTTTTTTAAAAAAAAAGAATTCTAAATTTTTACTTTAATGCTTCAGTGACTTTAATTTCTCACCATAGCCAATATCCTACAAATGTCAAAGAATGTGCCCACGTTTTTATTGTTACACTGAGGCTTGGCTGTACAGGTCAAGCTGAAAAAAGGCTAGTTTATTTACTTAAAGTATATTATAAATTATATATTTTTCAAGATACTAAACTATTAGAGCAGTTAATGCCTCAGGTCACTTAGATGTTTTAAGATTTTATTTTCTGCCAGTCTTTTCTGTTGGGGGACCAGACAGAGATTATAGTTCAAAGTGACAAAGCCCATGAAGGAAATTATCACAGTGGCTAAAATCAAATTTTCCTCTAAAAAATTTCTTTTCCGAAAAATGTAGTTTGGGCAATGATCTATTAATATCATTTTTTCAAATAATTGTATCAAAGTGCTACTAGATACACAAAAACTAGGATTTATATTTAAATTTGATTCTAAGGTGGGATAAGGAGCATTTTTGTTCTGTATTGTTCCTATAATAGCTTTTATATATAGGTAAACAGTTTTATATGGTATAGATGAGCAATGTATTAAATATAATTTTGAACAACGATGGTAGAAGTAGCAGGAAAGCCAGCGAGTGATAATTTTGAAATTCTAATTATATAATGCCATTTAATTTTTAAAGTCAGTGGGGTGACATCTGCCATTACCACTAATTTTTTTTTCTTTTTGAAAATTGTTTATCAATACACTCAACTGGAAAGAAATATTAAATAAACATCTTAGAAGCATAGCAGGGTTTAAAGTGAAGTGGATGAAGACACCTTTGAAAAATGAAAATACGGCATTTGTTGAAACTAACTCAAGGGTGTGAATGAACTCCTTTGTTATGCTTGTGTACTTTTAGAGAAGAAAAGTCTTCAGGACGATCTTAAGTCTTCAAGTACAAACACGCTAATATATTATTCAGAATTCTGGGTTGCTGTTAACTGCCTGACTTCAAGCTCTACCCTACAATGCGAGATGCCAAATTATATTACTTTACTCTGGGTGTGACACCAACAGAGGGCTCAGCGGTGCACAGCTCTTTAACGTCAGCATGGGCAATCAAAATGAGTTCTGCTCTTTGCTCCTGCACTGTGCTGTTTGGAGATGTCACATTGAGCAGCGTCACTTTGATAGCAGCCTCCTCTGCTTCCTTTATCTTTCTTGGCTGCTTTTTGTCCCTCCTCTGCAGTTATTACACACTGTTCTTATAACCCAGTTCTGTGTCTTATCTGTTACTTCAATAGCTTCCTCCAGGAATCTCTCTCTCTCCTCTCTCCTCTCTCCTCTCTCTCCTCTCTCTCCACTCTCTCTCCCCCACATCTCTCCCTCCCCCCTCTCTCTCAGTCTGTCTCCCTCCTTCCCTCCCTTGCTTTCACTCTCTCTGACTTGAATTTTTAAGGCACTCTCATCCTGTAGCTCAAGCTGGCCTCAAACTCATGGCAACCATCCAACCTCAGCACCTTAAGTGACAGGATCACAATTATGTTACCATGCCCAGCTCATGTCCTTTCTTTTCAGTTGACAAACATGCATCAGAATGTATTTGAGAAAAGTGAAGATGGAAACAAAACTATAAATCATCAAAACAAACATTGATAAAAGAGTCAAGGGATCTGTCATTCCAGCCTTATCTCCTGCAGAGCACGTGTGACATTTCCAGCGTAGCCCCACAGTCAGATTGCACCATGTGACTAGTTCTACCCTATAAGTCAAGAGCAAACAAGACAAAGACAATATGTAACCCTCTTGGAGAATCTCTATGCCTCTTCTCTCCTGTCGAAGTCCTCTTCACAGGGGCTTCTCAGAAGGAGTCTGTGTGTTTTAAAAGGACGATAGAGATTCAGCAAACAAGAGACTTTGAATAACTGTTTGGAGTAAACTCCTGTGAATATGTCATAAATGTGAGATCGTAGTTTTGACAAGACATGGAATATTTAGGGTCACCTTGTTACTGCAGCATGACTATTCTATCACTCAAACACAAATGAAAACATAAATGCAGCATCTGATGGACCAAGTAGTGTCGGCACTTTGTTCATGGATGGTGATATTTCCAAGTCTCCACAGTAAAGACTTTTGAACTTTGACTGGAATTCTGGGAATGAAACTGATGTGGGTCCCTGTTTATGTAAGTAAGAGAGCTACATCAAGATGAATGCCACACACACACATCTTTAATTAGACAAACTTGATAATCCAGGACTTTTATATTCTAAAACTCAGACCCTCTTCATAAGCTTTAAAAATGCAGCCTACACTTGTATATTTTTATTTAAATTTTTTGTCTGTAGAATCATTTCTGAGGAGAAAAAGAATCATATCTTGCGTGTAATCTGTCTTGATTCACCTGAGCCTCTTTGATTCAGTTCAGTAGAATCCAATTCAGATACTGCCAACAACAACCACCCCTAAAAAAAGAAAAAAAAAATCTAAAAATCTCTGACATCTGTGAATAAACACTTATGCTTTCCTGTATTTCTTTCAGTAAGAAATACAATCTATCTTTGAAAATGTCTATAAACATGCAACGTGATGTTATTTTTCCATTGGGCTTTTATTCATTTCTGGTTGGTTTTTCTCTTTATGACTAGCAAAAAATTCTTCTGGGTCAATTAACATCGCCTAATTCATGTTCCAAGATTTTGTAATAATCTTTGAGTTTCATGGACCAGAAATTTTTACATAATTCCCCTATTGATGGACATTCACTTTATTGCCAGCTTGCTTTATTATAAATGCTAACCATTTTGTTTCTAATCTAAATTGTAAATGTTTTGTTCTTTTTAGTTATTTTATTCACTTGAAATTTGGTTTTGAATATGACATAAGAAAACGATACAAAAACTGGTATATCCGTTCAATCAAATAGTTAGTGGTGTCATTGAAATTTCTTAAGAAACTAAAAACTTCTACCTTTGACATATATTAAGATTTTATGTATGCAGATTTAGCTATGAAATTTCTGGATTCTTCTATAGATGTTTCTCTAGCTTTCAACTGATACTGTATTTAGTTAGAGTGAATTTATGGAATATTTTAATATAATACTTGCAATAGTTTTCCCCAATTAGAAGGGATTAATTCACATCTTCCACCCTAGTTATCATGGATGGAGACAGACAGGCTGATTCTTGTCAGAGTAGCAATAGGAAATGTCTCCATTGCTCTAATTCTCAATTGTCCAGTCTCAGAAGTTCCTCAGGAAACTCCTTCTAGAACATCTCAAGGACAGCAGCAGGAAATACTCCCATGAGAATATCTGAGTTTGTAGTCCCTTACTGTCTCTGTGTGCAGCATAATCTACAGAGGTTGTTCTCCTGTGTGCTTTGTGTAGGGAAAGTGGATGGAGCATGGTACTGTGAAGAGATCAGAAATGTCGCTTCCTGACTCCACTAAGGGCTCTCCCAGGCTGCCCTGTCAATGGACTTCAGAAACCTTTGTGCAGTCACTATGGGTTTTGAATATGTTTCAGACCTTTTGCATTAATGGAGCCTTACTAGAAGGATCTGTAAAGGCAAGAGTTACTTTGTTTAGATCGAACTCAAAGAACACATGCCGTGCTTTGCATTAGTAATCAATGTCACTGATTGACTGAAGAAGATTTACTATGACTCAGTGAGAGATGGTCTTTTGTTTTCTGTGAAATCATTAAAGTTTCATATTCAGCTTATGAATGTATTTTACAATAATTTAAATTTTTCCGATGATATTCATTGTACATTTATTTTCAAAAATGTTTACAATCATTGACAACATAAGAAAATTTAAATTAGATCTTTTCTCCCTACTTTATACTTAACATAGGGAGATTAATATTGTGATAAAGAAATAGCAGCTACTATATCTATTTTCTTAAAAAGCTATGATTTTCATAGCACAAATTAATTTTAAAGCTCCAGAGGCCAATTACTTTTCAATTTAAAAAAATAAATAAATAATAGGTGCACAAAGTTAAGAGGCCTTTAAACCTCTAATTCTTTCCTCACTGTTTCCTATGTGAAAGTCAGAATCTTCCCATGGGTAGCCAAAGTCTCACATTCTTAAGCAGACAAGGCTTCTGTAATGCTGCCAGTCATCCTAGGGTCAGAATAGGCTTAAGGATCCCTCATGTGCAGCTACTTGTCTGTGAGAGAAGGAAACAGAGGGGTTCAGCACCATGGACAACAGTCTCTGCCGAAATGTGGTTCAGTGAGGTTTTTGCCACAGGAGTCACCTTAAGGCCTCCTTTGGCCTTCCTGCTTCATAACCCAGACTTTAAAATGTAACAGTGGATCTGTTAAGTCCGTCGCCTCTCTCTTTTTGAGTAGATGATTCATCCTGCTATTTACATATGAGAAATTTTGCAAGAGGGTGGAGTCATTCCAAGAGGAAGGCCTTTTGAAAAGGCGCTCCACGAAGAAGATAAAACTTACTTTTTTGTACTTTAGGAATGTAGTCACTCATTTATGTCAGAATACGTTTTTCTTTATTTTACAGTTAGCATAAAAAGTAACAGGGTGCCTCTTCACAATGCTTAGTTTTATTTTATTTTATGTCTCCCAACTCATCTCCTCCATCTCTCTGCCCTTCTCTACCTCCTTTTACACTTTTCCACTCCCAATATTCCCTCTTCCAATTCTGTATCTCATATTCTGTTACCCTAACCATCTTCCTGCTTCAATGCCTCTTTCTCAGCCTTTTTATGGCCCTTTTGTCATTTCTTGGCCTTTACTCACACTCAATATAAACGCACAAATGTAAAATTAAAAGCTAGGATCTGAATATGAAAGAGAACACGCAGTATTTGTCTCTCGGAGCCTGGGTTACTCCTATCTAATGTAATATTTTCCAGTTCTAGTCATTTTCCTGCAAAGCTCAAAGCTCAAGATTTCATTTTTCTTCATAGGTGAATCTAAGTCCATAATATATGTATATATATACACCTGTCATATATATATATATGCATACATATATTATGGATATATATACACACACATATATGACATATATGACACATATATACACATATATGCCATATACACATATATATATATACATACACACATGGCATATGGCATGATATATATATATATATATATATATATATATATATATATATATATATATTCCAACCATGTGTTGGTGGACATCTAGGCTGATTCATGGTTTTTTTTTTTAATTGCTATGGTGTTCCTGGAATCTGGTGGTGGGAATTATATGTTAGGTAAGTAGTACTCCACCACCCAACTACATCTCAGGCTCATCACATGTCTTCTTCTCAGTCCTCTACTATGGTGACTTCTCAGCTCCTCCTTACCTGAGAAGGGCAGTCATGGGTGAGTTGGAAACATAAGCTCCAGCTCACGCGTGACTCTAAAGTAGCCCATGGACCACTGGTCTTATCTCTAGAGTGTTCTGCATATAATTTCAGAGGAACAGGAAATTAAGCTATTTTTCTATGATAAAACCTATAACTTTCACATGCAAAAACAAATGGCAGTAGTAGGTTCTCCAATAACATCTATGACCTTTTCAGCCACAGGTAGGTGGCTAAGTATCAAGCACGAATTCATTCCTATTGAGCATGCCTTAAATTCTAATAATTTTTGGTTGTCCCCAAGATAATAGTGCCACAATTGCACCTTGGAAATATCTTGCCATTCTGGTCATTGTTGTTGTGCATAGTCTGTGCAGCTGAGAGGGACTATTGATTGTTTTTCTCTCTTGGCAGCTTGCATAGCACTTTCAGATATGGTGAGAGCTAGTTCTTCTGGGAGGATCTTCTAGGTCAGTACAGTCTCAGGCCTATGTGGTTTCTAAAGCAATAGGTCTTACCTTCAAGTTCTGGAAGGCAGCCAAGTGCAGTGGAACAGCCTAAAGTGTTTTTAAAAGTTTCTTGGAGTTCCCTGATCAAAACCTGAAGGGAGGATTCTCATGCTTAGCCCTGAGGTTTTGTTAGACAGTCTATGGCTCTAGATGAGCAGTATGATGTTATGTGGCATGTAGTTTTTAAACATCTTGTAGCGGCTTCAAGGCCCCAAGATGTAGCTCTGATGGCCTGTGGTGGAGCTCCCGGGAGGGAAGCCCCATGGCATGGTTCTATGGCAGGTCCATGCTGTTGTGCTTGGCCAGTGCTCCCTCCCTGGAGCTCACCTATCCCCCATGTTCCTGGCACTCCCTCCCTCTGGCCAGGTACCACCCCTGAGCCCTGTACCTGCCCCCTGACAAGTAACTGTCCTGCCTCATCAGTCCCATATAATCCTGATGGGCTTTGAGCTCTACCTCTTTGGTCTCTCTCTCTCTCTTTAGTCCCCTCTCTCTCCTTCTCTTTAGTTCCCACTCCTCTTTTGTCCTCTCTCTTTCTTTTGTCCCCTCTCTCTCCTCCTCTCTTCTCCCCTCTTCTTCCTCTGTTCTCTCTCTCTCTCTCTTTCTCTCTCTCTGTCTCAATCTGTCTCTCTCTCTCTCTCTCTCTTTCCCCCCTTGAAGCTGACACTCCGTGTTTCACCCCACCCCAATATACCTCTTGCATGAGACTCTGCTGCGTGGTGTTTTACACATTTTTTCACATGCAGATCAGAGAACTGTGAGCCAATGAAAATGTGCAGAATTCTCAGGAGACCACAACAAGGGGCATGACTCAACTTTATTGGGGGATCGGGGTTACATATATACCCAGAGAAAGGATATCTGGTATATATGGACTTCAGGGGAAGCTCATTGGCTTACAACAGACAGTTTAATTGCATATTGGGGGTCACAGCATGGACATAGGTATTTTCCCGGGGACCAGAAGGAGAGACTCTATATGGTTATATTGGGAGAAGCTCCAAATGAACAATTCTGCAAGGTCACATATCTTTGAAGGGGCTATGTCTTGCTGTGAGCAGGCAGCATAGCTTGTGCATCTCTGTCAGAGATAGAGAGGGGAAAGGTCCTTAACCTGCCACTCTCAGAATGAGAATTCCAGGGTTCTGGGCATGCCTTCTACCCCACCTCAGCTCCAGGACAGTCCCACAGTGGCATGACTCCAATTAAATGTGTGTGTGTGTGTGTGTGTGTGTGTGTGTGTGTGTGTGTAAGCTTATAAAATAAGTTTCCCTATGACTTTTTCAAGTACCTTAGCATTATTTATCTCTCCTCCCTCCCACTAGGTAATGCCCCCCAGATTCCCTCTCCAATTAGATTCACCCATTCCCTACCCCATTTTCCCCATTCCTCCTTCATAGCACCACTTCCTACCCTCGTGCCTAGAGCACCTTCTCTTCCCTTCCCCGTGGTCCTTTCTGCTTTCCTGGCTTCTGTGGTCACTTCAAGTTATATACTTGTCTTAGTTTGCTTCTCTAGTGCTGTAATAAACACAATGATAGAAAGCAATGCATGCTGGAAAGGATATATTTAATCTTATACTTTTCTGGTGACAGTACATCACTGACGGAATTCAGGCTGGGAACTGAAACAGGAATCTGAAGGCTAGAACTGAATCAGAAACCACAGAAGAGCGCTACTTATTGGCTTAGTTCTCATTGCTCCCTCTACCTGCTTTCTTATACACCCCAAGCCCATCTGCTCAAGGATGGCACCATCCTCAGTGAGCTGAGCCCTTGCACATCACTAATTAATTAAGAAAATTCCCCACAGACTTGCCCACAGCCAATCTGATGGAGGTATTTTTATCAACTGAGATTCCCTCTTCCCAGGTGACCCTAGCTTGTGTCAAGGAGGCATTAACAGTAGCTAACACGATACTCAAATCTATTTGGAGCTAAGATTGACAAATAAGAGATTCCATGCCCTGAATTTCCCTAAAACAAAATAATTTCTTAATCTATTCTAAATATGTACCTTTTTACCCACAGATAAGTGCAGCTTTCACCCCCTCACCAAAGAAGCTTCCTTTTTGCAGCAGACAGAGGTCATTACAAAGATCCACAACTGGTCAAAATCACAGAATAGGTGATTGTGGGATGCCTGGCCCCAAGTGACATAATCTACAATACAACTCCTACACCTAAGGTTCAGAGAACATCTGGAAAAGGAGTCAGAAAGATTGTAACAAGAGGAGCAGGTTACCTGTGGTGGCATAGTGTCTTCTTAGACATGACGGGAGTATTGAACCCATGAAATGTCATCACTGTGGCTGTCTAAACCAGATCTATCTGCGTTATCATAATGCCAGTTGACTTGCCAATGTGGATAGGGGAAATTCCACAAGGTTTCACACCTAGATGAAGAACTATGGGCAATCAATGCTTGTTGAAGGAAGGAGAGTCAGGACAACCTTCCTGTTAAGTTATCCAATCCTAAATGGTCATCCCTAAACACATGTACATACAAATACCACTAGACAGGCTCAATAGGTAGTATGCATTTGTGTGTGTGTGTAAAACAATAACACTTATAGAAGAAGAGGTCATAATTTACTAGGGTGCATGGGTTTTGGGGGTGCATGGGCAGTTGGGGAGAGCAAAAATAGTATTTAAGTTTGTAATTCTCTAAGAAATAAAAAAATTTAGATGGAAACTACTTTCATAGGAATCCTATATTATTAATAATTCTCTTTAAATTTTAATTGTTATAAAATACATATAAAATTTACAATTTTAATCAAGATCATTTCCCTTATTTGTTCTGGAGATTAAACTCAGCGTCTCACACATGCTAAATGTGAGGTCTGCCATTGTGCTATTTTAAGTCTCTACTTTAACTCCCTGAGAGTATTAGAGCCAAGGGCCAGCAAGTTGGCTTAGCAGGTAGAAGGTAAGCCGGACAAGCCGAATAGCAGACGGAGAGAGCCAATGCTTTTTCCCTCCAAATTTTGCCACTCCTTCTTTTTTAATATATAAGACCCTGTCATATGACAAAACTCAAATCTTGACATCTGAAAGTTTTATTCATCATTTATATTCCTGTTATGAACCACGGCTGTTCACATCATACTTATTTTTCAGTTTTAGAATTGCACATGTATAGTATCAACCTCTGCCCTTAGGTGAAGTCATTTTCCCTATATAGAAGGGATTTATGAATAGTGAGAACATTTAAAATACTTACTATCACACGTTTCTTACTAGAGGAAATGAACAATTTGAAACAAAATAGTAATGCTAGAAAATTATTCTATTGTCCAGTGAGCAGTGTTCTGGAAAGTTCCTGAATTGCTTTAGGTTAGATAAGATAGTATAGCTGTAACAGGAAGCATGTGTGTGTATGTATGTGTGTGTTATATGTACGCTATGTGTGTTATATGTTATACATATGTGACGGCTGACTATATATAATTTTTTTCAAGTTATTTTTCTCTTTCTGCTTTATTACCTTTCATTTGGAAAATATAAAGGGAAGCAGGGAAATGGCATAAGAGTAAGACATTTTCTTATTGCAAACAATTAATCCACTGCATGGGTCCCAAGGAATCATGCCAAGCGTGAGTCTGGCCTTGCTATGGAACTAGCCATGATTCCTCAGTGTAAAGCAGCCTGTTCGGGAAACACTACAAGGGAGAATTGAATAACTTAGGCAAGGGGAGAGCTCTATGTGGCCAAGTGAGTTCTTTGTTTTCTGGAAGACTACTGGAGACCAAAAAAGCTCCATGTTCGTCAGGAAGCAGGTTTGCTGTTTGGCTTTAGTACACTCCCGCTTACTGCTACCTGCATTCCACTGACATAACTCCCTTGCTTCCGAATGCACTCCAGGCTAACCCTACGACTACCCAGAATGCTCCAGTCTATGAGCTGTTCAATTTTAAATGTATGAACTTCCAGATCTGTGAAGTAAACAGCCTCATTTAATATCAAACAGAATTCAAGGAAGTCTAAAGTCTTGATAATCTGTGTGCTCACTCCTGGGAGGACGGGATGGGAAAGGGAGAAGTTTAGATGGACAGAGCTCTCTCCACACTGCCTGCCACATAGGACAGCATAGGAGAAACCGCGGAATGGGTGGTAAGTAAACAGAATTAGTAATGACAGAGACGAAGGATGTTTCTGAAGTTGGGATGCAAAGAGAGTTTAAAGGAAATAGTCTCAGAGTCTCGAGGGCTGGCCTTCAAGAGAAATGCAGGTTTACTCATAAGATGCCAGTAGAAGAGGCAGCCTTTTAAGACTACAGATGTGCAAAGGATTATCTTTTAAATGCTACAGAAAAATATTGACCAAATATATGGGAAAATATAGGGTGCCCAGGGGACAGAAACGCTGCTGCACGCAGGGATCTTTATTGACTTAGAAAGGGCCAGAAGGAAAACACATGAGTACAAAACTTTTGTTAAAAATGAAAACGGCACAGAATGAGTCCATTTTTCCTCAAAGTCCAGAGTCTTTTGTACCAGGACACTCCAAAATCACATACAGAACAGTTTGTTATTGATGCTTCTTGTTACAGAGATCTTTGCCTCTGTTCACTTGTTCTGGTCCTGCTGCATTGTAGAGAGCAAGCGTCATAGCTGGCATCCTCTGCACATGGATCCTGGGGCAAGTTCTGTCTTCTATCTCTGCAGAGGTTCTGGGCGTGGCTCTCCCACACTTAAGATGTTCAGCTGTCATAGGTTGCACTGCAGTGTGTCACATTATAGCACAGATGTTCTAACAGCAAAGACCTCATGCAATGGACCTGGAAGAGGCAAAGTGAAGGTGGCATCACTGTAGATATGGTAACTCTTCAAGGCAAATATGAATTGCTTGAGCTGTAGTTGATAGCATTCATTTGGTTTGGAAAATGTTATGTGGATATCTTTGTTGAGTAGTTTTCCAAGTTCTTAAAGTCTGTGCCTGTAATCTTCTCATGCCAGCTTCTTTCTTTCACCTCAAAGTAAAGTATATATTCTTGAAGTTCATCTATTCTCATTGAGTTATTTTCCTTCTTGTCTAAAGACCAGACTTCCCTTACTTAGGTCTACAGTCAAAAATCAAGGTCACTGAAACAGTTTTGAAAGATTCTTTTCAATTTTTAAAAATTTCTTCAGCAGTGGTTTGCTCTCCCCACTGCTGTGCAGCTTGTCTTAGAGACCTACATGTGAATATATGCAGAGCAGAGTGTGTGTGTGTGTGGGGGGGGAATATCACGAAGGCAGGGTTCATGGTATGTTGGTGGATTGTGTATTTCAATTCTAAAAGCATACCAAGAAAGCCACTGCCGAGACCACATGGCTCGAGTCCTAGAACATTTACAGGAGGGGGTGAGGGGGTGTAGAATGGAGAAAGAACAGGCACACTTGCAAGAGAGCTGGGGTCAGGTGGGAGTGTGTACTGATGACGGACACCTGCTACCACGGGCAGATTGGAACCGCTGCACGTTTCTTAGTCACAACACAGTGGAGAGGAGTCAGCCAGTCTCTGCAGAGATGAGCAATCTCAGGCTGGAAAGATCAGGAGAACGCTGCCGTTGCTAGTTTTTGTACTTGGACCAGGAGAAGAAGGCTTTGCCAACTTCAAGTCCGCCCCATAGGGAGAAAGAGCTTTTTGCCAATTTCCCGTGGGTCCGAGGCCTTGGTCTTTGTCCTGACTGTGCCCATGTGCCCATGCACATTCATTCAGGACTTCTCACGCTCAGGGCTTACTCCTCTCATTACGATCCCCCATAATGTAAGTGATAGCTAGCTGTACGTCTTGATTCCGCATCTTTGAAAAAGCCTGTAGAAATAATCACGTCTCAGCAGGTGACTACAAAGGAATGAAACATGGCATTTCCAACTGAATAAAGAGCACACAAGGTAGAAAGGGTAAAATGGTCAGATACAAAGGAATCGGAGGAAACTTGGTGTATTCAGAGTTTAAACCACAGGACAATAATGATGGAGAAGGTGACTACAAAGCCAACGTTGAAACAACAGGTTTAACCACCGCCCTCTTAGATAGGAGAGTTGCTCCGTGTTAGGTGATCTGGGAAAGCAGACGTTTACGTGCTATCCATTTGTTAGAAATTGTTGTCACACAAAAGTTGAATAAAGGAGAGGAGAGGTGGTTCAAGACAAGAGATTTTTACCAGCTTTCTTAATGTGACTGCTTGCTCAGTCTCCCAGGTGCCTTCTGAGAACCTCGTAAAGGTTCAAGGCTGAATGCAGACTGCTCAGGAACAAGAATGCTTTCTGCTCTCTTTCAATTGCCATTAGTCAAAAGTGTGGCTCGTTTGCCTGTGGAAATTTTAATGTTTCCTTCACATCTCAGTGAGGTTTTTCTTCTGTTTTAGAAAATATAATGCTCCAGAAACTGAGCTGTTTATATTTGATTCTCCTATTGGAACTCACCATACACGCCTCACTGCATCCTTAACCTCAAAAACACTGCTACCACCATTAGTTAAATCTGCAGGACATGAAGTCTGAGGGGTATCGGAGATTATACAATAGTTTTGACATATTGAGAAACCTGTGCTGCTAACTAACCTCTGGGCTGAATTAGTCTCAACAAATGTGCCCTGCACCACACTGAGGAATTTTTTTTCCCCCACTAGTAGAAGGAAAGTTATATCGAAAGTTAGTGAGAAGAGAAAATGTACTGTTGCTCTATCACAAACCACTCAATTTAACATCTCTGACATCAGTTTCATGGGCATGATTTCCACATACATATGGGTCTCTTCTAACTCCATGAGGATACCATTTGCCTTAAAAAATAGTTACAGGACACACAGGTTTAGTGCTCTGTCTCCCAAGACACCCCTCCTTCTCCAGATACCAACCACACATTCCAGACTCTGTTCCTTACTTCTAAGCCATAGGTTATAACCTCTTTCTTTGGTTTGGGTGTTTTGCTAGAGTGACATCCAGAACTCAATGGAATAGTTTACTCCTGTTTGTTCATTATGAAAAAGAATGCTGCAGAAGATACAGAGAAACAACTCAGATGGTAGCGGTACACAGCACATACCGCATGCGTAGGGATGCAGGGTGGCCATGCTTCTTCTGCACTCTGTGCCTTTGAGTCCAGTGCAAGCTCTCCTGAACCTTATTTGTTCAAGTTTTATGGGGACTCCATCTCACAGCTATGGCAAGGTGAACCATGAGCCATTTGAGATCAGCTCAATTTGCAGCCTCTTTCCCTTCTCTGGAAGTTGGGACGTGGAACTGGAGGTCCTAACCTTCTAATCATGTTGGGATCTACCTGGTGATCAGATCTGATACTGATATCATTTAAAGGCACCTAGTCACGTCACTAGTCATCATCACAGAAAAGATAATTATCACTTTGGAGTTTCCAAGGGCTTTAGGACTTATGTTCCAGGAACGGGGGACAAATTCAAATGTATACCCCACAGTGTCACAGAGTTGATGTCCTGGCTTGTTTTAGATCACTGGAGCACTGAAAATTCCACTAATGTGATCAGGTTCTGTACCTTTGGCTCGTCTTAAGTTTATATCATATGTGTGTCATGTGACCTCTAGCTGCTTGCCACTTTTAGCTTGCCAGACTTAAATAGCATTATCTTACCAGTATAGTGATATATAGTGATATAAGTGTGTGTGTGTGTGTGTGTGTGTGTGTGTGTATGATGTTCTTTGGAAGTCAAGATATCCAGCACTCTGAAGACTGTCTTTTGTCAGAAATTTGGAGTTAACATCCGTCTGGATCAAAAGAGCAAATGCATCTTATTATCCTTGCCATGTCTCCCTATTAAGATCAAGGGAAGACATTTGCCAGTTAAACACCTGCCGATCAAGTACCACGTGTTAACTTTTCTCAGTGCTCTTAAATTACTTCTATTACAACTCAGCACAGTTTGTTTTTACAATGACTAAGTCACAAATAGAATGAACATTGTGCGAGACCACAGTCCTGTGTTTTTAAGTCTTAAAGCAACGCTACTGTGTATTTCTCCCCAGGATTCAGAGTGTATTCTGATTATTTTGACTAGAGAATGAAGCTTTGCATGTCTTGCATTTGCTCCTTCCTAGTGTAGTGGCTGTCATTCCTCTGACCGGGTGATAATCTGTCAGGTTCTAAATCAGTATGTCCTAGCTTGTATTTTATATTTGGGGTTTAAGGAATTGATCAGAGTGAGGTTGAGAACCCATCGCCAACTTAAATAAATATTAAAAAAACACAATCTGTTTTTCATAAACTCCTACTCTGATTGGAATACCATAATAGAATTCAAATCCCTTCAAATACTACAACCAACGAGGAAATACTTAGATGTTTGTCTTTGTTGGAAGACAGGCACTGTTGTTATTTATTCTGAGTCATTTTGGGGAAAATTACAAGAGAATTTAATATATATCTCTGTAATAGTGTTACACAGAGCTTATACCAACTGTGATATATAGGTTTTAATTATCAATTTGATGCCATCTAGAGTCAGCTGGGGAAAGAGTCACAGTGACAGATTGTCTAGATCAGGCTGGCTTGTGGGCGAATTTATGAAGAATTGTCTTGATTATGTTAAATGGTGTGAGAAGACCCCAGCTACTGCAGTGGCACTTTTGTTTTTTAGGTTTTTGGGTCCCTCACTATGTAAGAGTAGGACAGGTGAGCTGAACAGTAGACATGCGTGAATTCATTCTCTCTACAGTTTTTACTGTGAATGTGACCAGTTGCTTTAAGTTCCTGCCTTGATTTCCCTTGTGACAATAGATTGTTACCAGGAATTGTAAGGGTAGTAAACTCTCTCTTCTCTCTCTCTTTCTCTCTCTATCTCTCTCTCACTGAGACAAGGTTTCTCTGTTGTAACTCTGGCTATCCTGGAACTCATGCTGTAGATTAGGCTGGCCTTGAACTCAGAGATCCACCTGCCTCTGCCTTCAGAGTGCTGGGATTAGAGGTGTGTGCCACCACTGCCCAGCTAACTTTACTCTCTTAAAGTTGCTTTTATGGGGGTATTTCATCACAGCAACTGAAAAGGAAACTGGAACAGAAATTGACACTGATGGAGAGGGTTGTTGTTTCGATGAAGCTTTGTGATTCTTACTCCACTTGTTTGTGACTGCAATGTAGAAGTGTCTAGATTGTACATTGATCTAGAAAATCATACTCGAGGCAGATCTTAATGAGCTGTTACAGTGGGAGATTGAGGGATAAGAATGAGACAAATGTAGACAGTAGAGTCCAAGCTCATGAGGATTCAGAGGAGAACAGGACTTCATTTGGAACTGGGATATGCACTATTTAGTGTAGTACTTTGGTTATGAATCTGGCTCCATTCTGCGTATGTCCTGAAAACTTGAGTAGGTTTACAACTGAAGGTCTAGGCTGACTTGTTTGGAAGACGATATCTCAAGGCAGGCTGGTGTTCAGCATCATTGTAGAGAAACCTCCTGCACTCAAGGGTACTCTTTAAAGGGGACTGTCTTATGAATATTCAAATTCATTTAAAGGTAAGAAGCCTTCAAAGAGACTTCCAGCTCCTCAAAAGCAACTGCCTGGGCAAGTAATATCTGATACTGCTGTGGTTTGAAGGGGTACAGGCTATAGCTTGAGCTGGCTACAAAACATGTCAGTGCCATAAGTGTCATTCATGTAGTACTGGTTTTGAAAGAGTCAAAGATGTAAGAATTATGGGGTCAGGGAGATCAGACAAGACCAGGTATCATGAAGCAGGATCTAAGTCCCTGCTGAGACACTCAGGGAAGCCATTCCATGGAACCATGAAGGCAGAACCTGAGTTACAATGGGAACCACAGGAATTGAAACTGCCAGAACCCTCAGACATCTGCTGAGGTGAGATTCAGGTTGTAGAGCTCTAGAGATTGGGCTGTCCAAACCCTTTTGGAGCCCAGAAGATTACATTGTGAGACTCAGATGCTGAATGTTAGAGCTGCAAGCTGTTTGGCGTTCTCCCTGATGGATTTTGGTCTTGCTTAAATGTTAATATTCATTCATTGGGCCCCCTATTCTTCCGTTCTTGGATAAGAATGCTTGTTTTATGTCAATGTGCCTTAGAAATATAAAACTTGGATGATTTTATAGGTGCTTAGTGTTAAAAGACTTTTGGCTTTTAAACTGCTGTACAATTTAAAGACTGGGCATTTTAGAAGTTGGATTGTATTTTACATGAGATAAACATGAGACTTTGGGGACAAGGGATGGAAGGTTATTGTCGAAAAGTAGTGCATTTGTGTGTCAAGTTGACATAGGGTATCATGCATCTCGTTATGTATTTTGTTATGTTACGTATTTTGACTACACCTCTGGTACACTAGTCGTTATTTTCTCTGAAATTCTGTATAATCTTTGAACTGAGTCCCATATTGTGATTAATCAAATAACATTTTGGGTAGGTCATTCTGGCCTTGGCGTTTATCACAGAGGTGCATTTAGCTTCCCTTTGCTTTTTAAGTGCTACCACACGGGTTCTGCAGTTCCAAACTAATTATTACTAAAGATATTATATTTCCTCTTGAAGTTAACTTGATTCTGCCGGAAATAACGATAATGCTGATTCTCACAGAAGCTGGTGTTATCCATTGTTATGAGGACATTTCTTAAACTTTTAGCGAAAAGAGTATTCTCTAATGCTCAATAAACTTTCCGGGTGCTCTGCAACAGCATGGTTTTATTCTGGGAACCTGACTATTGGCCATAAGGGGATGAAAAAAATACAGACACAAGTACAGAAAAGGCAGGGTTTGTTGGGTGTGCTCACTCTAATGGAGTAGCATGAACTATGCCACAACAACTTGGAACCCTAGCACTTTCACTAAGCACAGTGCTGAAGCAGGAGTTAGCTAGTCTCAGTAGGAGGTCTCTGTAGGAGAGCATTTTTAGGTTGTAGTGACCATGGAGGAGGCAGCTACAGTTGCTAGATTTTGCACACATTGTCAATATTTCTACTTGGACCAGAGGAAGGCTTGGCCATCCCTCTGATCCTCATGCTGGAAGAAGGCTCCACCACTCCAATGTGTCCAAGCCACTGGGTCCTTGACATAGCCATACCCATGTCAGCAGTACACATTCACTCAGGATATTCTCAGCTCCTCGCAAAGGTGCTAGATTTATAAGCTTTTATACAAGCAACAACTACTTATGTTTCTTGGAGCTTTTATCCTTTGCGATTTCTGTTTGTTTGTTTTTTTGTTTTGTGGATCAATGACCTTTTGAGACTGAGCTTGCTTCAAACCTATGATGATTCTTCAGTGCTTGGATTACAGGCGCGCTTTACCACACCAGGTTGATATTCTTCTACAGTTTATCTTATTGTTTTTCTTTGTCTCGTTTATCATTATATCTTTACACTTTATGCTTTTATCTTTATCTCATTTATGATGAGCCATAATAACATCCAAACTTCCAGGAGGAATTACAATAGGATACCGAGCAGGTCAGTGATACTCTTTTCAGAACATTGAATCTTGAGTCATAAGTTATTCTAGTCCATTATCTCCTACCCATTCATATATTTTGCTCTTCTACTGTAAACTCTTCATATAAAATCTAGCCTGTGTTCCTTGCTTCTTACAATGCATATTGTCAGGTTAGTGTAAAACAGATATATACCTTAGCAAATGGTTTTGTACTCTTATTTGTATTAGTTCCTTTTTATTTATATGATAAAATACCATGATAAAGGTAACTAAGGGAAGAAAAAATTTATTTTGGCTTATGGATCCAGATGAGTGCTAGTCCGCCATGGTGACAAGTCAGAGCAGCAAGCAGCGGACACTGCAGATGGCAGAAGCAGGAAGCAGAGAAGTCACATCTCAGCCACGAGCACCAAGAAGAGGGAGTGAACTGGAAGTAAGGAAAGCCTATACAATCTGAAGGCCCACGCCCTGCAGTGATACGTGCTCCAGCAAGAAGGCACCTCCAAACCTCTTCAGACAACATCACCAAATGGATACCAAGTGTTCAAATGTGTGAGCCCGTGGGGGCCAGTTCACATTAAGCCACAACATTCCCTTCTTTGGCCTTCATAGTCTTACAGGCATATCATAATGCAAAATGACATTTAGTCCAACTTCAAAAGTCCTCATAGTCTTTGACAGTCCCAACACTGTTTAAAAGTCCAAAATTTGTTTATCATTTCCTGTAAAATAAAAATTACATTCTTCAAACCTGTAATGCGTCAAATCTACATTGCCATCCCAGATAGAGGAATGGAGGTATGGAGAATGTTTGAATGAGAATGACCCTCATGGGCTCATATATTTAAATACTTGTTGCCCATTTGGTGAAACTGTTTGGGAAGGATTAGACTGAGTGACCTTGTTGGAGAAAGTCTGTCACAGGAGACAGGCTTTAAGGTTTCCGAAGCTCACACCATTCGCAGCTAGCTCTCTCTGCCTCATGGTGGTGCCTCAAGATGTGGCGTCTGAGCAGCTGCTCCAGCACCAAGCCTGCCTGCCTGTTGCCATGCTCACCTCAGTGCCATGCTGACCATGGACTCTAACCCTCTGAACCTGTAAGCCTCAAATCAACCCTTGCTTCCTTCACAGCATCCTACCACAGGGGTAGAAAGTCACTAAGATGTTGAGAAAATGTTACACCAACATAAGAATGAAACTCAGCAGGGAAAAACACCAAATCCTGCAGGCCAGAGTCTAGATCTTCAGTGACTTTATGCATCCAGTTTTTCCCTGTTAAGTGGATCATTAAATTCTGAGTACTCAAGGGCTATAATTGCTAAGGAGATTAGCGTCATTCGGGAGAGGCCTGCTCTGCACTAGAACAAAGGGAAGGGTGCCCTCAGGTTGAGACACCACTCCAGGTACTAAATTCTGTCTGCATTTGCTTTCTATTGCTGTAACAAACACCATGGCCTGGTGGATTATACATCCAAATCACAGATGATCACTGAGAGAAGTAAGGGCAGGAACTCAAGCAGAAGAAGAGAGAGAAAAAAAATGATGGATGAAGGATGCTCATTGGCTTGATCCCCATGGCCTGCTCAAGCTTGCTTTTCTATGCAGCCTAGTACTAACTGCCCAAGGGTAGCACCACTCACAGTGGACTGGTTTCTCTCACTTCAATCATTAATTAAGAGAATTCTTGTGCTGGTTAGTTTTTTGTCAACTTGACACAAGCTAGAGTTATCTGGGGAGAGGAAACCTCAATTAAGAAAATGCCTCTGTCACATTGGCCTGTAGGAAACTCAGGGACATTTTCTTGAGAATAATTAGCATTTTCAAACCTTGGGCAATTTACTTATCTCTTAGTACTTCATGTATAGACAATGTATTAAAACATTATCTTAGAAGATTTTTTAAGAGGATTAATTGCAGACATACTATTTCTCTTGGTTTGTATTTGAATATACAAAATCTTCATTAAATGGTACAAAGAACGTGTTCACCATCCACCTTTCCATCAAGCCAGAACTTCTGTCTAGTGATAATCTGAAATTTGACAATTTTTTAAAAGTATATTCTTAGTTTTAAAACAGTATAACTCCTCTAGGGTAACATTTGATCAGGTAAATGAATGGAGTTCCTTTTGCTGTTTAAAGTCGGATGAGGCAGCAATCTCAGTGAGAGTTTTACACTGTAATTAAGAACTACAAATACACATGGGGGCTTACCCTCACATTTAATCTTTGGTGTTAAATTATTCTTGTCTTTCACCAACTCAGACCCCTGCTGGGTCATCATTTGTGGTAAAATTAAACAAGGTTTCCTCGTTGAATCCTGTGTCGATGATGTGAGCAGTAGAGAGAAGTTAATAAGAGAACAGAGATCAGGTTCTGGGTTTTTTTGGGATGGTGATAACAGATGGATATGTCTCTAGTTCATACACATTAGCATATCTGTAATTAAGAGAATGAAAAGAATAAAAGTGCATTGCCTTTTTAACATCGTGTCCTATGTCTGTTTAATATAAATGGCTAGATGGCCAGTTGTTGATAAACTTACCAGACCCAAGGGTCCCTTCTTAGTGTTCCTGTCGGTGAGCAAAGAGAAAGGCTGGGTGTTCATCACTATGCTACCAGGGTTGTGGCAGGAAATGCCTACATAAGGGAATTTGGGATAGGAAGAAGGCTGCTGATCAACTCCACCCCTACTGTGATCTCAACAATATTGTGAAATGAAATAAGCCAGGTATACATAGCAACAGAGCTAGAATGTAAAGCATGTAAGTACAAACATTATATTACTTTGCGTGATAATCTTTAATCCTCCAATTTTCTGCATTCTATATTTAACATAAACTATTTTGCTAATTAGAAAAAAATCAGTGAATCATACTCTTGCAAAAAGATATTGCATAACATTTATTATGTTTTATCACATGTATTGATAAATTTGGACTTTTAAATATAAAAATATGAGGCTAGTTAAATATATCTAAGTTCTGCTTTAAGAGACCAAAACAGTAGGGATTGCATATAAGCTCAAAATCACTCTGGGTTGTACGTGTCTTAAATTCCACAATAATTATATATTGAGAGGGAAAAGAGTTTCAGTTTCTTCATAGTTATTGAGTGTATTTTATGCACTATAACCATACTAAAATTGTAATTATATGGTTACATATCATGTAATATATTATATATTATTATTATATAATATAATATATATATATTACATATATATATATTAAACTAAAATTTATTAAAAAAAACTTTGATTTAAGATTGTCTTAATAAGGGTTTTATTGCTGTAAAGAGATACCATGACCATGGCAACTCTTATAAAGGAAAGCATTTACTTGGGGCTGGCTTACAGTTGAGAGGTTTAGCCCATTGTCAGCACAGCAGGAAGCAAGGTGGTAGGCAGGTGGATATGGTGCAGGAAAGAGAGCTGAGAGTTCCACATCTGGATTGGCAGGCAGCAGCACTAGATCTAGCTTGAGCTGCTGAGACCTCAAAGCCCTCCCCAAGTGACACACTTCCTCCAATAAGGCCACACCTCCTAATAGTGCCACTCCCTATGAGCCAAGAGGGGCCATTTTTATTCAAACCACTACAGAGTAATAACGTCTAAAATATGTTTTTGCAGTAAGTGTGCAAAGCATAGTAAACTAAGAATCATCAATTTATGGTTCTCTTTTAAAGTATTCATAGTTTGGCAGCTTAATATCAGTTGCTCTTTGGAAATAATCCACAGCCTCATTAAGTACGGTTTTCCCTCCTCATGGGCTCACTTTAGTGTGTTATTTTACTTAAACCTCATAGCAGCATTACGGAATACACATTATACTAATATACATTAGTATGACTATCTTTTAAGTGAATACTTCGAGTCTGAGTGAGTTTAACTAACATCAGCATTGCTATTAACATTTGCTTTATAAAGAAAATAACTCTCATTATCTTACTCGAATTGAGATGCTTTTGCTGGGTGATTGTGACTGGGTGGTGTCTTTAAGAGCTGTACCTTCTCCAGCAGAAGGGTGTCACATTCTCCAAAGACTCATCGAAGATTCCCAAGCTGAAAAGAAAGCAGGCCCACCCCAGGAAAGCCACTGCAAGGCCTCTCCTTTAACTCTGCTGTTTCTGAATCTGGCTGCTACTTTTGGTTCCTGTGTTTAGATAGATGATAAATATTTGAAGACTAACTTATTTATTGAGGAATTACCATACTCGTGTCTTCATTAAGCACCTTACATCAGTTGTTCTGTTGGATAATGTAGAGGCGGTGCCTGATCATCCTGTACAGAAAACACATTAACTCTCAGAGAGATGAGATGACTTGATCAAAGCTGCAAAGACAGTTACAGTCAGAATTTGATCCTAGGCTGCCAGACTCAAACCTTAGGCTGTTGACTATATGAAAGCATTTAACACTTTACTTCCCCTGGTTTTACTTTGCATGTGATCTTTCTTGTTGCCAGTCTACACCCTGTTATCTGTTTATTCCTACATTGGGTGTGGCCTTGCATTTTGCTTTCTCCATGCATCTTTGCTTACACCTATGTTTTGGACTTGTGTCTGGTTAGCCCCTCCTCTCTCAGTAAAGGGACGAAGAATGAAAACTAAATTATATGGTCAGTTTCTGTGACGATGACAACAGAAAGTGTTGGATTTTGATTTGATGCCATGTGTGAGACCCACCTCTGTTCAGGATCTTATTACTTCTGTGATATGTGGGAAGATGAACAGTTCTACTCATTCAGGTGTGATAGGATCATGTTTATGTCACCCAAAATTCCAACCTATTCAAAATATAGTTTTAAATGGGTGTAGAGTATTTTTCATGACTCCCTCCACCCAAAAATTCCACCCAAGGGAAACAAGTATACTTGCCCTTCGCAGCTAAGTCTATAAAGATACAAAGATTATTAATTGAAAAAAGAATGTTGTTAGAACTGCTTAAAATTGAAACACACGGATTCATCAGAAATTAAGAAAAGACACTTTCAAACCTGTGTTTTAAAATATTAACAGTTAATCCAACTAAAACAACTATTTAACAGAATATTCTAGAGTCATGACTGCATTCTTCTACTGGTAGAACCTAACAGCCTCTCAAAAATTATGGGGCTTTCCGTTCTGTCAAATTATGAACTTTCGGCAGCACTCAGTTGGTAGTTTTGAAGCACAGTAACCAGGTAAGATTGTTATCTCTCATATCCAGGATGCACAGGTGGGAATTATTTGGTCTACCACAAATTACCCCCAATACTAGAAATAAAATAAGCTAGTAAATGTGCTTTAATGCAAGATACTGGGTTCTCAGATTCATTGAAAATAATACCAAGGAGTAAGAAAATACAGTAGATGCTAGAGAGATGATGGCTTCTGATTAAGAGTCCAGACTGTTCTTCATAGGGTCTGAGTGCAGTTCCCTGTATCTATGTGGCATCTCACAACCATCTGAACTCAGTTCCATGGGGATCTGGTGCCCTCTTCTAGGCAGCAGACATGCAAGTGACGCACAGACACAGACACAGCAAAGGCAGCCATACACATAAAATAAGGTTTAATATATATTATATTATAGATATATAGCAACAGTCCAGACGATGTGATACTTATAATTGACAAACATTTAAGAATGTTTGACTTCCAGGGGAATGTTTTAATTTAGTAAATTTCATAGTATGTTCCATTAAAAAGCCCAACTGATCAAAAATATGCAGAGATTGAATACTGTGATTTGGCTAATTGCTGCTGCAACATTTGAATCAAACTTCCAGAAAATTTTTTCTGTATACTTTGATATGTCTTTCTGGGGTATACAAGTAAAAAGTCCTGGTAGTTACTTTTTAATTTCAGTATTTCTCCAGTCCAAGGAATTTGGGAATCAGTTTGGAACTGAGACTTGTACCAGGAAGATAAATTACATTCATATGTCAGATATTGCCTCACAATTCTATCCAGCTCAGCAGGCCATAATGAGCCCCCACTCACCAGCCCAGGCTCCAGCCAAAAAATAAATAAATATATAAATAAAAGAACACCTACTGTTTCTCCATCAAGGGCAACCCTCTCAGAGGGCAAACAAAAGCAACAGAGGGTGGCCGACCACATCCATGCAGTACTATGGGTTGCTATGCAACCCTCTGTGCAAGTTGGGCAGCAACAGATGGGCACTTTGAATAGAATTAATGCCCCTCTGACCCTTGTTTTAAATAGTGCCCAAACCTGATGAATTCTATTAACTATACGCATACTTACACATATAAAAGATAGCATGATAAGTGGCATTGTTATTACCCTCTCTGCTAAAATAAAGTCATAAATCTATCGCGAAATTTGAGACCGATAATATTCAATGAGCTATTTCTATTTTTTTCTCCTTTTCTTGATAAATGAATCACCAATGTCTCATAACCTTGGGCTACATATTTCCTTTTTAACATTGCTCTGGCATTGTATGCAAACCTGCAATGCCTGCCCTGAGTTTTAGTTTCATTTTTACACAAAGTTTGGTTCCTTTCTCAGCCGTTGTCACCTGTGGGCTCTGGGCACTGTGTGAGAGACTTCTTTTTATTGTAACTTTGAGAAGGAACATAACACCAGATAAATATTTTATGTACCTTCGTGGGAACAACGTTGTAACCGTGTTCCTGATTGAACAATCAATCTGAACTCTATGCCCAGAGTTCCCAAAGTTCTTTGCTGGTCTGCCTCCTGTCTAGGGCAACTTTAAGGTGTTTTTTTTTTTTTTTTTTTTTTTTTACCACTGGTGGACTTCAAAGAAAATAGTAGATCCTCAAAAGTCATCAGGATAAGACTCTGGCTTTGGTCTTTTAAATTTTACATCCTAGTTGACTTTGATTATTAGACTCTAGAAGGGCAGAGTGATAGTTTCTCTAAAAATCAAAATGGCTATCATATTGGTGATATCAAGTAGCTATACAATTTAAATGAAGCAAGTATGTGATAATACATCTTAATAAAATGACTCTGAAAGTAGAGCAATGGCATAGAGAAAGGAACCCCAGCTAAAGGCCTCTGATCCTCACTCTGCACCTAAGTCACTTCAGAATCTTAAAGGGGCAAAAGAATTTCATCTTCCTTGAAGCTAATGCTAAGCTGGAGGGATTTAGGCTGGATAGTTCCTTCAAGAGCTCCCCTTCATTACCCATTCTCTTGGGGATAATTAAGAGATGGAGCTGAAGATAAGATGCAGGACTGGAGAGGCAGCCAGGCAGCTAGAGTGCTTTCCAGGCAAGCATGAAGACCAAGTGTTGCACCACAGAGCTTAAGTGAAAGGCTGACTCCTGGCCCTCCGGAAATCTCAGCACATGGGAGGCAGAGACAAGTTATTCTCACACTAAGCTGAAGAGCCAGACTGGCCTATTAGTGAGCTCTGGGTTTACTGAGAAGCCTGGCCTCATTCTATGAAGTGGTAAGCGACACAAGAAAATACCTGATGCCACACCCGCCCCCTTTCCAGGCACAAAACATAAAGTGACATGAGTGGTTTAATTTCTGATTGAGCAGGAAAACGAGAATTCTTATAGCCTAATATAACTACACTATTATAATAACTTTAAGAATGATAATAATTCTCTCCTGATGTGGTATACACAGAAAAAAAAACTGACATTACTTTAGATTCTAAGGTCTACAGTATTTCAACACCTTCCTTTGGGGGACTTAGTTTCCATTCGTTGCAAATGTGACTATCCAGCGAAAGAGACATGCTTGCCTATGAATTCCATAACTGTTGCAGAGCCTTATACTCTGCACGGTGTTCCCTTGCTAGAGCCATCGCTCTGCAGAGGGGGGCCATTGCACATGTGCCTCTGGTTTCTAAAGCAGTGCTGCTTCTCTGTCAGGCCTCCTGCTGCTGCCCAGTGTGTCTTTGTTTTGGAAATATGAGCTTGGTTTTCCACCACTGCGTGCACAGGCCTGTGGTCTCCTTGCTGAGAACCATCACTTATATGAGCACGCATAGACATACACACTGCATATGTACTCACAGAGAAATATCTGTTTGCTTTTGTTTGCTCATTCGCCCACCTCCCCTGAAGGCCCTGGAGGTGGGAAATGCAGCATCTTGAATTATATTGTCATCTTTGGCAAGATTTAGCATTAATGACTTCATGGGCTGTTACCACTTCTCTGCCACCTGAAGTCACCACAAGGAAGCATTCCAGTTCTGCAGCAAACTGGTTTCTATTTTTGTAGTCCTATGCACTTTCTCATGAAACGAGGGATTTGATGTAGCCCTCCATTTATTTATTCTCCGTTTATTCTATGATTTATCAAGCTGTGTTTCATTAAAGCCTAAGATAACATATCTTCAAAAGAAAACTACAGTATTTATGTTTCACTATATAAATGATGTGTTTACTTCTGTTACATTTACATGAAATATAATCTCTCAAAATGATCTCGTTTTATTTGAGAGGCTACCGCGGCTACAGTGTTGAACCTGTGCTGTAGATAATCGGGAGGCAGATCTACATGGATTGAGCAAGAGCAAACGAAACCTTTGGGATGCTGCACCCTACAAGTGTTTTGTTTAAATCCACTGTGAAAAGTCCCACACTTCCTAGCTGTCCGTGGTATGGACGTTGAAATTCTAGGAATGTGTTCATGAATGGTAAAAAGTGGCAGATGAAAAAAATTGCACGCGGATTCAGGCAAATTCTGCTAGAGAAGCAGAACCAATGATAACAGTACATTTGTTATCGGAAGGGGATTTACTGGATTGGTTTGTGGAATAGGGGCTGGGCATTCCAATAATGACTGTCTGCCTGCTGAAGAGTCAGAAAACCCAATAGCTGTTCAGTGTTCAAAGCTGTGTGCCCCTGCAGGCCCCGACTGCTGCTGGAGGTCTGGCTGGCTACTGGGAGAGTTGGTCCTATTGAGTTAATGTTAGGAGGGCAAAGAAGCTGGAGCCCAGAGTCAGAGGAGCTCAGCAGCAGCAGCAGCAGCAGCAGCAGCAGCAGCAGCAGCAGCAGCAACAACAACAATAGATGCATTGGTTCAATAAAAGAACAGGCAGGCAGGTGACATTGCCTTTTCCTGGAACCTTTTTATAACTGGCCTCCTGGAAGGCACTCCCCACTATGAGGGCTGAGGACTCACACCCTCCCTCTAACTACATTCATGTCTGACCTGTGTTTGCTTGACTCATCTCCATCAGTACTTACCAACTTGGTCTAGTGCTGCCATCTAACAAGTTCCTTGGGAGTATGTGGAGTGCTTGCTACTCTATCGCGTGACTGGACACATGATGAGAGGGCCTAAGGACACTAAATGTCTTCAAGTACATGAACCAGTTCTTCACAATGAAAAATTGTGCTATTTTATGAAAATGGCAACAACCTAAATGCCAATAACAACACCGAGAAGCTGTGTGTGTGTGTGTGTGTGTGTGTGTGTGTGTGTCTAACTCAGTCTAGACTCAGAACTATGGCGTCACGATTAATACTAGAACCACCCAGTTTTTAACCCCAGGCATATTTTGTATTTGTTATACCATTTGGTGGTCTTAAGTCTTAGATAATTTTAGTTTTGACATCAGCAGATGTGTGAAATGATGTGTTTTGGTAGTGGGACAAGGATGAAACAAGACTTGAGTATATAACTGGATTTCTTTTCTAAAATTTAATTTAAAAAATCAAAATATAATTACATTATTTCCCTCTTCCCTTTTCCCCACCAACCCTCCCATATGATCCCTTTACACAAGCTCGCTCTCTCTCTCTCTCTCTCTCTCTCTCTCTCTCTCTCTCTCTCAAATTCATGGACTCTTTTGTTTTAATTGTAACAACTACCTACATATATTATAAATATTCATTCCCAGTCTGTATAATATTACTTGTATGTATATGATTTCAGGACTGACCATCTGCTATTGAACAACCAACTGGAGGACTCTTCCCTGGAGAAGGGCTCTTCCCTCCTGCTCTTGGCATTCCTTTGTTGCCTGTAGTTTTTGCCTTGGATTGGGACCCTGTGAGATTTCCTCTTCCCATTTTAGCATGTCTGTTGGTGTTAGTCCTGTTCAGACCTTGGTAAAGGTGCCATAGTATTGAGTCATCATAGGTGTAGTTTCTCTGACATTTCTAGGACATGCTAGAGAGCTTAGCCTGTCTTTGAACTTTAAACCTCCTGCCATAGTCTCCCTAGTTCTGGGATCACAAATATGTGTCACCGCATCTGGCTGATGGAAGCCTGTCTCAATAGATTATTGGAAGGCAAAGGTCAAACTGGATCCTTCTTGAAGCCCTGATACTCTAGATGAGAAGGTGCTTTTCTTCTTTGAACCATTTTTCTTTAATCAAATGCCTTTTGATTTCAAGCAAAATATGTTTATTCAAATTACCTTGGGAAGGAAAAAAGAAGCCTATTGAAAAGATATTGCACCAATTAGAAACTCTGTTATAAATTTATAGAAATGCTATCTTTCTTCATATATATATATGTATATGTGTATATATATACATATATATGAAGAAAGCTATGTATATATATATATATATATACATATATATGCATACACACACACACACACACATACACAGAAACCAACATATGAATGGAGAGATGGCTCAGCAGTTAAGAGCACTGGTTGCTCTTACAGAAAAGCCCTGGTTCATTTCCCAGCACATACAAGGCACCCCCTACCACCAATAATTCTAGTTTCAGATGATCCGACACCCCCTTCTGCTCTCCTCAGGCGCTGTATTCAGTGGTGCACAGACATACATTCAGGCAAAACACCCATGCACATAAAAATAAATAAAATCCCAAAAGAGAAGAATTAAAACATAACATCCTTAAATATAGCTTTCATTTGCAATCATTCAACCAAGGGTTTTGTTTGCTTGTTTCTTTCTCACAAATGCCCTTTTTGGATTATAAGGGAAATACGCTATTGGTAAATATAATCTTACAATGATAAAATGGTAAGATCTCCATCTTGACCAAAGCTTCAGGGAGCTGTGTAATGAATGGACTCTACTTTGGTGATTGCACTGATGCTGTATAGGTTTGTGAGAGCTGGGGAGATGATACTGGAGACTACTCGCCACATTTGAAATCCCTTGTTAAGTGTTGTGCCCACTGAGCTCAACAAGGGACCCTGTGTTAGACTGTTTGCTTGCTTCAACTTATCATTTCAAACAGGTCGCACATCTTCTCCCATCTTTCACCTCGGCTGCTGAGCTCACTTAACACACTGTTGATACTTTGCATGCTTATCAATTGTTGACTTAAATAAGCCTAATAAAAGGGCTGTTGGTGAATACATTTTCATGATATAAATATTTGTCTTCAGTTCTCAGACTATTTTGACCGGTTAGACCAAGGATCCTTAAAATGTTTTCCACTTGGGACATCTTCTTCATAAAAAATTTTTAATGTGACCCTGAGAATACAGAGTTGTAAAACAGACAAATCAAACATTTATCTATAATAAATCATGGGAAAATGTATTTTAAAATGGTGCTATACATACAATATCACCATTTATTAAAGATAGAAACAAAATTTCACAATAATAAGATGGATGTATTTGTTCATATTTACAAAAAGATTTAAATCTGTTCTGGGCATTTGATACTGCGGGACATACAGCATTTTCAACTCTTTTTCAGGATTGATATTTTTATTTATCAGTGGAGAATGATGAGCTACATAAGTATGTTGTACAAAATGGTAGAAATATGTTCAGGACCATTTGAGAATAGTTGGAAATTCTGTCCCTTTCCCAAACCCAAGTTCATTGAATGCTTTTATGAAATTCAAGTCAACAACTCAAACACCATTTGTAAATTCAAACATCGAATAAACAATACAATGCAAAGACATGCTGACATGATTCTTGCGTTCTGAGGAATGGTAGTAGATAAATAAACGGTTTTATTTTTTATAATTACATCATTATACTGTTATAAGAGCAGAAAACCTTGTACCTCAACGAAAACCCTGCAGTCCTGAACAGACAGTCACCACTGGTTTGGTCGGACGAGTCTCAGCAGTGCTCATTGGTGCTGTGGGGCATGATCGTGAGCAAGGAAGAGCTCATGCCTTGTGCTGTCAGAGTTAAGTCTGCAGTGACATCTCATGGTCTCATGACACAGGGAGGGAAAATGCTTCTGGAAACATCTTGGATTCATTGCACATTTGATCCTCCCCTCCCCTTTTGGCTTACAAATACCTTATCACACTTTTCTTTTTTCTAGACAGGGTTTCCCTGTTGTCTGTTGTGGAACTCACTCTGTAGACCAGACTGGCTTTGAACTCACAGAGGTATGCCTGCTTCTGCCTCCTAAGTGCTGGTTTTAAAGGTGTGCTCCACCACCGCCCAGACAAACACTTTTATCTTAAATTAATATTTGTTTGTTGTGTGCTGAGAAACCTTTCACTACGGCCATTTTTTTTTTTTTAATGATCTCTACATTTAGTTACATGATCTTGTGAGCCACAGTTTAAGAAGGGGATTTCAGCCTCCTGAAAATTAAAGTAAATCAGAAGAGTATCTAGTTGCTAACCCTATTTGGAGAATTAAACAGGATATCCTTAATTAAGTAATGAGACGTAATAAACTCTCATTCAAACAATTCACGATGATGAACGGTGGTATTTTAGCTGTTGATAAAGAATCTCATCTTTGGAAGCAGGAAGTGTCTCTCCTTTTACTCATCATTGACTCCTGTGTATCTAGTGTTCGATCGTAGGCATCTTGCAATTGAAACCTTGAGTATTTGTGGGCTGCTCAACCAATGAAGCCTCTTTCTTATACTTGTACCATGTTTAAAACTTCTGTTGCTTATGTACCCAGTCCATCAGTAATGTCTGTTAAGTCTAACTTTGCTGCATTGCAGCATTCACACACTGCACTTCACATTCAAGGCCTCCACCACAGTCTAAGCTTGTTTTATATCTCTCCAGGATTGTTACATTAATCTTCTTGCTCTACCTGCGTTCCCTCCAATTCACTCCCAGCATAGTCTTCCCAAAGAGCTTGTCAAACTGAATTCTCGGGATGGTTCTGTGTGCAATACATTCTGATGCCTTTGTCTTCTATTCATAGTAAAGAAAAAGATGTTCTGTGTCCAGAAGGCCCCACCCGACATAACTAATTTCCACCTCCCGTCTCTAACACATTTGCGTTTGCTTTCATTAACTTCCAACTCTGCCATGAATATGTTATTCTTCTCCTCACCTCAGTGATCTTGTATCTTCCTCCTTATCTTTTTTAAGGACAATCTTCAACAAGCTGTCTTTACAAGCTGTTCTCCCATTTTAGATTGATCTTTTAAAGTCATCTTCCTTGGTCTGATCACTATTATGAAAACAATAGATATAACTTGCTTCATTTCAACATCTGAAACACACACACACACACACACACACACACACACACTGTTCTCTGTCTTCCTCACTAGAATAAAGTCACACAAAGGCCAAAAATTTTAGTCTATCTACTTCTATATTTCTTGTGCTTTATACAGAAACTGGGACACAGTAGATGCTCAGCAAGCACTTACAGGCTATGTCGGGCTGTATGGCTGGTTTACCCTTCTCACTCAGCTTTCAAGTAAGTGATTTAGAAGAGGAACTTAGTACTTCTTAGTTCTAGATCCTGACTGCACATTGCTCCTATATCATTTAAAGGAAGGTGCTGTCATTTTAGGGAAGAGAATATTAAGTCACTAAGGATATTTGTGTAGCTTTAGCATCCAAAACATCTGTATTCAACCTTGACCCCCACATCTATAAATCTGTAAAATGTTGGTGATCATATCTTTCTTGCATGGTTCTCATAATAATGTACAGTACCGGTGTGCTTTATGTATTCAGTAGGTGCCCTGACCTCTCACTGTATTGGTAAAATAAGACAAGACACAACAAGGAGGTGGACAGTTAGAATGATATGACTTTCTGTGATTGATTAGGAATGGCAGAACCACAGAGTGAAGCACAGGGGAGAACTGCTTTTTTCCAAAATGCCCTGTAACTATTTAATTGCATCAGTAATTTCAAATTACTTTGATTAACTTAAACGCTTTTTTTTTAAAAGATTAGGGCTAGTACTTATAGCAAGTTTTGTTCTTCGTTTTATGATTCTGGCAGTGTAAGCTTTGACTCAGGCATTTGCTAAATGAGTTACCTTAATAGGATTTCAGTGTTGTCTAACCATGACATGCTCATTAAATTTCATAAGTACATATTTCCCTAAATCTATAACCAGGTGTACTATTCTTACTTGCATAGATTTGATCAGCATATCGATGGGTTATTCCTGAAATGTCTCCTCTGGGAATATTTGATGATTCTTTTTTATTGGAATTATCTTCAACAGGTGTGGAATGCACCAGATTCAGCGAACTCTATCCTGCGACTGAGGCTAACAAAAGGCAAAGAATGTGTCACATTTTTCTCCATGCAGAGTAAAAAGTGATACCTATTATACGTTGTTTAAGTGACTTTGTTAGGTTGCCGCAGAAATGACAGAAATTAAAGATGTATCCATCTTCTTTTCATTTCCCATAGACTTCAGTGCTCCAGAACAAGGTGATTGTAACTCTGAGAAAGTTACAGACTGAGCAGAGCATACTTTGTGCTCGATACAAGGAAACTCTTCTTACATTATTGTGAAGGGCCTATCATCTGGAAATTAAGATACTGATGTCAAGCCCTTTTCTCTTTTATTAGCCTTACATATTATTCTTTCATTAGAAGAAACACGTGTTTCCTCCCTTTAGTCCAACTTCCAAAGTCTCCTCACTAGCGACAATGCTTCTAATAAGGAAGAGTTATCTAAGTTTCAGAAATTAGCTGCACTTCAAAGTATCTTCATTTATTTAAATAGGTCTGTTTGGCATCAGTTAATGCAGAGAATCATTCCTGGTCAAAGTGCTGAGAATAGGTGATAGTTGCAAGCTCAACTGTAAATATGATGTCAGTATCACACCTTGTGCCCCAGGTTCAAGACACATGTCAATATGGAACATGTCACATGATCATTGCACTGATGAACTCACAGAAGCTGTGGTTCCCTGTACACGATGAAGCGTGTCAGCATTTCAGCATGGTTGCAAGTAGGTCCTGGGAGGCCATACCTCTACCTAAGGATCTATTGTAAATTAATGATGGATGAAGGAGGGGAATCATTTTTCTTCAGGATCGTAGCCACTGATAAGTTGTCCGTGATTCAATAAATAGCACCACATGCATGCGTATGCAAGCCATCCACAATGAACTATTATCAAAATCCAATGAAACTGTGTGTATGGACGGGGAGGAGCAGGTAGGGACCAAGAAGGGCTCTGGATGGAATAGGGGGTAGATACGGGAACGGAGGTTGAATATGATCAGAATGAATTCTATGCATTGGAATTGTCAAAGGACAAGTGAAAATTAAAATACGGGAGGAATTTATAGGCAAATAAAGTAACAAATTGTCAACAGTATGCAATTAGAATGTGATGGACCAACCTCATTTCTTAACTCTCCAGGTAGATCAGTACCTAGCTAAAATCCACTTACATACATACTCTCCCTGCTCACTTTGTAGTACTCCTAATGGCTCATTTAAGAGTCTCTGTTCACTATATTAAGTGTATTTTTGTCATCTACTTGTCCTTTTTAAACATAAACTCTTATCTGCATATCTCACCATATGATTTTCTATAGAGTTCCATACAAAAAGAACACTGACTTAATCACCAGCCAATAAGTGTTAGAGAAATTAAATTGAATAAGCATCGACTGTCCTAAATCTGCCCTTATCCTCCAGGCATCAGACACAGACCAGTGAGCTCCAGCCCTTCAGTGAGACTGTGTAATGGATCCAGTTCACACCGGGGGTGGTCGGTTATCACGCCGCACATCTGCGTGCTCGATTTTTACTGTTTTCTTACTATGCATACGGTGCCAGAAATACATAAACAAAACGGACTGACTCTTGAGTCACCAGGGGCATGTGTTAACAGTGGATCCCTTAGGGTACAGGTCCTTAGAGAATAGTGTATTAGTTAAAAATATATACAGAGTGTTGAGTCTCACTTCTGCCGAGTAACACCATTATTAGTGTGTAATAAGATCTAAATAATTCTCTATACAGTTTTTTTTTCCTGAACTGTATCTACATAAGAGTACTTGATTTAATGATTTCCTTCCTTCCTTCATTCAGCAAGAAAGCAAAGACTAAGAAACTTAAATTTGAATGTTATTCCAAATACTGTCTATATATAAAAAGGGAAATCTGAAGATAGGAGAGAAGAGGCTTCATGGAGAGAAGAAAGACATTTGCAGCAAATAGACCTGGTAAGTATAGAGAATCTGCATGAAATCAAATAGCTGTGAAAACTCAAAAGTGATAATTTTTTTTGCCCTTTTGCAATGTGTGTGCTTTGCTTTATTTTTTATTTAAAGATAACAATGAAAATAAAATGTTAGCAAGGATTCAATGTTAGGGGATTTTTCCTTCATGCGTATTTGAAGGATATTTTAAGGTACTTCTCAACGTATCCTGTTGATGTAAAAATGATATCAAAACTCATTTCAAAAGGCCATAATGTGCCTGTGTCTGTTGAAACAGAAATTTCCAGTTCTTTTTTTCTTTTCTTTTCTTTTTTTTTTTTTTTACTAAAATAAAGGTAATTCAACAAACTGATTAAAATTGTTTTGTGAGTTGTTCACTTTGACATATTAGTTTATTTGAATCATTTATTGTTTCTTTGGTCTAGCCCAAATATTCCATTATGAATAGTGATATTGTTTTGGTTCTTGTGATTCATTTATTGGTAGATAAAAATTAAATATTATTTTTGGTATTTGATATAAATATCATAATGATGTGATATGTAAAGGTATTATTTTCTTAAACTTAACTTTTATCTTTCATATTATTTTGTTTAGATCAAACGTAAAATTTTACTGCTAATGTACACTATTTAATTTTCGGAGTCCCAATCACTTCTCCTTCCTAAAGTCCATGTATCTTTATGCAGTCGTTTCTTTATTATAAGATAAAGTAAAATAAAAATCACTTGGTTCATGGCTGACACTCATCTCTAATTACCTGATTTCCATCTCATCTATGCTGTTGCAACACAGCACACAAAAGCCACAGAGACTGGACTTTTTTCATCATAAGTTTGAACCCTCCTAATTTGTCAAATCTGTTATATGAGCAAGTTGAATTGCAGGCTTTTATCTCAATTTCTTGACTATTGCTTAAGAGGATTACTGGCCTTGTTCTGCTCCAGCAGGGTAGCTCACAGCTAAGGACACTATTGCAGCTCAGATGCAAAAATCAATGAACTGTGACTCACTGAGTCTGATTAACTGAGTCTTTATCCCTGGCTTGCTCCAGTTATACAAACCAAGGCCAGTGGCAACCAGAAGCTACTTTCCCCACTCCTTTAGAGGAGAAATGAGAAGAAGAACAATACCAGGTTCAGTTGCTTGGATCTCCCTCCCAACCCCCCTTTTTGATGTAGACAGATAGACAGCCAGTCAGCTAGACAGTCAATCAGACAAAGAAGCAGGCAGGTAGGTGGGTAGACACCGAGATAGATAATTACTCCCAGGGAAGTCATAAAGGAAAAATAACTATATGCCTTCTATCATTTTTTTAATTATGTAAGAAATACTGTGAAAGAAACACAATAAGACTGTTTTTTGACTGAGAAAAGTACAGTAATGGCCAACATTCTTCTACATTTTAGAGGTGAGGGGAGTGAAATATCTCATTTGCTTTTGAAGCTGTTTGTATAAGGAAAGAAATGACCACCTACTTCTACTTAAGGGTATTCTTTTCTTGAGGAAGATATTGCTTAAAGAAAAGGGAAGTCCAAGCAACTGAACCTGGTATTGTAGAGTTTCCACTGAAGTTATTCAGTTTACACCGCCAGAGCCACTGAGCAACCCTTCGCAAGTGAGATGTGAGATGTCTTAAACCCTCAACCAACGTTCTTTTAACCCAGCATTGTATGCGACAGAATCAGTGTTATAGAGAAATTCAAACATCCTTCTCAACTTTATTAAAAAGAACAGAGGGACAGAACCCCTCCCCCCAAGTTGAGGGACGTGGCACAGTCACAAATCAATTGACTTCTTAACATTATGAGTAGGGAACATGAAAAGAAGAGCTTTTAGAGGGGTTAAAAGAGCATAAAATTCAAACCATGGCAATTTTTATGTGACTTCCAATATCAGCAGGGGCCTAGGCCATGGTACAATGGGTAAAGATGCCGGCTGCCCAGCCAGGTGACCCGAGTTCATGCCTAGTGGGAGGAGAATATGACGATCTCCTCAAGTCGTCCTCTTATTCTTCATGAGGTCATGGCACATGCATACATACGGATAAAACACGAAAGAATTAGCTGTAAATTAATTAATTAACTGAGTCTAATGTTTGGAATGTCATTAGGATCACCTTGCTCACTGTTTTTCATTTAGAGAAGAGGATGTAATTTATTTTTCAAATACAAGTACTTTGTGTCACTGTCACTCGGAAGGCATTTTTGGCAGGAAAGTAACTTAGGAACAAGGGACATTTGGAGTTAAGTTCACATTCTCATTCGAATAAGTCATCTGAAATTACTAAGAACCACGAAAGAGCTACTGAAATCTGAAGCTTCAGAGAAAGACCTCTTTATCGTAATACTGCAAGAAATCAGCAGCGTTGCTTATAAGCATCATTTCTATGGTGAAAGATTAGTTCTTTCAGTAAGAATCTTGTGATACGGTGCTAACGCGGTTGCAATAAACTTTATGGAATGGCTCCGAGGATTAGACCAATTAAGGATAATCTCATTTGGACAATTTTATCTTCAAGAAAAGAAATGTGATGTCATCCTCTGGGAAGAGACAATGTTTGGTCTCTGGGGGGTATGCCAAAAAAAAAAAAAAAAAACCAAAAAACCTCTCACAAGATATGTGCAATAACAAGAATTAGGGTTGATCTAAAGACAGTCTTAGATCTGCCCATTGCCTCTCAAAAGATCCACCACATCGACTGTTAAGCCCCATAATTATCTCCCCTATTTGTGACGAGCGTGGGCTAATCAGTCTCTGAGGGAGTTCCCAGCCAATGCTGAGGAGACTGTGTGCACATTCCAGTCCTCATCACGCTATTTTGTCCTCTGAATCACAACGAGCTGACCAAACTTCATTATCTTCATCTAGACCAGAATTAATTCCAATGAAGAAAAATGGGCGTTTTTAAACAGCCACGTGCTTATGATTTAGAACAAAGCGTCTCCCCCATTTTTAAACAGCAACATAGGTTCTAGCTGCCTATAATCTCACATTAAAAGATTAGAAAGAACATCTGAAGAAATCAGAGAGTGTCTAATTGAGGTTCTTGCCTTTAATCCTGCAAGCCAACTCCCTCCTGGATATCAAGATCTGTCAGAGCTGAGTCAGGGGAATTCTGTAAGGAAAAATCAACCAGGGGGAACATAACACATTCTTTTCCTACTTAAAAAATAAAAAGGGGGAAACACAGTGGGTGATATCAGAACCTAAGCCACCATAAAATCGGGGGGCGCCCCCGAAGTGGATTTGTAAATATGAGCTATTAAAAAGTGAGGCAAACTTGACAGCACTTTTTCAGTGTTTGAACCGCTGTGCAAAACGAGGTGCACAAAGGAATAAGAGAAATTCACAGGAAACACCAAACAATAATGTCATAGTGAAAATGAAATTCAGACCACCCTGAAATTAATCAAAATCTCAGTGAACTTATTTTACTTCTATATTGAGCCTTAAAGCATCAAGTGCGTCTTATATCAGTCTGCTTAATATAACCCTGTCAGAAAATTGTACGTTAATGAATATTTTCGCATTAATGCCAAAACATTTCACTGTGAAATTCTTTTCTGTGTCACCTATGTTATGGTGTCTCTGTTATTGTATGCAGTAGAATTTATAGGCTACACTTGTTGACAATGATAATTCCATGCTTATTTAATAAAAGAAAAAGTATTAGCTTGTAGTTTTATAAGCAATAAGTTAAATTAGCATGATAAAGATGACAGAATTTATTTTTTTATATGGAAGGTAAAATATTTTGTAATATAATAAAAGACAAAACAGCAATCAAAAAGAAATGAGTGAAATAAAATGGTATACTAAACTCAAGATATATTTTAAAAATAATAATAGGCTTTAATAAAAATCAGAATCTATTTCCCTCACTAATTGCTTGGAAATTGATGTATGTAAGCTTTGCACAGATTATATTTAATAAATATATATTATGATTATATTTATAAATGGATGCCTGCCAGAAGCATATTTCTCTTCAGTCTATTATGCATTAATACTTTAAAAGAGTTAATTTGCTTCACATTAAAGAAATTTTTCTTTATTTCCTTCATAAACAAACTTAATTCTATAAAAACCAGTTTAAGTTTAACAGGCAATTTAATATTTTATTACCAATCTTTAAGTAAAAAGATGTCTCTCTGTAGCTATCTGGAGCTCGATATGATGAAAGTCCGTGAGAGTCATTCTGTGGTACCAAAAATAAAATATTGGAAACCAAACATAAATGTGGGATAATTGAGTCAATTTAATTGCATGTGGGAAGCAGTTTGACCAGCACAGGACATCTCACAACAGGTCACTCACCTGTTCAGAAAGCTCTGCACCATCACTTACGGCTCTAATGGACACTTCAGCAGTACCCACACAGGTGTGTATTCCTGGTCTGTATACCAAACTTAAACACATGAAGTTACTTCAAAAGCAACTTAGTACTTTAATGAACCAACTATCTTCTCAGTAAAAAAACATAGTCACTTTTTCTTGTTTTTTTGAGACAGGGTTTCTCTGTTGTAACTCTGGCTATCCTGAAACTCTGTAGACCAGGCTGGCCTCGAACTCACAGGGATCTGCCTGCCTCCTGAGAACTGGGATTAAAAGTATGCACCACCAATGCCTGGCGACCATAATCATTTTTAAAGTCTGATTTTGTTCTGAGTTTTGAAATATGATTTGTTATTTATCATTAATATATTTATTTTATTAGATGCTGATCATTATGAAATTAGTGTAAATTAAAGCCAAGTATTACACAGTCAATGTAAACTGAGGATTAAGAACGTACAAATGTTTGTCTTTCTGAGACTGGGTTATTTCACTCAAGATGATTTTTTTCTAGTTCCACTCATTTGCCTGCAAAATTCATGAAGTCATTTATTTTAATAGCTGAGTAATTCTCCATTGCATAAATGTACCACACTTTCTTTATCTATTCTTCAGCTGAGGAGCATCTAGATTGTTTCCAATGTCTGGCTATTATGAATAAAGCTGCTATGAGCATAGTTGAGCAAGTGTCCTTGTGGTAGGATGGAGTGTCCTTTGGGTATATGCCCAGGAGTGGTATAGCTGGGTCTTGAGGTAGGTCAATTCCCAATTTCCTAAGGAATGTCCATATTGATTTCATAGTGGCTGTACAATTTGAAGTCCCACCAGGAACAAAGGAGTGGTCCCCTTGCTCCACATCCTCACCAACATGAGCAGATATGTACTCACTTATATGTGGATATTAACTGTTAGGAAAAGGACAAAGATACTACAATCCACAGACCCAGAGAGACTATGCAACAAGGAGGGCCCCAGTCGGGACACAGGGATCTCCCTGGTAAAGGAGAAACAGGACAGATGGTGTAGATGCGCTGGGGGAGGATGGGAAAGGGAACAGAAGGGACCAGGTTAGGGGAGAGGGATGGAGAGAGAGAATACGTGGAGAGATGACTGGGACTGAAGGACATTAGAGGGATAATCAGGAGACTTAGGGCAGAGGAAACTCACTGGAATCTATGAGGGAGACCTAGGAAATACCTCTAGTAATGGGGCAGAGGGAGCCTGAACAGGCAATTTCCTGTAACCAGGCATGGCTTTCAGTGGTGGAACTGGGACACCATCCCAGCCACAAAACCTTCAACCTATAACCTATCCTCCATACGGGATCTGCTGGGATAATAGAAGGGCAGGGTCCCATGCCAAAGGAGGGAACCTATGACTGATGCTTCAGGGCAACCCAAGAACTACTGATAGTCTGGAGATTATTTTTAATGATATCCTGCCCTGCTCATAAATCAATGGCTAGCCCAGTCTTCATCAGAGAACCCCTCTCCAGCAGCTAATGGCCAAATATTGTTCAAAGTTTAAGGAACCCCACAGAAGCGGGCCAGGGTGGGGGGAGGAGAGTTTGCAGAGACCAGAGGGGTCAAGGACACCAAGAGAACAAGTCCCACGGAGTCAACTGGCCAGCTCTCTTGGGGCCCACAGAGACTGCAGTGGCAGACTTGGAACCTGCAGGGTACCCTAAATATATCTTATGGTTGCCTGGCTTCGTGCTCTTGCAAAACTTCTACAACTGGTGAGGTCTCTGGCCCTTTTGCCTGCCCTTGGGACCCCTTTTTCTCCTGCTGGGTTTCCAAGCCCATCCTAGGTGTGACTTAGGGATTGGTGCCTGACCTTGCTGCATCTTGTCCTGCCCTGTTTGCATGGTAATCCTGGGAGGATTGCTTTTATCTGGGGAGAAATGGGGGGGTCCATGGTTAGATCTGGGAGAGAGGGGAGATGATGGTAACTAGGAGGAGTGGAGAGAGGGGGAGTCCGGGTGTATTACATGAGATAAGAAAAGAAAAAAGAACGTTGAAGTGACTATCACTGCCCTTCTCTCTAGTGACCCTGCAGTGCAGCACACAACAGCCACCCCTCTCCCCATCTTTCTCCCCTCTAACCACAACCTCAGGACTAGCTTCAAGGCGAGGAATTTGTATTTTAAAAGGCAAACAGCACAAATTAACTGAAGAAAGTAACATAAAAATGCTAAATGTAAATATCATGATCTTACCATAAAATCTGAAATCGTCTCTCTAAGGTTTTGGGGATTTGCTCACTGCACGAGAAAGATCGTCTCTCTGGTATCCTTAATCAGCAAGTATGAGACAGGAAATGCCCTCGACCAGTTATTTAGTTTGTACTTAGCACGGTTTTTCAGAAACCTACTTTTAGTTTGATTTCTCAGACTTGAAATAACGAAGAAAATTTTTTGTGGCTTTGTGTTAAAAGATTGGAACTAGATATGCAGCCTGATTTTTACCATTAAGTCAGTGTGATGTGCATTTTCATTTAAATACCATCAGTGAATCATAAGGGGAAATGAACAACCAGAAACTTGAAACTCATGAGCAACATTTAAGAACAATTTTATAAAATCTGTGCTATCTTACACTGTCAGAGGCATTGCACTGGGCGACAGCTTAGATCGTGGATAAAGGCTGCGTGAGGAGGTTACAGTTGTGGTGGAATTCCCATACTGTGAGGTGGAGTCTAAAGGCGACTCCTGAATGGTGTAGAGGAACTATGGTAGAACACACGGGTACCCACGCCCCGGCGTCAAATTCAGTTATGCAAGGTTTATAAAATCCAAAGGTCCGAACAGAAATCCGTGGTGGAAGGAGGGAGACAGCAAGAGTGAGGGAGAAAAGGAAGAAGGAGAAAGGGAGGGAGGGGAGGAAGAAAGATAAGACATTAATTGGGGGGAAAGGGAGAGTGTCAGATAGAGATGCAGACACACATGCGCACGTACACAGAGAGAGAGAGAGAAAGAGAGAGAGAGAGAGAGAGAGAGGGGAGAAGAGAGGAAGAGAGGAAGAGAGAGAAAGAGGGGGGAGAGAGGGAGAATCCAGGCATTAATGATGCTCAAGGTCTCCAGGTGAGGCCAATGAGCAGCCAAGGTTGAAATCTATTGATCCCTTCCAACTCTCCTTTCTTCCTGGCATCCTACAAGATAGTCTTAAATGGTTTCTTGGAACTGGACCCTCCTCATGAACTAGAAGCCATTAGAACAACTCGATGGGTCTAACACATTTTATGCTCTGGTCTTTTGAGTTTTGAGGCACTATAGAGTTTTTATTGATGCGGGTTGTGCCTGTAATAACACTTACTACATTTTACTACATCGGAAATTATAACCAAGAAATTTAAATTCATTCATTATAGATCTTCAACATAAAAGCAACAGACCAAAAGACATAATAACATAAACATATTGTATTTAAAATTGTATTTCATGCCAAAAGAATCAGGGGAAACATGACAATGTTTGAAAATTTTGCAAAATCTCATTGGTGATAGGTTCATTGGAAGATAGCTCTGTTTTCATATTAGATTTACCTCAGTCCGTTGCAGCAACACATGTGTGGAACACTTCTCAAATAAAAGGAAGTAAAAATGTAAGCATCATCTTGGACTTATCAAATAAAGTTAATTTCATGTACCGCTCTTACCGAATCCCACCACATCTTACAAACTGTTAGCATAACCACAGAAACAACTACAGTGTAGACAAACACAAAAGCAATGAATCTATTGTCTCCAAAATGTTAATAAAAAAGGAACTGTTTCTATATGCAAATTCCAGCGCTATTGCTATCTGTTGCCCGTTACTGGATGATAGTCAGGTAGCAGGGCACGAATAACTATTTCAAGTGGTAACTTCTACTAGTGTCATTCTGTGGCTGGAGATTCAACCCAGTGCCTAGTACATGCCAGGCAAGCACTCTTCCATTAAGCTGTGCCTCCAGCCCACAGAATGACTCACTTTAAGGGAAATTTCCATCATTCAACTCTAAAAATACATCGAAACTGTCATGAAAAAAAATTCTTTCATTGAATTATTTTTGGATACGTAAAAAATCAAATCCTAATGCCTCAAAATTATCTACTGTCGTTTGGAGAAGCAGGCCATGTAAAATAAAAATCAGAGAATGTTTTGAAATATCAAAATTTACCTACAAAGGAACATATGCATGTATGTGCGTAACATGTCTTTTTCAATTTTTGTAAGTGCTCTCACCCTCCATGTTCACCCATTATTTTCTGTATTTTTTTAAAAATAGAGAACAAAGAAATGAAATTATGACATTTGCAGGCAAATGGATGAAAATGATAATGTAAAGTGAAGTAATCCTGACTCAGGAAAGCAAATACCACGCTTTATCTAAATATGCATCCTAGGCTTTAATTGTTATATATGGGTGTGTCTGTGCGTGCGTGTGTGGGTGTGCGTGCGTGCGTGCGTGTGTGTGTGTGTGTGTGTGTGTGTGTGTAATGTCGGCACAGGTCAAGAACCTAGGAAGGTGATCATAAAATGAGGGAGAATGTATTAAGGGAATGGATTGGATAAAATAAACAAAGAGAATAAAAGAATGTGTATGACTGGAGAGCAGAGGGGAGGGCAAGGTGGGGAATGGGAGGGGGCAGCAGGGGACACCAGAGAGGGGGCCAGGAGGAAAGGATCCACAGAAAAATAAAGATGCATGAAAATGTCATAAGGAAATCCATTGATTTGAATACTAATAAAAAAATCAATCAGCAAAATGACAAAATAAAAGGAAAGCATACCCTAGTGTCAATCTAGAGTTGTGAATATGGCTCAGACAGATTTCTATATAATAGTTCATCTTTATTCCTAAGCATCTGCAGTTGCTGTTCCCCGTGGTATGAATGCGTTCCCAGAGTTCCTGTACTGGAACCTGATCCCTGTGGTGCCAGCGTAGGGAGCTGGGGGCTGGTGCTTGGTTCTTGAGTTCACCGTCCTCAGGAATAGGTCAGTATTGCAGGAGTGGGTTCAACATAGAAAGGAATCGGGCCCCCTCTCAACCCCGCCGTCTTTCTCCTCTCGGTTGTGACACATGCAGCAAAGTTGCCTTCTCTAGCTGTCATGCCCTTACACCTTCGACCTCTGGAGCGTCCATAACCACGCACCAATTCCTTTCTACTCATCGCAGCTTAACTATCTGTGGTATAGTTAGTGTAGTGCAGGATTGAGACCTTGGTGATGCCGCTGCTGTCATAGGTCTCTTTGTTTTAACTTTCCAAAGAAGAGAGGTTTGTTTCACTCGCAGCTCTGGAGGGTGAAGGGTATGACAGGATGATGAATGGTGTTTGGTGCTGGTGAGGGCCATTTTGTGGGTGGTACCATAATAAGAGGGTCTGAAAGGAGAGAACAGCAGGTGACATGGTCTTCAGATTGAATAGCACGCTGTTAGACTTACCTTCTGTTATACTGAAAAGAGTGAGGAAGGATCGGGGTGGAAGGGGCAGCAGAACACAGGTGACATGGGAGCCAAAGATGCACAAAGGAGCTTGGGAGGCTGCAGGATGGGAGGCAGGAGGCCAGTGTGGGCAAAGGAAGAGGAAGGGGACTCGACAAAACAGATTGTTTTTTAAAATACTATAATCAAACCCAGCACTTTATGGTAATTAATTCTCAATGAAACGGTGTTTTCCCCCTTGGTTTGCATTTTCTTATCTACTGGCATCCATTTGCTTCTTACATATGCCAGACCCTATGTGCAGCAAGAGTGTGCACACATCCAGTCTCTGTCTGTCTCCACCACCACTCACATCATAATTTTAATTCTAAGCCTATTCTCTCAAATTGTACCTATTTCGTCTACTCGATGTCACCAGCAGACTTAACAAGCATACTTGAGAGTCTATCATCCTGGTCATTGGAAAATATTAAATATACTGAAATGCAAACTGACCCCTGCAGAACACTTCTTGTTATATTTTTCCCTTAATACATTCCCCAAATGATACTTATAATCTGCATGTTTAGATGTGTGTCCAGTAAGATTGGCCAGCGATCCTTTGCTACATAATATATTTCTAATAATTAAGAGATATTCTAATTGGAAACCATATGGAACTCCTATAGAACCGAATATTCCTCATAAAGGAGGATATGCATAAGCATAAATAGGCTAAAATTGGCCCTTAGAACAGCAATGCAAAGTCAGGAAACAAGGAAAAACCCATACTGTATCCAGGTGGACATTGCTTGCTTCAACCTTACTAAAATACCCACATGACCCATGGGAAATTATAAAGAAAAATAGCATTTTATAAATCATTAAAGTTTCCACTGTAGCATTCCTAGAGGCAAATTATGTCTAAATAACTATCTTTACTTCTCTTTCTAATTGGGACATCATATCTAGCAAATCCTGGCCTGTTTCTCTATCTACATTCCCATCTCTAGCATCATGACATTCAAGTGGGACGTGATCCACACCACACAGATTTTCATTAAAAAGCAACACTGCAATATTGGTATTTTTTTCACTTTTATACTCTTATCGGTTTATCAGTGTGTGTGTGTGTGTGTGTGTGTGTGTGTGTGTGTGTGTTTGTGTGTTATCTGTTTTCAGAAGCAGGTTCTTGCCATCTAATTCAGGCTAAACTTCTGCTCATGTCTCTGACTTCTGAGTTCTGTAATAACAGATAACGGGTATGTGTGATCATGCATCAGGGAATATATATATATATATATATATTCAACTTGAATATATATTCAGCTAATGTTAGATTGATGAAGAATATATATTAATATATACTACACAAAAATATATATATATATATATATATATATATATATATATATATATATATATATCTCCTTGATTAATCTATCATTAGTTGAATTATTTGGGGGGAGGTTTCAAGACAGGGTTTCTCTGTTGTAACTCTGGCTGTCCTGGAACTCACTCTGTAGACCAGGCTGGCCTCAAACTCACAGAGATCCACCTGCCTCTGCCTCCCAAGTGCTGGGATTAATAAGTGTGCATCACCACTGACTGGCTTAGTTGAATTCTTTATATTAGTTTTCAGACAGAATAAGGTAGAAGCATAATTAAACAAAAAGGAACGATATCAAGTTTTATCAAATTGTCACCAAGAGGTGAATTTTAAGATAATTGATGTTGTTACTGATTAAAATCAGCTGATAGAGATTTATTAAATATGCAATGTATACCCAATGCCAAAGTAGATGATTCAAAATTTTTAGAATAAGTAACCTTCTGTAATTCTTCAAGGGCTGTTAGCTAAGCTATGAAGATATGGCTAAAATGGACGATGTTGACAAAATGTTCAGGGGCATCTTTCTATAAGAACAGTACTTTACAGAATATATCTCAAATGATTCCTCAAGATACATCACTAAAGAGATGACTGATGACTTTGGTTTGATAGAGAAAAAGGAGTGGAAGACAAGGAGAAAGGTCTGAGCACATTCTAGATGGTAGGAAAATGTGTAAAAGCAGGACACATGAAGAGGCAAACACAAATACAGTCTACAATATATAAAATGAGAGACTCCAACACACATGGTTGGGGTGTGTGCCTTTTATACATGTTGGGGAACCTGTGCTGTACTGCAGTACTCTGATTCAAGTTGATGGGTTTTACAGAGAAGTGTTGGTTACATAAAATAGAAGATATACCCATTTTTTTATTCTATTGTCTTTAAGACATTACCCCCAATCAGAGTTATTATCTCTCAGTTTCAGTGGCATGCAGGAGCAGCTAAGGTGAGAGGTTTTATTCAGGCTTCTACGTAGTTGTTGGCTGGGTCAACCCTTATTTGAAATGAGTCTCTTAGAAGACCCTCATCAAATTATCCCATATGTGGTTCTACACGGGACTGCCCAGGAAAGTTAGCTGGCTTCCCCTAGAGCTCATGAAGAATGGCAGAGATAGGACAATTCATATCCTAAGAAGCATGATATCACATCACTCTTCATATTCACACCACTAGAGGTGAGTCAATAAACACATTCCACACCCAAGGAGAAGCGTCCATGAAGTCTGTTACCACGGTTCATTGCAGACCATTCAGTTAGAGGCTACCTACCTCAGAAGATGGAGTGCTAGGTGAACGAGACACGCAATCTACTCACTACAGGTCTCATGCTTCTAGGAATAGAACTCCAATATTTTGGAGCCTTTGAAAGTTGTCAGTCCCCAGATATGACCTATGGAATAGTGGGAAACTGGGAGTTAGCAAGGAATAAAATTTGGTATGTTGGTATGTCTTAGAAAGTATAATGTATTCCCTCTTTATGCCATTTTATTTTCCTCCATTACTGTTTAGTTCAATGATGTGAAATTGATAGTATTTTCTTCCTCATTTTTGCCCTAGGGAATGGTAAGCATCGCTCATCAGTAACTCCACTCTTTTATGAGCCTAGGTGCAAGCTCTGAATCTTTGTTGGTAAAGGGTTCTGGATGTTCATAGCTAAGAGATCAGAGGTGAGGGGGAGCTTTCCACCCCAGTGGCACACTCAAGATAAGTATGTCCCTACTCATGAATACATGGATAATTGTTTTATGGATTATTTTCTCTAGAGAGGTGGAGTCAACTGGATTATACATATAGAAAAAAATGAAAGAATTTCCTGTCTCAACCCATATACAAAGATCCATTCTATAAATGGAGTAGCCATAAAGGAAAATATTTACAAGACAATTTTAAGCATTTACAAATACTTAGAAATATTAAAAATTGGAGCCTGATTTGTTTGAAGCAAGCTATGGAGAATGTGGTGTGTGTGTGTGTGTGTTAATATATAATATATGATATATTATATATTACATATATATTATTAATTGTATATTAATATATACTAATTGAATAATTATTAATTACATATATTACATATATAACACATCATATTATATATTATATATTACATATATAATATACATAAATTATGTGTTTAGGAATATACATGCAAAATATTTTTAAGAAGCCCTACAATTCTACAGATCAACAGGCAAATGAAAGACAACATAAGACAAGACCCTTGAACAGAATCTCTCAAATTACTAAAGATGCTTGCGTCAATATACACTAGGAGGACTAGAGAGATGGCTCAGTGTGTAAGTACACTTACTGCTCTTTCAGACTATCTAAATTTGGGTCCCAGCACCTATATCAGGTGGCTTACAACTGATTATAACTCAGATGCCTTTGTCTGACCTCTGAGGATTTCTGCATATACAATCCACACAAATTCACAGAAGCACACATACACATCAAATAAACAAACAAATAAATCTCTAAAGAATACCTGCTAGTATAGCTAAAAGACCTGCAATTTCAATTTTTAATTAATATTTGGACAACAATTCTCAATCTTTCTGTAACGACTTGTGAAATGTTCTGTATCTAAATGGCTATACACCCTATGACTGAAGAATTTCATTTCTTTGTATATATAAGGGATTGAAATGGTAATTTGTTTAAGAAATACTTCATTTCGGCGAAAATGGATGGAAAACATGAAGTTACATGCAGCAACGTGGTTAAATCTTACGAACAGAAAGCTGAACCAAAGATGCCAGGCGTAAAGGAGTAGCTGCCTAGTGTATATGTGGTTATTGCATGCAAAATATATGCATTACATAATTCTATTTATGTAAGCTTAATGTATACAAAAAGAAGCTATGATACTAAATGGCAGGGTAGCAGTTATTGTTGGAGACCAAAGACTAAATATATGCTGGTACAAGGAGCAAGAAGAACACAGCAAAATAACCGAGGGTGCTGGCAATCTGTCCGAGCCTCGGTGGTAGCCAGCGGAGTGCTTTCATTGTATGAGTGTTTCTTGACAACGGCTTTGTCTTTTTTTTTTTTTTAATGAAAGCTACAGTCTACTAAAATGTTTTTTTAAAGGATTCAGCTTTATTGCAGCTGAATCAAAGGATACTTCAAAAATTATTCTATGCTATTGTATCTGTTGACCTTTTTAATTTATTCTTTGGAAATTTCATACATGTTAATGTATCTTCATCAAATCCCACTCTCCAATTCTCCCTTTCCAATTCTTCTTTCATCTTAACCATCTTCCTTCTAATTTAATGTTCTCTTACTCATTTTATAGCCCATTGAGTCCACTTAGTGCTGCCTCTGTTTCATGATCGTGGCGTCATCCAATGGGACATGGCAAAACTGCCGGTGGCCTCCCCTTAATGGTGGCTGTCCGTCTGTCTTCCAGCAGCCAACACTGCCAGCAGCTGAGGGTCGAACCTCAGGACACGCTCCCCATCCATGCTTGAGTTTTTAACTGAGTTGATCTCGTGCAAGACTTTTGAGGTAAGCACAGCTGCTGTGAGCGCCTGTGTGGCAGCAACCACGTCACATGCAGATGACAGCATTTTGCAGCACTCTACCCACCCTCTGGCTCACGTGTTCTCTCTGTCCTCTCTTCCCCAGTGTTCTCCAAGCCCTCTTGGGGACTTGATTTAGATGTTCCAGCTGTAGCTAAATACTTACAGACACTTATTCTCAGCACTTTGAACAGTTAAACATCTCCGCCTTAACCACTACCCACTTAACCACTACGCTTAACCACTGTGACATGAATCTTCTCTGGCCAAGCCTAGGAGAAACACTAACCTGAAATTTTCATTATTTCATGCTCTACACTCTATTGACCACCGTGTCAATCTGGCTACGGGTCGCAGGGGAGCCTTTTTACATCACATTAACATGGAAATGGAAGAGAGAGGAAAACGCTTTCCTATCAGTCCATCTTTTTCAAAATGCCATTTCATAGCGCTAGTTGTATACTATTGTTGTTAGTCGTGGGGGTCGTGAGTTACTGTGTTGTAGAACGCGCTCGAAATTCCAGCATACCAACCCTGGGTGTTGACTGCCCCAGTGGCTGGTTTTCATTTCTTCATCCGTTTGTCCTTTCATTCCTGAGAGTTGCAAACCCCTGGGACCCATCAGGTGAATGAACAACTCCAGCAATTCAAAACTGAGTGATTGTCGGTTTCTTCCCGCTAGAAATCTTTAAAATATGGCTATAGTTAGTTCAAAATTTTGACGAATTGCATCCTCAATTTAAAGTGAATATTCACTTTTAGCTACTTTAACATTTTTAAAACTTTGTTTCCATCAAATTTACCAGAAAGGGAGGAGGGGACCGCAGCTCCTATAAATATGTTAAACCGCTCCGAGCCCGGATCTGAGGATTTTTTTTTTTTCTTTTTGGAAATCATGTGGTTTCCGTTGGCTGGTACTTTTTTTAACTTCTTTCTAAGGTTCAAAGACAAATGCCCCACTAACTTTAACTACATCTAATCTTAACGTACTTCTCCTTATTTCCTAAAGGAGTTAACATAAAAAAAAAAAGACTTGCTCTTTTTACTTCAATTAATTTTACATAGAGTAAGTAGATGTTTTTATCAAATGCGTAAAGAAAACTGCATTTACATTTTAAAATTAAGAGTCTGAAAGCAGAAAGGGAGCCAAGAGATAATCTGCCCTACAGCTCTAGGACCCCAAATCAACAGCTGGGACCAAACAAGATATGCAGGCTTGACATTTATAGTAGTCCTACCAGGACATATATCTCTATAAAATCTCTGTTAGTTTTCAGTTTTCACTGTGATCATAAAGCCTCTCTCCAATTAACCTAATGGTCTTTTCTATGAATAGATGTGCATTTGCAAACCTCAAAACACAAAGTCCTTGGGTACCAGCTCCCATCAGAAGCAATAATGCCAACCCCCTTCTTTTGTTGCCTCATGAAAATGTTAAGTTGGTGTCCAGAAATCAAGTTCTTGGGTCTAGGGGTCTGTATATTAAAGCGGACATGTTGTTACCCATTTTGGCATCTAGGTGGTATCAAATTTTAGATAGGAAATTTAGAAGGAAGAACCAGACGCTGTGTGCGATGCTGGCCACTAAGAGGACAGATGCTTTCTACCTCTCCAGGTAAGACAGCAAGGAAGCAAATGAGGCCATGATGAACAGAAGTAATAGAACCCAAGAAGGCAGCTAATGCAGGGGACAATTTTGAGAGGTTCAGTGAGGGAGAGTTTTGAGAGCTGTATCTTAAAGCAAATTAATAGAATGTGGGAGAAAAACTAATTCTGAATGCATTGTTCCTTCAATAAAATATTTCTTTCGTTCTTGCTCAAGAAGTATTTCCGTAATGAGAAAGAAAATAGCAAGTAATTCTTTTATTATTTAGGGAATAGTAAAGCACTGGATAAATCCCTTTAAAGGTTAAGCCAGCTTATAATGCAATAACAAAAAGAAAGTCGCAGCTACAATAAAGATCAGAAAAACTGAACCTCAGCTGAATGTTTCAAAGAACTGGGCTGCGGCTGTCTGAATATGCTGAGCTCCACTGTGCAGCCTGCGAACAGTGGCCACCATGCAAACACTTTATGAAAACCAGAGTTCAGAATCAGCTATAGGATGTAGGAATGGTTTTGTTACTGAGATCACAATTTGAAATCCATCTGACGCACTTGTTGCGATGTTCTCTACCTGAAATCTGAAGGCTTAGGTTACTTTTTCTGCACCCACTACTTTGTCACAGTTTTTAAACATCCTACACCTTGGGGCTAGAGAAATGTCTCAGTGGTAAAAAGCACTGCTTACTCTTCCAGAGGACCCAGGCTCTCAGTTTCAAGCACCATGGTGGCTATAAAAACAAAAAACAAACACTTTAACTCCAGTTCAAGGGAATCCAGTGCCCTCTTCTGGCACTCAAAACACCCAGACACATGAAGTAAAATAAAGTTCATCTAAGAAGCATCCTATACTACAAGATCGTAATTTATAAAGTGAAGTGAACACCAGTTTAATAAGTCTTTAGAAAAAATAAGAGAAAAAAAAGACACGAAGAAGTTATATTTATGCGGTGGACCTGATACGATGTGTGATTACTGAAAGGGAAAAACAACAGAGGTAAAAACAAAATACTTGCTTCAATTAACAAATCCTTTTTGCATTTTTCCTGACGGAACATATAGAGCACTGGCGGCTCCTTCGCTGTGTCCTCGTGATAGACTAAGGCCAGCCCTGACATGGAAGCAGGTCGGTAAAAATGTTTACCGTCTGTCTTGGCACTTTGAAAAACGTGCCAATTTGTACTGCAAAGTGGAATGACTTATAAGAGGTGGTCTGTTCTGTGCGCCGGACAAATCTGACAGAGGATTCTATTCTTTGGCTGATCTGAAATAGGTTAACCTTCTAATATCTCTCGTACTGGTGAAAATATGACTTATCCCAGGAGCTTAGCATCATTTTGCCACGATGGCAGAGATGAGTTGTTCACGTTGTCGCTGTAGAACACCTTTGCAATGCTGGTGTGAATTACTGCTCAGTTAACATTGTTTACCACCTAATTATAGAGAAGCACCTCCATCCGTCACTGACAGCTCAGTAAATGACTCAAGACACAGTGTTTGCGACTGGAACAACAAGGTCATCGCAAGTTTAATTAGCCGCTATCCATTACAAAACACCAAATAGCCTATGATGAGAAGCAAAATTCCAATTTCTGAATATGCCTCATAAAAAGACGGAGAATTGCTCATTTCCCAGTGATTCTAATAACAAATATATGTAATATCACTTACAAATGTTTTGTTATAATCTATAATGAGCAGTGAGCGGAATTAATCAGGTGACTCTTAAGTCTCTAAATATTATTGGTTCTTAATCTTCAAGCGCACTCACCTTCCAGCATTTGGTACAAAAAGGGACACTTTCAGTAGTACCATGTGAAGATGAGGTTGAAAATCATTTTTGGGCTTTGAATGCGGATAGATAAAGTAAAATGAGGAAAGTCCCCTTGTTAATACTTTGATTTAAACCTTAAAATTTTTTGGATACCAGACAATGTTTAGATAAAAAAAAAAATTCCTTAAGTTGCTACAAATTTCCAAAATGCACGCAAAATCCTGCTCCTGTGCGTCCTCTGGGGAGGATTTTATTGTCATTCGCATTCCAGCTGATGTACTGGGGCAGAAGCCTCTGGAAATACGAATGCATAGTGATTTTCATTAAAAAATGAAATGTAAGAACCCAGCCAAGGTCAGGACCCTGTTGATTAGCTTGGATAGATCAAAATCATCATTGAGAGGCTGTATGTTTGGGATCGTATGTAACAGCCTCCCCGTGGCAAGCCAGCCCACGTTCCCTTTGCGTTTCTTCTGATTCTGAGACTTTGGCGGATAAAATGAGCAGCACTTTATATGTTATATTCACTTTGATTGTTTTGTTTTATTTCAAATGCCAATTAAAATACTCAATTATTTTATCTTTTATCATATACACATTACTAAATTATCAATGATTAAAAAGAAATCTTAAAATTTTAAAATTGAAAGCTGACAAAACTCCAAAAATGTGTCATATAATGAAATACAAAGTACAGCAATAAGTATTTCCTGATCAACTAAAACAGAGGGCAAAGTTTTCAAAGATGTCATGTAGTGTTTATTTCAAACAAATTACAGAAAACTCAACGCCATTGGTTTCTTCATTAAGTCAGTATCAGGGCAAAAGATACACTGCAGAAAAAAATCAGATGAGATTTTTAGTTCATCCATGAACCACGGACTGCAGTAAAACAAAAAAAAAAAGGAAAAGATTAAAAGTTGTTTTTGTTTTTTTATTTTTTAGAAAGGAAGCAGTTATCTGTCAACAAAACACACATTCACCCAGTGTTACCCACTATGTAGAGACACTGTACTGTATCAACTAAATTGTTTCCATGAACACTTAATAGTTAGTATAAAGGAGTAAGGGCTTGTGCAAATGAGTCTCATGATGATCACGTACACGATGAGGCTCTTCTACTTAAACGGGACCGACTAGAGCTTACCCCCTGTGGCTCACTGTTATCCAACGGCATGCTTCAATGTAACAACTTACCTGAGTTTTCTGTGTCAAAAAGAAATTAAAATTCATAGATGATGACTATTGTTCCATTAAAAATTTATTGAAATTCATATATTTTAAACATTTCACAAACAATTTTCTACTAGTATCATTTGTAGTCATTTTCCATCTGCAGTGCAATAAAAATTATGAATCATTAGTTCACCTTAGGCCATTTATTTTCACAACTCTTATGAGCAATAAGAACTATAAAGTAGATGAAGCATCCTTGTGCTGAGATGCAAAGTCATTGATTTTATCTCTGGATTTTCTAATATACAGATTCTCAAGCTTGATTGTACATTATACTCATTTTGGGTACAAATTATAAGATAGATTCCTGGACCACTTCCCAAGGAACCTAATTCCCTATATCTAAGATAGAGTCCATGTTCTTGACGAAATACCTCAGATGAAAATAAGAGAAACCAGCATACAAATCAATCTAAAATAAAGCTATCTGAAGGTAGGAACATAAAACTTCAGTTTCTACAATAGTCTATGTCACAAAAAATATCTTTGCAAATTTACAAAAAGTTTTATCACACTATTAAATTGATGCTTATCTTTGCTATTCCTTAATTGAGTTGTAATATAAAATTTGTAGTTTCTGTAGTCTTGGCAAACGTTGAGACATTGGCACTGTTCCGCATTTCAAATCTATGAAAAAGTATTTAAGGCTCTGTGGAATCTAGGAGATGTGTGATATGCCTATGGTTTGAGTATGTCTTTTGTATTCATTATCTTTTCTCCCATCACTTGGCTTGGGTCATAATAAAATGTCAGATATATCAGTGGAATATGGACATTTTGAAGGGTCTCATTTCTTGCCTTATTTCAGCCTATAAACATAAGCTTTAAAACATTCCTCTGGTGAAAGATGTGATATCATATTACTGATGCAGATGCAATCTTTGGTATTTCTTCTCTGCATCAGGAACAGAAATAAATTCTCATTTCAAAAAAAAATTATATTATTGTTTCTTTTTTCACCAGTTATAATACCATTCTCTTTTATGTTTACTACTTCAGCATAAAAAAAACCCAAAAAATTATATCTAGAAAAATTGCTATATACACATTGGAATAGTTCTTTAAATTGAATAAAAGTATCTTTAAAAATCTTACAACAGTATGTACTTATAATAGAATCAATTATTTTATGCATCTTCGCACAGATATAGCTTTATGTGTGCTACCTGAGCATGTCACCCAAAACAACCTGCTTACTGCAACATAATTAAATAATTGCAATAGTAATCATTACCTTATTTTTCTAGCGCAGTTGCCAGTGGTTCTCATAATTTTTCCAGTGTCCCATTAACCTCCAAAACACATTCATTGATCCATTCATTGATTCATCCATTGTGTATTGATGGTGTTGTACGCGACAAGCCCAACTGAAGTATCTGGACACCGTTCAGGAGACCATGTGTGCCTTGACATGTCATTCAAAGCCATTGCTAATCTTACAGATTTTCATTACAAGAATTTCCAAAGTTCTGTTTACTTTCTTCCCCTTACCACCATCCCAACCCCCTCCCATCCCTTTTCTACCCTATGTGCTTCATCTAGGAACAGTGATTACCATACCAGGTCTCGCCCTCATTGATTGAGGCCTTGGGGAAATTAAGCAATAAGCCAAAGTGTTTGGAATGAGCCATACATATCTAAGCACTCAATGAATATATATATTTTTTATAGTTGTCTATATATCTATATTAAAACATAGCTGTATGTCCAACTTTGTTTATAAATCTCTAGTGAAACTTTTTCATTTAATTTTCCTTCAGACATTGATTTTGGAGTTGCATAGCACTAACTTGAAAGCTTAAAACCCTTCATGTTTCGTAAGCTATTTCAACTTAAGGCCTCCTACAGTTCAGTGGGAAAGAAAAGATTATATATATATATATATATATATATATATATATATATATGTATATATATACATATATATATTATATAATTATTATATATATAATATATATTTATATATTATTATATATATATATTATATTATAATCTTTTAAAATATATATATATTTATATATATTATATATATATATATATATATATATATATATATATATATAATCTTTTTTTCCCACTGAACTCTGACCTCATGCAGGTGAAACTGATTATTTTCATCAGAATGAAACCTGTAGATCTGAAACAACTCAGAAACCATTCCCTATATTACAAGACTTGGATCTGCATACAGGACAGATCCAAGTGACGCTGACAGTGAAAGAGTCTTGAAAATGGAACTGCCATCCCGCAGACAGAAAAGTATAATATTTATAGACCAAACCTCATGAGATTCATATGCTCTGATGTGCTTATTTTGAAAGCATTTGCACTTTGCTTCCATATTTGTGAACTAAAATGAAACTATTAATATTGTCCATAAAACTAACTCAGGACCTAAAGCCTCATAAAACACTGAGGTCACCCAGTACACAATCCCAACGTGTGCAGCATACCAAGGCCACAAAAACTTCAAATCCAAGAAAATGGCAACCATTTAGCAATGCTAAGATGACACGACATTAAAATTATCTGACAAGAACTTTAAAGCTGTTATGATAATGTGGTAGCTTCAAGCAGTCATAAACACTCCTGAATCCAACAAACTACAAAAAGGCACGGAAAATATAAACGAGCAAATGCAAATTTTGGGGTCAAGAAGTATTATAGTCAAAATTAAGTGATGGTATTACTATATTCAATATAAAAAGATACATCTATACTAACAGGCCCACCTTTATGACCACATATATAGATAGTATCATGAGCAATGCACACAAAATATAGCTAGAGAAGTAAGAAGAAAAATGAGAACAATAGAAGAAAAACTTATGGGTAAAGAAGCCTATATGTTGCCATGATTCATAACTATTTATTAATCTTACTTTCAAATAGCATGATGAAGCCTGAGCCTTTTACAGTTGGTAGAAATCTCTCCTCGGTCATAAAGAAGAGAAAGGTCCATTGTTAGGAAGTACCATGGTGGCGATTGCACTTACAAAGAACCAGTCTAATATGTCTATTTGCATATCATTTGCATTTTTGTCACTACACCTGTCAATCAGCTCTAGCAGCTAGCAAATCAGGTAGCCCACTTGGGAAACTGGGCCAAAGGAAAACAACTCAAGGTGATCTAAAATGGATGGAACCCCGTGTGTTTATTTGATTTGGGGAGGGGATATTTTTGAAAATTAATACTCTCTGAAAATACCTGATTAGGGTGCTTCACAAAACAACTTTTCATCTTTTAATTACTTTTGTTATTCATATCAAACTTTTTAGTTTTATTTTTGTTATTTCGTGCATAACTTTCAAATTATCATGGTACTTCCAAATAATAGTTTTTGGTTAAATGCTAAGAAACTCTTGGCCTGTATTATAGCATATTCACACGATATATATGTGTACACACACACACACACACACACACACACACACACACATATATATATAGAGGGAGAATTTAACAAGTTATAAGAGTCAGGATGTCTGAAAGATTCTTAGAAATGCTGAGGTTACAGACACAAATGACATCACCAGATAGAGGGACCCAGCGACAAGTGAAAGGAAAATTGTTATTTCTAGAACAGAGCATCCAGAAGGTTGAGTGACAGTTCCTTTTAGATACGGTTTCAGGAGTTTCCTCCTGGTGCTTATATTTCAGTCTGGAAGATAAAACCTCTGTGAATGATGACATAAGGAAAACTGTGCTTGCTTAATAATGAAGCTTCCAGAAGTGATGTTTCTTTGGGGGGTAATATCCAGTTATTGTGTCTGCAGAACCCTGGGAGTAAGGGGATGCTTAGTAATCATTATCACCATGGTTTCTCTGTGTTGGTGCTCTGAGAAAGGGTCTTCCCAGGCCTCTAGACAGCACAGCAGCCCTGACTGAAAAACAGTACTTTTTCCAAGAGCTACAATATTTAATTTCATTTATATCTAACTCTGCAAAATTAGCTTTTGCACAAGGACACACTGTGAGATTAAAATTTTGACCCCAATAATCTAAAAACTGTGATGTTGGCACCTAAAACACTCTGTAAGTTAGATGTGAAGTTGGACCCTTGTCATCTTCCCTGGAACAGGTAATCTCTGCCAGATACTTTCCATTAAATCTGTGAGCACACTAACATTCATTATGGGATAAGAGGCTAACCCAATCAACAAGTTTGCTTAAAACGATAACCTTTCTTTGTTAAAACTTGTACACAAAAGAGATGTTGTATGGAAGTAAGGACTAAGGAAAAAAAAAACATTGTAGCAATTTGCTGAACATGGAGACTTATTGAGGATGCAGTCCTGAATAATACACACTAGCTTTGCTCTTCCCTCTTTAGTCTGTGTAGAGAAGCTATGAATCATTCATGGTCTCCCAGCTGAGAAGGGCTTCAAAGGGGATGGTTCTGATTGGATGTCCTGTGTGAATTGCCATGCTGCAGAATTCGCTACACCCCTAGCACTGGAGGGTGGAGGAAGCACTTTCATCTGGGCCTCCAAAGTGTTTAGGGTCACAGTTCACCAGGAGATAACGATGTAGATGTACATTCAGAATTAGCTGCAGAGATACCTGTGTAGTGCGGTGTGGAAAAGTGAGCCAGTTAGATCCCCAGTGGATGCTGTGAATCAATTACTGTATTCTGAATACAAGGTTGGCTGCAGGGGATAAACAGATGTCAGAGAATTTTTTCCCTAATAAGACCCTGGTAATAGAAGAGCACTGTCAGCTTCATTTTGCATTAAAAATCTCATTTCCTCTTTATATGACCAATTTTATTAGTTTCCTAAACAATGATATTTTGTGCAATGATAAGCAGCGGCATGTGAAGGCTGTCACCAAGTTTTTGTATTTTTAGACGTTCTTACAAAAATCAAGAGAAAAAAAAAAGTATATCTAAAGTTACAACTTGAGCAAGTGCAGTAAAAATAGTTACTGTGTGGAGCATCCACATGGTGCTTGGTAATGAGTTTTTCATATGAAATCAGAAGCATCAAAATTCTTAAGGAATTCACACAGTGTAAATTAAAACTAAAATTTAAGTCTCTCTGTGATTCCTTTTATCCTGTCATGGGATGGCACTAATATAAAATTGCTATGATTCCAGACCAAGTGGTATTTAACTTCTCTAAATAATTCCATTTTCAAAACCTATTGCATGTGAAGGTACCACTAGCCTAGCATATTTCCTAACCCAAGCATCACTCTTTCACAGAAGGAAATTGGCGTCTGGGTCCTTCCTTCTATAGCCTTTGGAGGCCCAAATTGATGTCAAATGTCATTTTGAGGTATCTACTAATATCCAATTAACCTCTCCCTTCATCTGCAACTCTTCTGAAAGAGAGAGCATCTCCTTCAGGCTGTGGAACAGAAGATTTTCTGAATAAGATTCCAAGTAGAGACAGCCTGTGAGGAGGTGATGTGAGTTCACTTTGCAATGTCTTCTATTGATTTCCCAAGAACACACTGTTTTAAGATTCACTGTTCTTGGAATCCTAGGAATGTGAAACCCTTTGTTCCAAACATCTAAAACCCAAGACTGCTCAAGGAGAAGGCTTTTTCTTTGCGGTGGGAAAAGACAAACAAAAAAAATCAACAACAACAAAGGTCACATGGTAAAGGTGTTCATGTGACACAGACAAATTCAGGTAGGCTGGAAATTAGTGACATAAATCACATGTATGTTACAATGTGTGTTACATATATAGCATACTATTGTAAAAGTCAAACATGTTGATTCATTTAATGTTACTTATTTTCCTATTGCCTACTTATGTGAGGCCATTATGCATTCTGTAGAGCCTCTCCAACTGTGTTGGCTGCACGGGACAGATAATGGACTTATCTTTTCCTGTACAAGGTTGGGTAGCCCAACCCAGTGAGCACTCACAAAATGTAAAAAAAGACTTTGACAAAGCTTCGGCAGGTGGCGCTCTTCCCCTGGTATGGGGAAACAATCTCCTCCAGGTGGTTTCCCTGTGGAATATACAAAATTAGGGTGACATGATCAAGCAAACTGAGATTGTAATTGTTAAATATATTCACATGTTTTTAAAGAAAAACAGAGTTCTGTCAAAAGCTCAGTTTCGACTGTTGCCTTCTCCCAGGATTCTGCCTCCATTTTATTTTAAGTTGATGCTCTTCACTAAGGTTTGAGTTTTGAGGAACTTATTTTAATTTTTAATCTGGTGCCCTTCACTACTGGTTTGAATTTTGAGGACCTCCAACGTTTATCATTACTTCAAACATTTTCCCACAGATAATATTCCAAAAGATTTCTTCAAACAAGATGAGTGGCATTATTTATTGACCCATTGGCTTATATTAGTTAATAATGGATTAAGGAAAGGTGAAAAGTAAATCTGCAAGATTATTGACATATTGAGTATTGAATCATTATTCATTGCCAGGGAAAAAGAGAAGTGAAGCGGGCAGTAGACTCTGTACAGAGCTTCAGAGTTTGCTCTCGGTGTTATCACAACCACAAAGGCTACTTGGGAGATTGAAACCAAGGGCAGATCCACACCCTTTACTATAAACGTCAGCATCTTCCTACAATAATATACTCTATTTATTGTTAGGACATCATGCACGTCCTTTTGTGTCTAGAATACTAGATTTTTTATAGATAGTAGAGTACATTTCCAATTATTTATTTTGATCTATTATTTGATAAGGCAGACCATGATTTATATATTACTTAGAAATTAAGTTGTTGTAGTTTGTTACGTTAGTTGGAAGCTAAGTTATTGTGAAAGTTACTGTAATGTCCGAATGCAAGACTACGAGTCATTAATTCAGTATAACAACATGCAGAGCACATAGTAGGTGCCTAGTGATGCTCTTATGTGGATAATCATAAACAAACAGCGAGGAAAATGAATGAAAAATACTTAATTCCTTTTGAGCAGCACCACATGGTAAACAGTGGACCTGTTTTTAAGACAATGTTTTTTGTTTTGTTTTGTTTTTGTTTTTGTTTTTTCAAGGCAGGGTTTCTCTGTTGTAACTCTGCTGTCCTGAAACTCACTCTATAGGCCAAGCTGGCCTTGAACTCACAGAGATCTGCCTACCTCTGCCTCTGGAGTGCTGGGATTAAAGGCATGTTCCACTACCATCTGGCTTTAGGTCAGTGTTTTAAATATTTGTTTCAACATGTTCTCATCATTCTTACATAGGCTTAATCAATGAATTTTGATATCCACTTATTGTTAGGCAAGGTAGAGTAGAGACATTTCAAAATACAACAGTGTCATTTTCTTTGTAAATAGCTGAGTTATAATCCATTATGTAAATGTGCCATGATTTCTTTATCCATTCTTCTGTTGAGGGGCAACTAGGTTGTCTCTGATTTCTTGCTATTTTGAAGAAAGCCGTTATGAACATAGTCGAGTAAGTGTCCTTGTGGTAGGATGGAAAGTCCTTTGGGTATATGCCCAGGAGAGGTATGACTGGGTCTTGAGGTAGGTCGATTCCCAGTTTCCTGAGGAGTGGCCATAGTGGTATCCACAGTGGCTGTACAAGTTCGCACTCTCACCAGATTGGAGTGAAATCTGCAGGCAAATGTATTGAACTAGAAAAATCATCGTCAACAAGGTAGCACAGACCCAGAAAGACAAACATGGTATGTAGAAACTTATAAGTGGATATTAGCTGTTAAGTACAGAACAGTTATACTACAATCTACAGACCCAGAGAGACTATGTAACAAGGACGGCCCCAGTGGGAACTTAGGGATCTCCCTGAGACGGGGAAATAGAACAGATTTTGCAGATGGGCTGGGGGAGGATGGGAATGGAAACAGGAGGGATCAGGTGTGGGGAGAGAGGTGGAGAAAGAGTATATAGGGAGAGACGACCAAACTTGGGGGACATTTAGGGGGTGATGTGGAGACCTGCTTCAATGGAAACTCACTGGATACTATAGTGCAACCCTATCGAGTCCCTAGTAACTATAGACCATCTCCTGTAACCAGGCAAGGTTTCCAGTGGTGGGACTGGGACACCAACCCAGCCACAAAACCTTGAACCTACAACCCATCCGCCTGCAGCCTGTAGGATCTGTTGTGGCAGTGGAGGGGCAGAACCGCACACAAGGAGCAGGAGCCCATGCCTGACGCGCACACAAAGGGAGGGAGCCCATGCTTGACACCGCAAGACTGGCTATTCTGCTACCCTCTAAGGTCGTTGCTTAGCTCAGTTGTCATAGAGAGGCTTCCTCCGGCAGCTATTGGGAACAGAGGCAGAAGCCCATGGTCAAACACCAGGCAGAGCTCAGGGAACCCCAAGGAATTGCGGGGACCAGCAGGATCGAGGACACCCGGAGAATAGGCCCCACAGAGTCAACTGACCAGGACATAGGGGCTCACAAAGACAGAAGTAGCAGACACAGAGCCTGCATGGGTCTGCACCAGGTCCCTTTCATATACCTTATGCTTGTCTGGCTTGGTGTTCTCGTAGAACTTCTAAAATTTGGAATTGGTGGTGAGGGGTGTGTCTCTAACCCTTTTATTTACATTTGGGACCTTTTTTTTTTCCTGCTGGGCAGCCTCGTCCCTATGTGGGAAATTGTGCACAGACTTTGTTCCCTCTTGTTATGCCCTGTTTGGTAATCTTGGGAGACCTGCCCTTTTCTGAGGGAAAGCAGGCGTAGGGTGGGGGTGGATCTGGGGGGGAGGAGAGATCGGGGAGCATGAAGAAGAGGAAAGATAGGAGACTAGAGTCTCAACATCTCACATCAAAATAGCATCTACTGAAGCGATTTAGAAACGTCATTGAAAATGTAAAATGACTGAGGCGTGACTTTCCTACGGAAAGAAATGCTCATTTGCTCCTTGACAGGCTTAATTACACAATTCGAGGGCTCAGTACAAAGTGGAAATGTAGCAGAAGGTTGAGCCAAGAGCAGATGCTGCGTGAGAATGCAGGCCTCAGGTCTGTGAAGCCCTCCTTGATTTCCAGTGTGCTGCATGGGTAAACCTATGCTTCATGAATGACAATGAGATCAGAGCCAAGTTGCTCTCCCTGGGAAGGAAGCCTTAGGGAGATCTGCCCTTGATTTGCTATTGTGACTTGACCATTAAACAAAGACCTACTACCCACTTTCTATGGGCACAAATACAAGAGCACACAATAAAGCATCAAATATTAAAGTATTTCATATGAGCTTCTTTATATTCAAAGATAACCAGCATCCTATATAAATACCAGAAAAATTTACCTTCAATAAGATACACTGATTTTTAAATGAGCGCAACTGTACGTAATTTTTTATTTTACAAACAGTCACACACACGAGATTCCATGTATCAGAGATAAAATTAAGCCAGGAACATAAAAGATATGTAATAAAAGCAATTCCCATCTATCTGAACAAAAGCAGAGGATTTATCTGAAAAGAATTATCACTTCATCTATATACGCAGTTTGGTTCCTGTATGTGTTTATTGATCAGTGCTATTTTCACAGTTCAGCACTAATTATTAATTTGTATATACAAGAGAATATACACATAGTTCTCACTGTTCTCAAGAGATTTTTTTTTTTTTGGTAAATAATGGTGTAAATGAGAGGCTCAAATTATGTTTCACTCTCAGTCCTTGCTTCACATTATAGAGTCATAAGTATGGGCAACATTGTAACTCTCATAATTAAGGCACCCATAATTCAGTGACAGTAGAGGTATTTCCTGTTAGAGGAACACAGAGTGAAGACTTGGTCCCTAGATCCTGTTACATTTTAGCGCCAGGACATTAGCATCTCGAATATTTGAATGCAAGCACGAAAAGTTCATAAGGGGATGGGAAAGCAACAATAATGACAGATTCTGTAGAAGCTTGTCCTGAAAACTGTTGAACTGCTTCCAAAGCAAGAGGAGACTACATGCTTTCTGGGCTCCCTTTCACATTCTTTGTAGTTATGAAAAAAAAAAAAAAAAAGAAGCATGCAATACCAGTGATTTAGATTATTTTATTTCTTTGATTGTAAAGAAATGTTTAAAAAAATCTTTGTATGTGCTACATTGTTGTTGTTGTTGGTGGTGGGGGTGGGGGTGGCGGTGGGGGTAGGGGTCTGTGGTGTGTGTGTAAGCCCTGCCATGCATGTGGAGGTCAGAGGACAACCTTGTGTGTGAGTCTTCATCTTTTGGCCTTTCTGGAGACAGTCTCTTGTTCACTACCGCTGAGTCCTCTGGCCCAGGAGGCCCCTGGATCCAGGTGATTCTTCTGTTTCCATCTCTCCTCTCACCATAGAAGCACAAGGATTACCAGTATGGTATGGTGTCCAGCTCTACATGCATTCTTGGATATGAGCTTAGATCCTTATGTTCAGATGGCAAGTTCTTTACACATTTAGCAACTGTCCCAGCCCCTACATACATTTTATTTCATTTAAATATGATTTTTCTAAAGAGGGGCGAAGATGTGGTTTCTTCTTTCTACTTGTCCATTGGCCTTAGAACAGTTTGGCTTTTGTCCCTTAAGTGAACTCTATTATTTTAAAATAATTAATGGAAACCAATAAAATAAATAAGTATCTCCTATTTGGTTAAATTCAATAGATGATATTTGGAATTCTCTATGGCTAACCTATGTAGCAGGTACCTGAAGAATACCTGTGTGGTCAAGACAAAGATTCTTGCATTAAGGCACTCACAATCTATGAAAGCAAGAGTTCTTCTTCAGATAGGTTACCCAGAATCCTGTGCTGGTAAGTACCCTAGAAAGCTGTATGCCAACACGGCAAGGCAATGACAGTCCCTGGAAAATAAGTCTTATGGGATTAGTAAGAATTCAAAAGTTTAACAAAGCAGAGGAGAACAGACTAAGAAAGTCTGGGGAAGTTTTTAGGAGAACACCTACAGTGGTTGCTCAGCAAGGAAGAGGCAGAGGCATATTCATAGGTGCAAAACCTGCCAGACCTCAGCAGAGGGGACCACTATCATGGCAAGCGCCATCCTGGACAGTGGAAGCTGAGCGTCTCATCTCAGGGGCTTTTATTGATGCCTAAGCTCCTCAGGTGTTCTACTGATACCACGTGCAGATCGTGAGCAATCAACATCTTCTACACAAAGCCCACACCTGCAGACAACCTTTTTCCAACAGTGCACACAACAATATTTTTAAACATAACCAAAAATAAACTTCTGCGATAGTATTTTATTACTGTCTTTGAGATCTTAGAAGAAAAGAGAACATTTCTCACCAGTCCAAGTAAGTCTTCTCTTTCATCTATGGTGATGAAGGGTTGTGGATTAGGCTGTGGCATTGAATGTGCTGTACGTGAAGGAGATGACGATATTGGGATTGGGAAATAGAGATCAATGATACAAAGCACATTCTCGGTGTGAAATAATGTAGCCCAGATTTTGTGAACTGTTTCACCCTGATAGACATCAGGTGATGGTGGTAATGGAGGCAGTAGTATTGAAATGTATCTAAAACCACAGGTAAGAAGCATAGGTAGAGCTTTTCAAAGTAGATAAATGTCCATTAAAAGAAAAGAATTTTTTTCAGCTGTGTTTTAACAGCTATTTTAAGGTACAGTTTCAAAAAACCATTTTCTTCAGTAAATAAAAAGATCTTCCTGCATTTCCACTTTCGGGTACAGATAGGTACAGATATAGATAGAATAAAATCAATAATGTTAAGTTAGCAAAGATACTTGCACTATATTTTTGATGTTTTTAAGAGACTAAGGGGTTTCAATGAAGGCTGTGTTAACTTGTGGTGCTCAGATTGTTGTGGAAATGTCAGAAATTTTTGCTTAAGTGTAAGAACAAAGGCTATCCTTTATAATATAAACATCAACTTCCATCATGGATGTCACAGGCACAAACATCTATGAAAGCACTCTGTCTACATCACTCAAGTTGAACTGTAAAGGAATCCCTTTCCTAGACTCTGACAATTCTCAGTGCAGGCAGAATTGAGCAAGCTCTGTGATTACTAATACCAAGTTTGAATGTCTGGCTTCTGACCTGTTGCTTTATTTTGTTCTTCGCATCTTATTCCTTGAGGCTTTCCCCACCCTTCCTGGTTTTACATCTTTCCTCCCGAGTATGTACATAACCTATTTGTTTGGCTCCCCAGACGAGGCTTCAGACCAAGGAATTGGAAGTTGCCGCCTCTTGACAGCTTGTGCTTTATTCTTCCCCCATAAAAAGCATCCTAAGTAAAGAACCCCAGCAGTGGCTTGTGTCGCTTCTGGGCATTCTTTTTGTTCTTGTGATCTGAAGTCCACTTATTGTGTTTTCTGTTATTTGGAGGTCATCAAACTTTGATCGCTAGTGGGGAGTATGGAGTTTTGCCTTGATCTTAGAGATCATACTAGAGGCTGATTTTAAAAAACATGTATGAAAGGTTTTATTTGAAAATGAAAAAAAAGTGCTATAATCTAGTTGTGTGAGGGTAAATGTTTCAGAATGGATGAGATTCAAAACCATACTAATTATAATTAATTTGTTATGGAAGAAAGCAACATTACTACTGATACCCAGACTCCTAAATTCAATAGGGTTCATTACAGAGTATGGTTCCACTCTCCTGTTTACATTCTTTTGATCAGATGTGCACAAGCCTACCATGGATTTAGCATGTGTGTGAGCACACACACACACACACACACACACACAGAAAGAGATCTATCTAGCTATCATCTATCTATATATTCATGAGTTGGCAAGAAGGATAACCCACCACAGCGTGTGCCCATATTATCAGAGATTTGCTGTTTACCCCCATACAGCTCAGGTTAGAAGGATGAAATGTAATTATTTTTGAAAATTTAACTGAGTACAGGTAAAACTGACAGTTTGTCTATATTGCACTAGGAAATGCTTTCTCAGTCATGAAGACTCTGGGTCACGTGCCCTGAACACTTGTCCAAGACCACTGGGAAGAAGTGATGCTTGGTAAAAATCAGATCTAGACACCAGTTTCCCACTTCTGAACTGCTACATGTTTTCAGAGATTCACTATCTAAGTAATGTACTGTTGAGTTCTTAAGTTCCTATTCTTTAAATTACTACTTGTAATCAATGGAGGCAGCCTCTTAATGTGTCTCAAGTCTAACTCTGTTTGATTATATTGAAAGAACTCTTCCTTTTAGGGATACATTTCATGAAAGTAAAGAATTAGGGCTACTTAAAACTTACTGTGAGCCAAAGGAGATATAGGATTATTATTTTTCTTTTCATGCTGGAATTTGTGGGTCTGGGCTTGCCTCTTCCTCAGCCTCCTCTGAGGAGCCTCTTTTTCTCCTACTTTCTATTTTCTAGCTGACAGAAACGAATAATCTAAGCAGAACACAAAAGAATAAGCAAATGTCTTCTCTGTAGAAGTTAAACCTAAATCATTCACATTACGACCCATGTCTGTGATGCCCAGATCTATTGCCTTTGCCACGGAACAGGATTCCTTCCTGTGAGATCTGATCAATTCTTACACCATTTATTCACTCAACTATTTGTTTAACCACTTGTGAACAAATCCGTTTGCAGTTCTTTCCATAAAATATTATATAAAATTCAAGTAGAGATAAGGGAAAACTTGAAGACTAATGTAAGTTTTGTCTTCAAGTGCTGAACAGTCTTAATAGGAAAATAGATGTATACAAGTTAAAATAACAACAAATCGACTTGCATTAAAAATCTAATTTGTTATTCACCAGGATATGTGAGATATGATATGGGATATGAGAAGGTAAGTAGGTTTTGGAAGGATGTTCAGAATCTGGCAGATAGCTTTCAGACAGTCTGAACATACACAGACATGGAATCTGTGATGCACAGGGCCAGGCTTGGGAACAGTGGGTTGGTCAACCTTCTTTCAGTAGAGAATCTATAAGGAAGTAATTGAAATTAGTCCTGAAGCAGAAGTGGAAGACCCCCCCACACACACACACACCAAATGCCATGAGAGACAGTATGGATTGTAGTCCTACAGATCAGCAGCTCTCAGAAAGTTCCTATGCTTCCCAAGCTCCTTCAAGAATGAAGATCCCTGGCTAAAAACGTCAAGAAGAAACATGACAACAACCCACCCCCACCTCCTGAGGCTCACATCCACACCAAAGCATGCTACAGGTATGAGGGGTTCTGCTATAAATGGCACCTACCACCTCTGTTCACCCTTTGCTCACCAGTTTGGATAGGAAAACTTTTAGTTTAGTTTAACAGGTGTCATATTTCCAATGTGGACTATTCCTCAGAAGAACATTTGGATATTTCTGCAGAGAGTAAAACCAAGCCACTTAAATAGGAAGTGGTATGTGGACTTTCATTTTTTAAAGAGGGAAATATGAAAGTTAAGTGAATTAAGCAGAGCTGGGATATAATCTGTCCACTCTGTACGTAATGCGTTGTTCTTCATGGCGCCCATCACCTCCACAGCTGGATTTGTAGGTTTTATTGTTCTCAGGAACTATCGACTATGATACATCATCATAATGTTCAACAAGTTTGACAAGATTCTCCCACCAGAATTTATAAAGTGATGAGTTCCTTCAAATATTAACACGCTTAACAAATATTGAATGAACTCCTATGGCAATACCAAAGCTTATTGACAAAGCAAAGGAAAACAAGCTAAACACAAACGTAGTCATCATGGCTTCTAGTTGATGAAGGTGTGTCTGGAGCAAAGAAAACACCTCTCAACTCTTTGTAATAATAATTAAAGTCAGTTAAGCCATTTGATAAGGTTGTTATATATGGCTTTGACTGAGGTGTTTTGTGCACTGTTCATAATTATAACTAAATTTAGATTTTAGAAAGAGAGTCTGCACCTTCTAAGTCAGTGCTTTAGGAGTACGGAGTCCCCTACTAAGACTGGCTAGCTGGATATTTTATTTCTCTTGGGATGTTGCAGTGAGATAGAGAAGCATTAATGATTTCTCTCCTGCAAGTGTCTAAAACCACAAGCATTACTTAGCAAGTATTTAGCAATGTTGATGTCAGTGCTCGGGAAATACAGCTGCCACAAAAAGCAAGTTTTCTGAGATCTACCAAGGGAAGAAGTCAATAATATGTGTAGACATTAAAAATAGAAGCTTTTGATGCTTTCAGTGAGCATTAGAATTAAGAACACAGCCTAAGAGAAGCATATTTATATACTCCTTTGCCTTCTAAAAAAAAAAGCTTAGATGTCTTCATTCTTCAAGAATTTTATTTTTAATTGACAAAATTGGGTGTTTTGGTGTACAACATGTGTTTCTATGTGTATATTTTATGGAATTGTTAAGTCAAGCTGAAGGTTGAGAATAGAAATTATTAAGCTGTCATTAATATCTTACATTCAACAAATACATCCCAGAAGAATGTGTGTTTTCATGCACAGAGAAGCTTCTGAGTGCTGTTAATAACCTGGCTAATGGCTTTTAGAGGATGGAGGGAGAGGCAGCCTTGGAAATTGGGGAAGATTCTGTTGAATTATTATACTGGTGGCAAGGTAGAAGAAATTCTAATGTTATAAAACTTTTGCAAAATCAACAGTTGGTACACAAGAAACAATGAATGTATGTTTCCAGAAGTATTTACATGTAGTTCTCATAATTGTCAAGAGACTTTTATAAAGAACAGTGCAGATGAGAGGCTGAAATCGTGTTGTGTCTAGCTCTCATTTCTGGCTTCGCATTATAATCCTGTCGAGGAAATTCACTCTAGCTTGATCACCTCCTTCTCTGTAATGGCTTCGGATGCTGGCAGTCTATTTGTATAGAGATTTTATCCCAATACTTGGCTTAGGAAAGAACACTATGTTAAATGTGATTTCTTTCATTGATTTTCAACTTTCAGAATGAGCTATTGGCCATGTACTGTAGCATGGATGTTGAATGTTCCTGAAAGAATCACATGTCAAAATCTTGGCTCCTGGGGTGGTGCTATTGGGAGCTGCTGTGGAAATCTTTGCCACTCTTTACATTTGACTAATGGTTGTCTAAGCTTAATGCATGGTTATTATAACTTTTACATCTGATCATCCACCTCCACTATTTTAGGAATCTTAATGTTCCTATTTTCTTGTATTGTTTGTACTTTTTTTCTAGAATATTTATTAAGAGATTGTCTCAGAACAAGTGATTAGAAGATAAATATCCTGAATCTGTACATCTCTAAAAACGTCACATGTGCCCTCCATACCAACACTGGGTACCAGTTTGACTTTCATCTGTGACCCGCACAAACTCTCATTTCATACAAATTTATTACCCATGGTTGGAGGTCCAGGATAGGTGTCAACAGGCTAAAATTAAAGTATGGCAGTCTGCTTTCCTTCTGTCTCCCGCTTGTGCTGGTGTCTGGATTCAGTTCTCTGTGCCTGTGGTTTGGAAAGTCCAATTCCCTTGCTCCCTGTGAACGCAGGCTGCCTCTGCTTTCAGAAAGAAGTGATGACACTTTTCCATTCATGTCTTTTAACGCCACCCCAAAGCCAGGACTTCCTGACAGAGGGATTGCATCATACCCTTGAATAGGTTCTTTCCTTTTTTCAGCTGAATATTATTTGTAATTACATACAAAGTAGCTGGTTTCGTTATGGCATTTTCATACATACTTAGTTTGGCTAGTCCCCCACTCTCAACCTGCCCTCTCCCCGTCCCCTTTCTACCCCCACCAACTCTGCTTGTACCCTCTCTCCCTCATTTGCCCTTTCCACATTCATATCACCAGTGCTCTGTGACCCTCCCGACCCTTCCTCTCAAGCTCCCCACACTTCGCAGGTCCGTTTCTAATGCTTTCCACATCCGTCAGTGTTCCTGGAAGTTTCATAATTCCATTTTCTCTTCACAGCTGGATAAATTCCCATGTCTTCTTCTGCCATTACTCTCCTCCTACCTAGGCATGGAACGTTCTCATGTAAAAGTTGTGTGAGTCACATGGAAGTTTGTAGATTGTAAGAGATAGGGTTCCACCTGACAAAAATTTTGGCTTAATGTTGCCTCACCAAAGGTAAACAACCCTTTCTTTTCCTCTGTCCAACTTCTGGTAAAAGAAACTCTTAGCTTTACCTGCTGGCTTTGTGGCTACATATACATCATCATATACATCATTATATATAATACATATACATCATATACATACACATCATCATATACATATACATCATACACCATATACATCATATACATACACATCATCATGTACATATACATTATACACCATATACATACACATCATATACATATACATTATACAGCATATACACACACAACATATACATATACATCATCATATACATATACATTATACACCATATACATACACATTATCATGTACATATACATCATACACCATATACATATACATCATCATGTATGTATACATACATCACATACATATACAGCATATATACAGCATATACACACAACATATACATATACATCATCATATACATATACATATATACACCATATACATACACATCATCATGTACATATACATTATATACCATATACATATACATCATATACATATACATTATAAAGCATATACATACACATCATATATACATATACATCATACAACATATACATATACATCATCATTTACATATACATCATACATACATATACACATCATCATCATCATATACATATACATTATCCACCATATACATATACACCACAATATACATGTACATCATATACATATACATCATCATATACATATACATTATACACCATATACATATAAATCATCATATACGTATACATCATATACATCATCATATACATATACATTATACACCATATATAGATACATCATATACATATACATTATACAGCATATACATACACATCATATACATATACATTATACAACATATACATATACATCATCATTTACATATACATCATACACATATGCATACGCATATACATACATTCTTCATATTCTTTCGCTGCCAACAGCCACATCTACGGTCTCCTCAGCTTTTTCTAGTGCCACAAATTTTGGAACTGCATTAAATGTAAAATCTGCCCTAGAAACTTGGATTGTTAATATCATTGATTTACCTCAGAAAGCTTTTGCCCTTTTCGGAGTTGGAGAGGTGGCTCAGATGTTTAGAGTGCTTGATGCTTGTCCAGAGAATCCAAGTTTGATTCCTATCACCAACATCTGGGTGCTTACTGCTGCCTACAACAAGTTCCAGGGGGCCTGGCACCCTCTTCTGGTCTCCTGGGATGATTGCATGCACACTCACAAACACATGTAAATAAAATAAAATAAATATAAATATAAATAAGTCTAAAAAATGCTTCCATCCTTAAAAAAAGCTTCCTGGTATTTTTATGATATCGGAACTAACTTCCAATTGCTCCTAATCATTTTTTAAATTTTATTATTTTAATATTCTTAATAAATCATATCTAGATTTTTACACTGTGCTATATCAATAATATTTATCCTGAGGCCCAAGAAGGAGATTAACAAAATAAGATTTAGCTTGAAAAGGAGGGAAGCATTTGGGATAGTTATTGTTTGTTTAAAATCATTGAAGAAGAAAAAATATATAATTAAAATTTTCCTTTTTAGCATTCCCTAAGCATGGGAATCACAGAAGCTCTATGTGGCTCAGACAGAATGAGCTTCCAGAACTCTCTCTATATAGGACAGTGTGAAGCAGTTCCTACCATTTCAACAAACGAGTGTCTTTGAAACACTGGACTCAAACACTTTTATCCAGAATGTCTTCTTGTCCTGGTGATTACAATAGCAAGGTAGAGAAAATAAATAAGGCTGGCTGTACAAACTAACATTGTAATGAAGATCTAACTTCATTATCTCCGGAAAGAGCGGTTAGGAGGCGCAGAGGAACGGGTATTGCTGTTCTGTGCACTCTGCAAGGAGAAGGAAGCAATTTGAATAAAATATCTAACAAATAAACTGGTGGCGCTTTGTCAGAAGTGTGGCGTTGGTCTCCACCGGAAGTCTGTGAGGAGCGTAGAAGGTCTGTAACGAGGAGGAAGGCTTTGCCCTGGTCTGCCATGCATTGAACACCGGGAAATCTTTCCCGCAACTGTCTCTGTGACCTGTTTGCGCATGCCTGGCCCCATGCTCCGATCCTCTTCAGGCCAGCCGCCAGCTTCAAGCTCACCTGAGCCCCCTGACGTTACTACCTAACAAACGATGGCTTTTCTTATCTCATTCAGATTTGCTGTACATTCTGATTTGGAGACTTGTGTGATTTTCATCTGAAGTAATTATTTTCAAATATACCAAAATTCCTTACCGGCTACAAAGGATGCTTCAAAAGAGCCATGTACTTCTTTTTTTTTCTACAAAGTTGCCTATGAAGACAACCATAGAAAAGAACTCTTTGAAAACTTTTAGTCACGGAGTGGTGGTACATGCCTTTAATCCCAGAACTCGGGACGCAGAGGCAGGAAGATAGCAAAAACAAAACAAAACAAACAAAAAAAACCACAACAATAAAAAAAAACAAACAAACAAACAAAGTTTTTTTCTTGAAGTATTAAGGTTGATGAGTTTGTCAATCCAAAATGACAGTGAATGATTAGGTCACAGTTTCCCTGTTTAGGGTTAAAATCACCTTTTTGTGCTTTGTTTTGTTTTTCTGGGTTATTACCTCAAAAGTAAAAAACAAACCTTGTGTTAGTGAGGATAAGAAAAATGGAAACCCTTGCGTGTAAACAAGTGCAGATAACTATCACATGGTCCATTTATCTTGCCTGAGTATGAATGGAAGGAAAACGAGCTCAGCTGTGAAGAGAGGTCTCTATTCCCACTCCTGCAGTATCATTCAAGACAGGGTAAGCGGTCAACCTGGGCATCTCTCAGTGGGTGAATGGGAAAAGAAAGTCTGGCGTGTAGATACAGTGGGATTTCATTCATCCATAGAAGGAGTGGAATCCTTTCGTTGTGGCAAAATGGAGCTAAAGGACATTAAGTGAACCAACCAGCTGCAGAATGACATACTGCATTCATCTTCAAAGTTGAAAGTGAAAAGGTTGATTGCTAAGTGGGAGTAGAAGAACTATTACTGCAGGTTAGGAATTGTGAATGCAGTGGTACACAACTGTACGTACTTTGCACTGGGACTTGTCAGTGTTCAGAACTATGAAACGTAAACTTCTATGTGTAACCTCTGGCATGTTGTCAGTAGGAGTCCATTGAGATGCATCCACAGTCTTAAATGTGAAAAGAAAAGATGTAGAATTTAATGACCTAAGCATTCCATTTCATGAATTGGGGGGGGGGGTTATCAAATAAATAAATCACAGAAGAAGAAGGAGTTAAAGAAGCATAGAAAACAATAAAGCATAAAGCAGACAAAGAAAAGGAAGCTCCACCAAGACAACTACAGCTCAGACGTGACTAATAATATTGACAAAACATTGGCAAGACAGATAGGGAAATGCGAAAGAGAAAGAATGCATGTAAACAGCAGAAATATAAAAGAATCGGACTGCAAGTGCTATGTTACAAAAATAGAAACTGGAAAAGCACATTTTCCTAGTATATTTGAAAGCTTTGAATAGATGGTTATATTTTTAGAAAACTTTTACTTTGTGAAGTTTCTTTGAAAAGTAACTTCATATTTAAATAATTCTATATTTTTTCACAGTAGGTTTTTTTTTTAAAAAGAGAATATTACTAGATCATGGGGGAAATATTAGGTTGCCTTCATATGAACTATTTTAAGTGATCAAAAAAACCATATCACTCTGTTAGGCTCTGCTATTGTTGTACTGAATATCTGAGGGAAACAATTCAAAAGGAGAACTTATTTATTGACGCTCATAGCTTCCCAGGCTTCCGTCCTTGGTTGGCTGGCTCTGCTGTTTCTGGGCTGTGGTAAGGATGAACCTTATGAGGGAAGGGAGCCACAAGACCAAGTTCTCACCTTGTGGTGGCCAGGAAGCAGAGGTCTAGGTAGCAGGGAGGTGCTGGGGCAAAATCCACCCTTTACAGAAAAGCTCAGAGTGACACACTTCCTGTGAGCAAGTTCACCTTTCCACAGTTCACCACCTCCCTATATCTAGTCAAATTTAACCCCTGATGAATAGACCCACTGATAATGGCAATCCAGTCAAAGCTGTGTCTGTGGATACTTCTCCCATAAAGAAACAAGTCTTCAGTTAGCCATCTTTTTCTGGTGGTGGGGGTAGAGGAGATTTCATATCCAAACAATTATAACTCCATTCCTTATGAGAGACAACCAGTTCTTCATGCTAAAATCTACCAAGAACAGCCTGAGAGTGAAAAGCTCAGAGAACTAACATTCAACAATATAAATATTAAAATTTGAACATAGTGTAAGTAATGAGTAACTTGCATCCTTGTGATATATTATTATACTGTGCATCATGATTAAGTTGTATGAGAGGCAAAGTCAACTTTTCCTTGATTGGCTGGCACCAGTGCTTCCACAAGGAAGAAATAGGCTTCCTCCAAAATTTAATGTACGCCAGAATATCCAATACAACTTTCTGGTCCACATCAACGGGTGCAACCCGACATTCCAACTCGGAGCTAGGGGAAGGTTGCTTTTCTAATTTTGAGAACTTATACGACTCCTGCCTGTGGCTTGCCCCATAATAAAACTGCTATGTAAATTTTAGAGCCCGAATTCAGGATACCACATGTAAAGGGGGGGATGTCCTCTTCCTCAACCCACAAACGTTGAGCTGATAGGTTAGAGAGCATAGCTTCCTTTGCAAGGTATCACATCACAGGAATCGTACTGACACCAGAGAGGAGCCATTGATCCCTTAGCAATGTGCATCCCAATGTTGTGTGTTGAATTCTTGTTGTCTTGTCTGATCCTACCTTTGTGCTTGTTATTTTTGGATACACCAATAAATAGGTGCAACCTACCCAGCCTCAGTCTCCAGGAGCGTCAAGGACCACAGTCCTTAAACGTCCTTACAATTGACTCCTTATCATGTAACAGAAGAAGGAATGTCATAGACTCCCCCAATTTTGTTTGAAAGCTTTAATATTCAGTGTGATGTTTATAAATAGATCCATTTTGTGGTGACTCGGTTGAGGTGAGGCCATGAGGCTCATACCCTCACAACAGGCTTAGTGTCTATGCAAAGAGAACGAGACCCAGACCTGCTTTTCCTCTGCCATTTGACACCTGACAGGGGTCCACTTGAAAACCAGGAAAGGGACTTTCCCCAGAACTTGACCATGATGATACTATGATTTCCAATTTCTGGGCTTCATTATAAAACAAACAAATGAATGGAGAAGATGTATTTCAGTTTTTTAAACTACTGATCTGACTATTTTATTTTCCAACCCTAGCTAGCTCTCATACTGACTTAGAGTGAGCAAACAAGAGAAAGAGTGTGACAAGCCCTCTGTCGATCAGGAAGGATCCTTGTGGATCTAATTAGCTTCCTTCCAGTGTAGCAAATCAGCTGATCTTTGTGAGCAGATGCTGACAGAAGTACTGATTGACTCATCATTGAAATTCCCGGATCCAGGTTTGATGGTGTTTTCTAACACTGGAAATAGGCATGTCAATAAAAGTGTTAACATCTTAGAATTAAATCAAGAGCAATATAGAATATTCCCATGTGCTTTTTAGCTTTACTGAACATTTACATTTTTAATAGTGTTAGGAAGAGGTGAAGGGTAGATATTTTAAATATTTTGCTGCCAATTCAAAAATAATCTAGGTGCAGTTCCCCTCTGTTCCCGAATATTTTACTCTTTTCTAAAGAGTCTCTTACTGAACAGTATGATAGTATTATGACTTGTAGCTTTCAGAGGTTAGAGCTGCATCTTCCCCAGATTGTATACTAAAGCCATATCAGTGATATCTCCATGTTTTCAGGCAGACATGGGTCAATGTGTTAAGACTGGAAAATTTGTTAACGAAAATTATTTATGTTTATTTAAAAAATTAATAGAAATTAATAACACATCAGGATGGGTGTTTAAGCTCAACAACAAATCTTGGAAAGACATGTTTTCTCTTTTAATCATCATTATAGGCAAATTCCTTAAATAATTCTATAGAACCAATGCTATTATAAATAGCGTCAATAATAGCAACACGGAAGTAGAATGCACAGCTTTTGAGTTTGACATACCATCTTTTCAGACACATCTCCTTTGTATTGTTTCCCTTTGTTTAAAAACCAAGTGTCAAGGTGATCACCTTTGATCCAATTGCTCTACCCTCTGCTTGTCTTAAACCGCAATGCAGTTCATAAGCACTCATGAAGAAACTCACATCATCTGGACAATTGTCTCACTGTCCAGTAAAGTCTAAGGAAAACTGTCCACACCAGACCAATAGGCTTTCAGCTGCCTGCAGAAGTATGCAAAATCTGTAAAATAATGCTAATAACTTAGCCTTATCTTCTTCTTGCCTTAATTACAAAATAATGTGCTGTGAAACTCAAGTTGGAATATGTTCAGCTAAAAATATGTGTCTGAGATCTTTCCTGTTGCAGTATAAACATTGACCACTGCTCTGTGGAAGCCTTTTTGAAACAGTACAAAGCAAATCTCTTCCTCGTCATTTATGGCAAAAGCTTGTCATGCTACTGTGTCACACATGTTTCCAATTAATCTCCTGCCAGGCTATCTGATTGAACTATACAATCACTGAATGTTTTAAAGGCATCCCTAATTTGAAGCTCAGCCATAGGTTAAGCAGTCAAACTGTTGGTTGAACTATCAAACTCAAAGTACTTGTTTAACATAAACAAATCATTTCACAGATACAAGCATGGGTAATGGGGTATCATAGTAGGGGAAGACAGATGCCTTTGCTTCATTTTGTCCTTATACCCGGAACATTATAATGCTTATTTTTTAATACTAAAAACAAGGTACAAGGAAACATTTGCATTTATTACAGTATAGACAAGTAATCTGAATAATTCAGCCTCTGTTTACACAGCACAAAGTGAGGTCCAGATCTCATACATATTCATGATTAGTGTGGGAAATCAGATGAGACAGTTCAGAAACCACCCTAACTCTGCATAGTTCAATTTGTTGGTCCTGAGTGGACGGATTCATCAGGTAATTATCATGGTACCACTTTATCATGAAGTGGAGATACCAAAGAGAAGAAAACGCCCCTTTGTTTTCAACTCAATTCATACCTCATTACTGCAGGTTCACAGAGGGAAGCCGTGGGTTCAGCTGTGGAAGTGGACTGTTAGCAGACTCTCCGAATGCCTGGTCTGCAGTTGCAGTGGAGACGTGGCAGGTCTCTTTTGCCTTCTTCTCATTTTCTACCCCAGCTTTTGTCAATTCATGAGAGATGTCACTTATGTCTTAGATCCCTGAAATCTCATGCAATTGAGTGACTCTACCACCTTGTGAAACAGTTATTTGGAAGGCAGTGATTCTTCTGGCACTGGGAAAAGAATGGTGTCTTTTGCAAAAACACTCTAGAAGAAAGGAGTTGGCTTGTAGCTATAAGGCTGCTTAAGAAGGGTGTAAAACAACACCTTCTAAGACACAGGCAGAAAATGTAAAACCTCCGTCCTCTTTCTCTTAGTTACCTCTAGTGTCTCCTATACTGGTTCTCTTTATGTTGTTAGAAAGCAGCTAAACAAGCGAAGGGATCGATAAAAAACCTTGGAGGGACAACCTTAGCCTGGTTAGCATCAGAGCTATAGGGGCTGGAGAGTTGACTCCATGGTTAAGAGCACTGGCTGCTCTTCCAGAGAACCTGGTAGTCAATTCCTAGCACCCACATGACAGCCCACAAATGTCTGTAACTCCAGTTCCAGAGGACCCAACACCCACACAGAGATACATGCAGGCAAATCACTAATGCACATAAAATAAGCAATAAAATCTTTTTCAAAAAGAAAGAAAAAGAGTCAGAGCTATGACCATCACTCACATTCAGACCTCATGCTGTGTTCAGTGCATAGATGACAGGTCCTCTCAGATACAAACCCTGCCTCCCAGAAGCCTTCGTGCTTTTCCTCCAGAACCTTGCAAAATTTAGAAGTACCACACTTCATTCAGAATTTGTGGAGGGACTGTTGCCATTGAGAACAAAGCTGGAAAGTTCAATGGAATGACAAATCAGAGCTTTATGTCCACGTGGCAGACATTAACACTAAAATAGATACAGGGACATCTGCCTCCCTTCCTATTCTGCTTTTTATCCCTGGGAAACAGCTCTGTTTTCCTCCAGGAGCAAGTCGGCCTGAGCCCTTGTTGCATGTCCTTAACTGTCATTTGGGCTTCTCATCCTCATAAACACCTAGAACAAGGGCCCTAAAGGTCATAAGATGGGCAGCTGTTATTTCTGCAGAATGGGAGGAAAATGCAAAAAAAAAAAAAAAAAAAAAAAAAAAAAAAAAAAAAAAGACAAATGAGAGTCTAAATCAAGGAAAAGGTAAATAACTAAATACATGGTCCTGGAGCTTTGAAAAATTAAAATAAAAAAAAAGAATATGAGTTTGTGTTTAAAAGGCATGGGCTCTAAATCAGTTCCTTGCCCTTACTTTATTTTATTTTAATTTATTGTTAAATGTCATCATACACATTTGGAGATAGAATAAATGTATAGAAAAAGAATGTAGCAAACCTTACAGACATGCCGTGCAGTCGCAACCTTTGATAATCTGTCTTGTTTTTGATCATTCCTCTATTTTTGTTGAATTCTAATTCACTTTGCATCTCACACATGAGACAAACACAAGACAAAAAGATTAAAATTCTCTTTATGGTGCATCTGAGTATCATTTTCATGCCCAAAAAAATAATGATCAGCCTATATTCAAATTTGCTTTATTCCTAGTTGCTTTTTAAAATTAGGATCCAAACAAAGTCTGCATTTGTTCAACAGCGTCTCAGGTAGAGCTTCTATTGCTGTGACAAAAGCAACTTGGGAAGAAAGGGTTTTTTTCGGTTTATATTCCACATCACAGTCCAAAACTGAAGGAAGTTGGGGTAGGAATTCAACACAGGAGCTGATGCATAGGCCATGGAGGAGTGCTGGTGGTTCTGAGTGCTAGAAGAAAGAGGTGGAGCAAGCTATGAAGAGCAAGCCTGCCCAGGAGTGACACCTCTCATAGTGAGCTGTTTCCTCCCATATCAACTATCAATCAACAGAATGCATGGCAGTGCCCACAGGCTAATCTATTGAAGATATTTTTTTTTCAGTTAGACTCCCTTTTCCAAAATTGTTCTAGCTGGTGTCAAGCTGACATAAAAGTAACCAGCATAGGTAGTTACTTAAATTTCTTTCTCCATTTCTCCCAACACACACACACACACACACACACACACACACACACACACACACAGAGAGAGAGAGAGAGAGAGAGAGAGAGAGAGAGAGAGAGACAGAGACAGAGACAGAGACAGAGAGAGACAGAGACAGACAGAGAGAGAAAACCCAGAACCTTGTACATGCTAGGCAAATGTTCTACTACTGAGCTATGTCCTAGCCCTTAAATTTCTTTTAATCTATTATATTTTTCGTCTCCTCTTTTATTTTTATTTGGGAAACTAATGGGGTTGTGTGTTAAATAATTATTCACATGCAGAATTTGTTTGATCACATCCTCATGGAGCCATGATTACGTTTTATTTTCATAATTTTTCGTAATAATTGGTTTTAATATTAGAAGACAGATGGACTAGGTTTAATTGAAGGCAAGAAAATTGCGTAAGTTATGGCTTATGTCTCTTCCTCTTTTCCTTCCAGCTCCATTAAAGTGCAATTGACAGAAGTTACAAATTGTGAATGATTTTTTTTCTCACAGTATTATGAACAGAGGCAAGGGTCCCATGAATGCCACTATTCAGCCTCAGTTTTCTTTTTACTTTTTATTTTTAATCAGGAACCCACTAAGTTGCTCAGACTGGCTTTGAACCTATTCTGGAGCCCAGAAAGCCCTTGAACTTGTGGTCTTTCTTCCTCGGTCTCGGGAATAGTTGAGATCACAGGTTTGGGCCATGATGCCAGCTGACAGAATAGTTTGATAGAGCTGCACTTGGTGAAATTACTATCTCAATAAAATTAATTAATTCCTCTAACACCTCATATAATTACTAGTTTGCAAATGTTTAAGAAGATCTACTTGACGCACACAATGTAGTATTTTAACCACGGTCACTATTCTGTGCATTATATCACACAGATTTATCCTGCAGAACTGAGCCTTCATATGTACGGCTAATAACTTTACCCTCCATGTGGTAACAAGTCATTCTCCTCTGTGTTATATTATATAAGCTCAAGTTTAAATTGATATGAGAAGGCTGTGCAGAGTTTGCTTTCTGTCATTTTCTTATTTTGCTTAGCTTAGTATCCTCTAGATTCAAGCTTCTTATTACAAATGATAGGATTGTCTTGTTCTTAATAATATTTTTTTATTCTTTGAGGACTTCCTACATGAATACAATATATTTTGATCATATTCTTGCCTATTTCCCCTCCATCTCCCTTCCCCAGACTCTCTCACATTTCTCCCTGCCAAATTCATGCCCTTTGGTTTTATTTTTTTTAATTCTAACTAAGTCCAATTAGTGCTGCTCACATGTCAGTGGTGTGTGTGTGGGTCCACTGGAGCATGTAAAGAAAGATGATCTTCCCCTGCCCAGCAGCCATCGACTGCAATAGCTCCTCTGCTCAGGTGGACATGTATCCAGGCTAGAATATAGGAACTGCCTTCTTTAGACCACTATGTGTTTACATTTTTCTTTGTTTATTCACATGACAATAATGGACACTGGATTGTTTTTATTATTGGATATTATGAATAATACTGAACTGATATTGTTCTATATATTGATTTATTTTCCTTTAGATATATATCCAAAAGAACAGTCAATAGTGGTCTGGCAATTGTATTTTTAAGTTGTGGGGAACTTCTGCAATGTTTTTTCACATCAGCTGTAACAATTTCCCTTCCTAAGAACATTGTACAAGGGCTCCTATTTATCCCACTTAGTTTTTTTTAAATAATGGACATCCTAAAATGTGTGAGGTGGTATTTCATTACAGTTCGGACTTGCATTTCCTTCATTCTCAGTGATGTTGAACATGTTCCTATACCTTTTGATGATTTATAAGTCTTCTTAGGAAAAACGTCTATTCATATATTTGGTTTGTTTTTAGTTGCCCTTGTTCTCAGTGTGCTATTTGCTTTCTTGCTGCCGGAATTACTCTTGTAGTTTGACTGTTTACCCTTTATCAGATACTGTCAGAAAATATTTTACTTCAACCCATAGATTGTCTCTTGGCTTTGCTTATTGTGCCTTTTGCTGTTGAATGAAATGCGCTTGTCTACACTTGCTGTGATTTCCTGTTTTTTTGGGGGGCGGAGATTCAGTGTATGTAGTGGTCACCTTTGCATCACAGTGACAGAATATCTGACAGAACAACTCCAGGGATGAAAGGTATATTGTGGTTCCCATTCACAGAAGTTTCAGTGCATCGTAGTGGAGAAGGTAGAGCCGGGCAGCTGAGCTCTCATGAGGTTATTAATAGAGTTGATGGTAGCAGGTGAATGTGGCTCAAACTGCTGACATCACAGAACCAGAAGAAAAGAGCCAGCCAGAACCAAGAGTCTGGATAGGCTTCTGCCTGATGGTCATCTCATCGTAAATGTTCTACCATCTCCTGCCACTCACCAGGAAGCAAGTTCTCAGAGGATGAGCTAGTGCAGGAATACCAGATGCATTAAACGTGTGTTAGTCGGCTTTCTGTAACTGTGATAAGAGAGCAAGAGAAAATCAACTCAAAACATGGTTTTGGAGGTTTCAATATATTGTCAACTGTTCCTAATGCTTCTTATGTTTGTCTGAGGACACATTTCTTTTTCATTTCTGAAGCACAGTTTTGCAGGGAATAACACTCTGGCTTGGCAAATTCAACTTTTGTTCACTTGAAACTGAATATGTCATTCCGTTCTCCCTTAGCCCACAAGATCTTACAGAGAAATGAGTAACAAGTACTTGAGAATCCCCTTGCAAGTGAGTTTACAGGGGCTGGCATGGGGGCCAGCTTATCATTTGATTTTGACCAGAGGACAAATTTCGATGGGCAGGTTTTGTTCTCAGGCTCACCGAGAGAGGGCTGGCAATGGGGTATGAGCAGTTGAGTGTGTGTTTTACCTGCTTGCCTTCAAATCGGGACCTCTGCCTCTAAATGTGTTGTATCTGTTTGCATAGACATGATTCAGGTCAGGTAAGGTAGCCATTGCTGTCCTCTCTAATGCATCTTAACGTTTTTCTGTATTCTACCAAGCCACTCACTCAGATCTCGTTCTTATATTTTTGTTCACGGATGAGTGTTCAAATTGATGTTTTTATGAAGGGATAAGTGTGAAAATCTATTCTACCATCTTGATGACCTCATTTAGAAAGGTGTTTATAAATATATTAAGGTACATACACTACATGGTAATTCTAATTTTATAGTATGTCTTTAAATGATATTTTATTTTTGAAAGTTTATACACTTGTGCAATATATGTATGTATTCACCTTTCAACTCCTCTTATTACCTCTTCTCCATCTCAATTTCAAAACTGAGTTGTGTTGCCTCCTAGCTAGTATGTCCATGCCAAAGAATTTTATTGACCACATCAGAGTTTTGTAGCAATTTTCTATAGTTTGCCAATGTTAGTTCATTTGAAGTTGGAAAGTCACCATTTTATTTATTTGTGATTTTATCTTTCTGTGTTTAATAGCTCAACTTCTTTATTATAGTGGAGCTTTATTTCAGCAGCTCTTACTATAAAGTATTTCATATAGAAACGTTAAATAAATACTGAATTTTTTTTCTCCTACTCTCTTTTCTTAGCCTCTTTTTGGAATAATAAATTGGTACCCTAGCAACCCCTAGTGGTGATCACTAATGGTTCTTGTGTAATTATAAAGTCACAACTTAAAATGCTCTAATATTTTAATTCATAATAAATGTTACCACTTTTGATGATCCACTTGCTTCATATAATGAAGCCCCTCAGATCAGCTCTTGCCTCATTTTGACATGTCTTCAAAAATCATACATATGCACTCATTTCTGACCTAAGATATGTGTGTCAGATTCATCTTGAATTCTTCCACCCCAGGTCAGGAATCATGTATTTCTTAAAGAATTCTTCTTTTGTGTGTATATGGCATCAGTGGCCATTTTAGACGTCTACACTCTCATTTAAGCTTGCTTCCCATAAACCACCAGATGGAGAAATGATCAAGTATCAAGATGTATGTGGTGATTCGGTTCCTAAAGTGTCTCCTAATGAATAACATCTGGCTAGTCCAACAGTGGCTGTCTGCATGCTGGAGAGGTTGAGAATCGAATCCACGAAGGAGGATGCTTCAGTGTGATGCTGAAAGCCTGGGAGAGTTCTTGAGAAAGTCTGGTCCTCAGTGCACGTTATAAGACCAAAGATTTGGATGCTTGTGAAGAATGGCACTGGCAGCAATGGGTTACCAGCACCAGGAAGCTGGGAGGGAAGATTGACAGACAGCAGCGTGGCCTTCCGAGGACCTCTTCTTTATACCTGAGTTGCCAACAGAATTCGCTATCCTTACTTTTAGGAAGGGTTTGCCACACTCTGTTACTCCAAGACAGTCTCTCAAAGGCTCACTGAGAGGTATGTTTCTCAGTTGATTCCAGATCCAAGGATATTGGCGATCGAGCCTAACCGGCACAGTCTCTTTGATGTTATTATTATTCACACTCATCCTTGTGGCTGAAAAAGGATGTCTCACATGATTAAACAGCTTTGGGATTAAAGATCTATCCTGTGGAGATCTTGTTGGAAATGCTTACCCACAGCCATGACCCAGGTTGCCTCGCCCCTTTCTTCTGACTCCCTACAGCATTTTGTAGTATGAGACACAATCAGGGGCAGTAAGGAGAGTCTCAGAATAGAGGAAAAGCCCAGTGTCCCTTCTCTTCTGTCATTTACACGGAGAAATAAGAACATGTTGTAATTAATACTTGCACTGCAAATTTTCATCCTATGAATTTCAGAGGTAAACCATTGCCTGGCCCATTTTAATGCAGAATTTTAATAGGTGGGCATCCAGATGTTGGGCTCACAGAAGACATTTCTTCCAAATTAAATATCTTTCAAATTTGTCTTTGGATAGTTTTCAAATCATATAAATCTTTATCTCTTGAGCCTAGTCTCTATGTTCTTAGTTCTCTAAAATGTTCTACAGCAGAACAGCAGATGTTCTTGGGTTGAAGATGCTCTCTTTTCCAAACTCTTCTTCATCACTAGAGCAGTTTCTAGTAAATTAGTCTTTTCATCTGACTCCAATTTAATCCTGTAATGCTTGAGATTTTATTTCTCTTTGTCTCTAATCTTATTCAATAACAGAACTGTGGAAGTTTATTCATTTTAAAGACAATTCTATGCTGCTGATTATTACATTTAGGTAAACAAGTTTTACATCTGTGCATCCTTTCAAAGGAAAAGAAGAATGTTGCCAAATTATTAAATATTTTGTCAAAGTGCTTCAAAATTCTGTTTTTATTTATTCAATATTTTCATTGAAATCCCTTATGAAAAAAACACTAAGTTCTCCTTTTACCTATACATTAAGCAGTTTATTCATTTTTTATTTCTTTAATTTTGGGTGCCAATATTTTACCTTTTGGGTACTTTCCATGAAGAAGATTCATAACATGGGCAATACTTATTTTTCAACTCCTTTTATAAAAGTAATTTTATAATCAAAAATGATTATAAGACAATGATCAAAGTGTAGTACAATTGTGCTACAAAATGATATATTAACAAAAAACAAAAGTACATTAGTCAGCTTTCTGTTGCTATAATGAAATATCTGATACAACGATTTATGAAGTAGAGAAGTTTATTTACTTCTGAAATACAGAAATTAAGAGTCTAAGATCAAGAAGCTCTACGGACTTGGACTTTGTTGAAGGTAGATAACGGTGGGCCATCAGAATGGTACATGCAAGCTCAAATGGTCACATCACAAATCAGAACAGAGATAAAGGCAAAACAAACTTTCAATCCCCTTTGAAGGCCACACCCAACAGCATGAGGCTCTCTCACTAAGTTCCACTTTTCAATGATCCACAACATCTCCTAAGTCTCCCACACTGGAGACCTATTCTTTTACACATATACCTTTGAGAAACATGTAAGCAAATGAAATTATAGCAGTACATAGCTGTGGCATGGCGGGAACCAATGTATAAGACAGCCAAACACATCTCTGTTGACATCATGTTTTAGCTTAATGTAGAAAACTTAGACCTACACAGTTGAAGATTTTTGAATATCACTTTTTCTTCATTCTTAAGAATTTCATACATGTACACACTGAAACCTGACCATATTCACCCCATATTTCCTTCTTCCACCTCCTCATAAATTCCTTGCCAATATGTCCCCTTCACAATTTTATGATATGTTTCTCTCTCTGTCTCTCTCTCCATTTCTCTCTCTCCATTTCTCTCTCCCCATTCTCTCTCTCTCTCTCTCTCTCTCTCTCTCTCTCTCTCTCTCTCTCATTCTCTCTCTCTTTCAGAGCCCTCTAAGTCTAATTAGTGCAGCCCAAATGTGCATGGATATAGGACTATCCAGTGGGGCATGGAAAAATCTACCAGTAGTTTCACATTCTGAAAAAAATATATATGTATATATATGTGTATATATATATATATATAATCTGTACCAATGGCTATCAACTGCCAATAGCTCCTTAGTAAGGGATGAGGCCTGGAAAACAACTTCCTCATCCATGACAGATTTAGGGCTGGACTGATCTTGTGTAGGTCTTGTGTAGGTAACCACACCTAGTATGAGTTTATGGCTGTGATAGGCATGGTAACTCCAGAATTTGCTTCTCCATCATCCACCTCTAACATCCTGTCTTTGATGTAATCTGAGCCTGGTAGTGGTTGGATGTTGAGAAAACTGTCTCTTCTTTGGGACTGAGCATTGGTCTTATTATTAGTACTTTGACCAGTCATGCATCACAGCATTGACTGCTGCCCACTGCAAAGAGAAGCATCTCAGGCCAAAGCTCAGAGCAGTGCAAGACCACGAGCATAAACATTAATATTTTGAAGGAATTAACAGCATGTCTATTTAGTGAAATAGCAATACCAGCTTCTAACCTTGGGCCTTTGACCTCCCCAGCCATGGGCTATTGACCAGTGTTACACTACAGTGAAACCCCTTCTTATAGTGCAGGCTTCAAATGCAACCAGAATGCTATCACAGCTGACCATTTAATTTCTGGAAAGATCCAGTATGTAAGTATTCTTATTGAATGTTACCATACTCTCATATAGGTCTTATGTTGCTGGTTTAGTAGAAAATAAAGTTTAAAGAACTATAAACCAAGTTGGAGTATGATTTCTGCCAGTCATTAGACACAGATCAGATCACACACACACACACACACACACACACACACACACAGTGCTCTAATAAACAGCACATACTAATTCCTTTGAGTACACAGACATGCAGACACAGGGGAGTGAAGCTGATCACTACCAAGTGTTGATCATCGACTTTGCTAGTGTGTGCTGACATGGAAATTGCTGAAACACTAGCATTGATGGAAGTTTTTATTAATGGTACCCTAAAGCTTATTGAATATTGATCAGCAAATAATGATGTGCAATTTATTACTGTAATAGAATGCTTATGCACTGTGCTAAGATCTTTAAATTTATATCAGTGTTAGTGCAAACCAACACAACCCTCACAACGCCACATAACTCCACCAGGGTGATTATTGTTGTCTTCATACTTCTCTTAAACATGAGGAAGCACAGTTAAAAGGGCTTGAAAATGCATGCATCTGGAGACAATCAGTATCGGAAAAATGTGTGTTCTCTTATTATGAGTATGGACTTCATAGAACCTCTCCGGGGAGCACAGTGGATTTACAGAGCTGGGGACAGGTAAGAATGAGGTAGTGGGTATGGGGAAGCACATTCTATACTTGTATAACATTATCTGATGCTGTGTGATGATGATGATGATGATGATGGTGATGATGATGATGATAGTAATAAAGACCTCTGGGCATATGGTACGTCAGGTAAGACTTGACGCTGAGGAGGGCACCACTTGTGTTATAAGCAGAGAAATGCAACTCTCACATGGAGAACAGCTCATACAAAGGCTGGAGGAAGACTTCCTGGTATGTCTACGGTACGGAGAAATCTCTGCAAGCCTGAGCTTGAAAAATGAAGGTGAGGCGCTCAATGGGTGCAGAGCAGTGGTCAGGAGGAGCCAGTGTAGAAAGCAGCAGGGCACGTGACTGGGATGGAGGTAAGCCACGCTCCTCCGAGACTCTGGGGCCTGTGTCGTGGGGACATCATGAGAATGCTAAGAATACAAGAAATGGATGCACTAAATGACATAGTCCAGTGTAGAGAATTAAGCTATCGGTGCTTGGGTGTTCAAAGTAAATAATACGTGAAAAATAATTATTGTAGAATCAGAGAAAGAGATGGAGAGCTAGAGGCAGATACACACAAACATACGCAGAGAGAGGAGGGAGAGAGGGAGGGAGGCAGAGAGGGAGGGAGAGAGAGTGGGAGAGAGAAAGAGGGAGAGAGAGAGAGAGAGAGAGAGGAAGAGAGAGAGCCTGAGTTCCATCAACAAGTGGAGAGTCTGGGATTCAGAGGTAGAGCATATCCATAGATGAGATGGATGACGTGAGCTGCTTGGAGTCAAAAGACCCCCAAGTCCGAAGCACTGTGCCGGCCATTTCAGTACCCTCAGAATGTTTGCCATCATACATTCTTGAAAACTTACACTTGGAGCCACCCAATCGCGTCACTCTTGATAATATCACAATCACACATCTACCCAAGGTAACCTCCCTCGTACATGTGACTCAGCTCGTCTCCCAATTCTCAGAATTACTAAATCTCATTTTCCATAATTGAAACTTGACAGAGTCAAGTTGAGCTCTCTTCAATTATGATGGACTTGAAGCATCTTCTCTGGTTCTCCTAACCTTAAACAATTTATGGCTACATGATTCCCTCTGACCCTCAGAAAATCCACATACAAAATATATCATGTCTTTGAGTCTTTTCTTGCTTAGAAGTTAAAACCGTAATCTTTGTATCACTGTTAAAAGACAGTGAGGGACTGAGGGACTTTGTGACAGTACTTTACATGCCCAAGCCTTCCTCATTCCTACCAATCCCACCCCAAGGAGACAATAGCTGTCTCCATGGCTACTGCATCAGTTAAGAGTAGCAAATAGGAAGTAATATTTTTGAGAGAATCTAGTGCTACATACACACCAGGCTCTGGAGTGTAGAGATAGTTTCAATCGAACACAAAGTAGGTGAATACAAATTACAGTTCATAAAATAGCTTCTAACACAGACAACAGCGGGAGCAGCAGCTGATACAACTCCTTACTCTTACTGTCTATGTGGAATCATAGTCCAGTTTCTAGCAGCCACGTTCAAGCGATGCACCCTCCCTGCCTCCCAGACCTATACTGATCCAAAGGAAAGGCTCTGCTCTAAGTTGAACCAATTCAAATTTCTTCTTCAGAACATGGTTTCTGTTCTTTCCGATTTTCTCAGTGTAATGTCGTATTCACTAGTAGTGAATAGTTGGTCACCACACCAGTTTCAGGACCTCAGTCTCTGCCCTGGACTCTTTCCGCTGATGATGGCAACCTCCAAGAAAAAAGACTTTAATGCTTTTCTTTTCTTCTACCTTGAAACTTAGCTAGAAGTTCAAAGGGGAGTTGGAATAAAGACATTTGTTAAAAGGGGGAATAAGGCAGGAGACAGGTGGGGGAAGCTACTACAATCTGACACTCAGAGAATTCTCAGAATTTCAGGGCCAGTTCAACATACAAGCTGAGTATCTCTAATATGAAAACATTCCAAAGTAACTCGAAAACATTCCAAAATCCGGAATATTCTGTGTGCCTACATGAATTCATAACTGGAATTTTTCCAAGAATAAACTTTATTTCATGCACAGAATTGTTTAAAATTTTTCCTACTTAGTGAGTTCTAGGCTAGTCAATGCTACATGGTGAGATCCTGTCTCGGAAGCAAGCAAACTAAATGTATAGAATTATCTTTAAGGTAGGGGTATAAAGTCTCCACAGAACATAACACATTTTGTATTTAGACTTGGGTCCCATATGTGTACATTTCATTGTGTTTACAAAATATAATACAAAAAAATCATAAGTCTGAAATATTTGTGATGCCTAGCAGTCCAAATAAGAGACGCTCAATTCATAGAGGCTAAAATACCAGTCCCTGATTTAAATATGGAGACCCCCCCAAGGAGCCTTGTGTATTTTGAAGAGTCCCTGAACCCTCCAAATGCTGATAAAGCCTTGCCATTGGCTCTTTCTCTAGAAGAGAGTAACAGATATATTGGCATTCTTGGAGAGAAAGCATGAGAATGAGAGATTGAGAAGAATAAGCCTCAAATTAATTAGATACTAAATTACTTTAGCACATTTCTGACTTCCGCTTGAGAATTCCCTGGCAGTGAACAGGGCAGCATCTTGAGTGGTCTGAGTAGTGGTGGTAATATAATCGTAATGCCATGTATTTGTCATATCACTTTAAATATCATTATTTTTTGCAAGCTCTGGTATAAAACTAATAGTTACTTAGTGGCAACCAGCAAGATATCAAAACCGCAGAAAATGTAAATGAAATGGTTGGAGATGACAAGGCCCCTTCCCCCTTTCTTAAGAGGCTTCAACTCTAAGATTCCATGCTGTATATAAACAAGATCATTGATTTGAATTCATGGTATTTATTTTAAACCATTTTAAACTATATTTTATATAATTTTATATAATGTAATCTCTCTATGTACCATTATTGTTATGGTTGGACAATGGAGTAATTTCAGTTTACCAAATGATCTGGACTCATTCTTCAATGTAGAATATAAACTTAAGATGGATTGTTATTGCTCATGACTACTTTGAATGAATAAGCAACTCAGCACACGCAGGCTTAATCAGAGTATAGATTTCACTAAATGGTTTTGACATCTTACTTCACCCTAATGCTGTAGACATTCTGAATTAATAACTGCAATAAACACAGTCAACCTATTATATGGGTCAGTTACAAATGTAATGAATATATTGTAAAACACATTTTAATGTTAAGAGCTCAGTTCTCAACTGATTGGTATTCTCTTTCTCCTAGTTCCTGGAGTGAAGGAGATTTTAAATCTGCTACCTAATGTACACAATCAGAAAATGTGGAAATGAATTCAAAACTGCTGCCCTCAATCTAATTTTTGATATCTCCAATATAGTTTTGTCTGTTTCATTTCAAAGCAGTAAATAAAACACATTTAGAAACTAATAAATATGATAAAATTTATAATATAGTAGAAAGACATAAATATTAACAAAATAGTCTGTGCCGTCCATGATTCTACCCCAAATTTCACACCCTTGATACGTCAATTTCCCAATTATGTCAATTTAGCATGATCTAAATTTCCCAAATTTCCAAATTTCCCAGTTTCCCAGATTTCCAGTTTTATCTCTGAGACTATTCTTCAACTCAAAGTCAATACTCCATAAATATCTTCTATGTACTAATACTTTTTCACACACAGAACAGTTTTCCTTCTTTTAAATCATGATTTATTGACTTGGGTACGTGAAATATCCTTTCTACCATGAGCAATTGGTTCATCTCCCTCATTCTTTAAAGCTCAGCCCAAAATAACCTCTTCTCAGAAGCTTTAGACAAAATTTACTTTAAGTGATCTCAGGGATTTTCGCAGATGCTCTTTGTGTTTTAGTAACGATGAGTGCAGGAGCTAGCATCTATTGAACACTCAGTATCAGATGTTTTTAAGTTCTACACCTAGGTTAATTTATTATTTCTAATCCTATCATCAACATTCATATAAGATATCTACGGCTTTTTAAGTAATTTTTAGGACAGGGGAAGTTATGTAATTTTTTCCAAGTTATATTGCTGATGCCCAGAAGGACCCATGGTAGACTCTCTACTTTCAGAAACAGAACCAATTTCCAATTTATTTTACTTTTTTGCCAGGGGTCAGGGATTCACTGTGTAGCCTGCCTGGTCTGGAACTTGCTATATAGACCATGCTGACCTTGAACTTACAGAGATCTCTGCCTCCTATGTGCTGGAATTAAAGGGGTACACAACCATGCCCAGCTTCCAGTTCCCTTTTAAGGAGGTGGCTGATTAATGTATGGGCCTGTCTCCCATACCACAACTTCTCCCTTAACAGAAAAAAAACCAATAGGTAGAAACACAATATCAAAATTCAAGGAAAAGTGTCAGGGGACAATTTTTTTTAAATATATATTTTTAATTAAATATTGCATCATTTCCTGCTTAGTAAAAACCTGCTTAGTCCATTTGGTGTTGCTTGTACTTGTATGTGTATTTCAGGACTGACCATTTAGTACTGAATAGCCTGTTAGGGTGCTTCTCCCAAGGCACAACAATTTCTCTGGCTTTCAGCATTCCTCAGTTGCCTGTAGTTCTTTGCCTGTGGGTAGTGGCCCTTGAGATCTCTACTGTCCATGCTGTCTTACCTGCCTTATTTAGGCAGCCATATTGTTGCTGCATTGTGGGTGTAGCTTCCTTCTCATTTCTAGGAGACACAACGTCACAGCAGACTTCCTGGCCCTCTGGCTCTTACACTCTTTCTGTCTCCTCTGCCACAGTGATCCCTGAGCCTTGGGTGCACAAGCTGTGCTGTAGATGTGTCATCTGAGGCTGGGTACCTCACGATCAGCTGTTCTCAGCTTTGTGACCAGTTGTAGCGATGCTCTCCACCTGTCTTCTGTAATGATCTCCATCTGCTGCAAAGAGAAGCTCGTTGGATCAGTGGATATACGGACAGTAGTTTAAATGCAGTTAGGAATTATTCTGGTTTAGTAAATTGGTGATCCTTGGGTCTTCTCTGGGATCCATACACTCATGATCCCTGGATAGTTGGCTGGGTTTCCAGTACCAGGCATTGTTTTTCTCTTATTGAATAGTCCTTAAGTCCAATTAGGGAGCTTCTAGGTACCACCAAAGTAGTGCTATCATGGCATCCTTAGGATTATCATACCCTGCTAGTCATTGTTGGGTTCATAAGTGTCGTAACTGTATAGGGCTATCGGCTACTTCCCTTTCTTGGAAGCATAGCACCTTCCAGTACAACAAAAGCTAGTCCTCTATGAGGAGACTTTCAAGTTAAATTCAGTTAGAGTCCTTCCGGTCTTGTGAGGGGCACGCTTTTAAAAACTGTGTATCGTAGTTGCTGATGGAAGCTTATTTGTTGAGATCCCTAATACAAGGTAGTTTGAGTTTTAGATTTTTGTTTTGTTTTATTTTTTATACAAGTATAATATTATAACCCAGGATGGCTTGGAATTCATGTTAACCTCCTGCCTCGAGTTTCTAAATTCTGGGATTACTTGCATGAACTAGACTTTTGACAACAAATGTGAGATCTGAGTGTAGCATCTTAAGGACAACAAATATAAGGAGCATTGTGGGTGGGGTGGCAAACACCCACAGAGGAGAAGGAAGCAAACACAGAAGTGAGGAGACGTGTCATGAGCTCCAAAGGGGACCAGTTAACAAACAAACAAAAAGATGAAGATGCTCTGAACAGTAAAGGACTGCAGAAATATCCCTGCAGGTGAGTGTTAGATATTGAATAAGGGGTATCCCCTAAATCTCGGGTAATGAAGGCAAGCCTTTCTCCCCACTGGCAGGATTGTTTGGGGGATCTCTGGAGACACTAGGAGTTAGAACCTCGTTGGAGAAGGTCGGTTACTAGAGGTGTCATCTTGGAGCTGTAGCCCGTGCTTGGCCCCTTCTCTCCTTCCTGTTTCCTGTCCACTATGCCATGGTGGACTATGCTAAAATTTCTGAAACAATGCTGTTTGACGTCACCTGCGGCCCAAAGTGATGGAGCCAGACTATCACAAACTGAAACTAAGAGCAAAATAAATCTTTCCTCCCTTTAAACAGGCTTTGTTTTGTCTCATTGATGAAAAGTCAGACCATCAGAAGTGAACGAAATGATTGATAGAAAGGGAGCGATGAGTGACGGACAGATGGAACAGAAAGAAGCAACGCATGTAGCTTCCAACTTCACCCACTTCAGCAGTGAATGAAATTCTCAAAATGAGTAGGATGAGGATACCGTTGAGGGGGAAGAGAAGCTAGTTAATGTCTCTGTCAGTGGACAAAAGAGAGGAAAGATTGGTGAGGGGTGAGGAGACATTAATATATCAGAAGTTCAAGAAAAACATGATTGAAGAAGCATCTCCCTGAAGAAAGGAGGGAAGCTTAATTCATCCACTCTGCTTTGCAAACTTCTTGTATGTCAAGTACATGATTTAAGAAGGATGCGGTGATCAAAACCAAATCCCCCGAAACAGCAACAAAGGACATACACCTCTTAAATTTTAAATTCTTGCTTATAGTTTGCAGAACACACAAAACAGTACAAGAAATGCATTGACGTTTTACACACACTCGTTCATTGTAATGGATACTTAGAGGCTTAGAAACCATGGAAGAGATGCAGAGTGTGTTCGACAGGAGGGACATGAAACCCCACGTCCTCTCTAGTACCACACCACCCTGGAGTCTTGATCTGCTTACCATCAGAAGCTCTCCAAGCCCCCAGCCCTTTTAGGTGACTAGGAGGGCTTCATTCCACAGGCTTACTAGATGATTAAATCATCGACTGTAACTGATTCATGCAATCCCTGGCCTCTGCCCTTGCTTAGATTTAGGATTGGGGCTGAAAGTCCCAATTCTCTAATCCCAGAGTTGATTCCCCTGGCAATGACTCCCTGTCCTGAAGTTGCAAAGGGCCCTTTCTGAAGTCACTTTTTTAACAAGTTTCAAGTATGAGTGAACATCTTAGTTATTGATAAGCAACATCCCTTTCTCTCATATCACTAAGAAAAATATAAGAGTTTCAGGAGCTTTAACAGGAGCAGAACATAAGCCAATATCTATACCTGTATATATAATATATATGTGTGTGTTGCTTAATAATATACCATCCATTCAAAGGACAGAGAATAGGGAGTTAGGAGCAACTTCTAATAGAGAGGCTACAGAGTCTTTCATAAGAAGATGATATTAGAAATGTTAAAGGAAAAATGAAGTGTCGACTTGACTATTAGAATAAGAATATACTAGACCTTGCAAATAGCAGGGAAGAAGGTCTTGTGATGGAGTGTGCCTAAGGTAGTCCTCTACCTCTTTCTGAGTCTTACAGACCTAAGAAATATTTTCTAACCTTATAAGTTGTACCAGGTTGTGAGCTGAATGGAAGGTTACCTCTTTGTGTGTAACGACTCAGAAGCTCTCCTGGTCTGTTGTTTTCTAGATCGCTAAGTGTATTCACTAGCTCTCTCATTGCTAGACAAAATGCCTGACAGAAAGGAACTTAAGTTAGGGAAGATCATATAAATGCTCACAAGTTTCAGAGACATCAGTGCAAGGTTACTTGGTTCAGTATGTCTGGGCCTCTAGTGAGATACCACTCTATGATGGCAGAGACTGGTCCTTATGAAAGAGAAAGGATGATGCCAGGAACAGGTACCCCTCCAGGCCCAAGACAATCCCCCAGGACCTCTGATGAAATCCCACATCTTGAACTTTCCAGAATATCCCAAAATATCACACCAGCTGGGGATATGCACTTTAATACATGATCCTACACAGGGGCAGAGTTATTCTTCATAAACGTGCCATATCACCAGGAACTGGACATATGCCTCCTACCAGCCAGGTCAGAAGAAAGCTGAAAGCCCTCCTCTGCTCATGGCTTTGGCAGATCAGCATGTGAATAGAAGACAGGGAGCCAAAAGAAGGTAGACAGCAATGTGCGTGTTCACTTAGATTCAGGCACCAGCTCTTATCTGATTCCTCTCTCAGACAATAAAAAAGCACCAAGAAGAACTTGAGGCAATTGGAATTGTGTCCCAGGTAGGTTAAAGTCTCAGCAATATATTCTGACACTGAAAGAGGACTGTTAGGTAATTTTCCTGATTGGAAGGTGTTGTGCAGAAGGCTAAAGTCGTGGAGTTGGTTGATAAGCACACAACAGTGTGATCTAATTTTGTGGAAACCGTTCCTGAGTCAGTTTTGGTAACCTTCTGGATCACATGACTTTCTGTGAATGTGCAGCAACATTGCTCGTACACCAGATAAGTGCCTGTCTGTCCCATGTGGTTTGTTTAAGTAGAGGAACGATGTGGAAAATGTCACCTTTCAAGAATAACAAAAACTATTCTGATTGCTATCACTGCAGGATTTGTATACCCACACTTGCAGTACAGATATCCAGAGCATCTTCCATACTTACAGAGCATCTTCCACTCTTACAGTACAGATACCCAGAGCATCTTCCACATTTACAATACAGATACCCAGAGCATCTTTATGGATACTCATCATATATCTCATTTACTTCTTCACCAAAGTCTACTTCTTGTTTTTCAGTTTAGATCCAGAGATTCAGAGAAGATAAAAAACTGTCCTGTAGTCATATAGAAAAAACAATTGTCATGGCTAGCCTGCGTATTACACATTTTCATCCAACCAGATGTCCATGAGAACGCTGAACAGGAA